>OY744605.1:58999814-59402314 GCA_963556255.1 Allolobophora icterica
TCTGTTTACTCTTAGGCAAATTGTGACATTGATATCGGTCGATTTGTATCAATCGGTACACCAGCTCTCTCTCTCTCTCTCTCTCTCTCTCTCTCTCTCTGTCTCTCTCTCTGTCTCTCTCTGTCTCTCTGTCTCTCTGTCTCTCTGTCTCTCTGTCTCTCTGTCTCTCTGTCTCTCTGTCTCTCTGTCTCTGTCTCTGTCTCTGTCTCTGTCTCTGTCTCTGTCTCTGTCTCTGTCTCTCTCTCTCTCTCTCTCTCTCTCTCTCTCTCTCTCTTCTCTCTCTCTCTCTCTCTCTCTCTCTCTCTCTCTCATCTCTCTCTCTCTCTCTCTCTCTCTCTCTCTCTCTCTCTCTCTCTCTCTCTCTCCTCTATACTCTGTTTACTCTTAGGCAAATTGTGACATTGATATCGGTCGATTTGTATCAATCGGTACACCAGCAAAGCCAGGGAAGCCATTTGAGGCAATGAACCAATTTCAGTGGCTTTTATATAACACATTAAACAATGTCTATTCGCATAATTAGTCGCAAGAAGGGCTTGTTTTATATATATATATATATATATATATATATATATATATATATATATATATATATATATATATATATATATATATCGGTGGATTGTGAGGCCCTAAGCTGTAGCTTTTTTAGCTTATGCGTCAATCCAGTACTAACTTTATATCATAGTAAACTGAACATAACATGAGGTGAAGAAGGCAAACTAAGGCAATATATTATTGCACGTATAAATATTTTTTACCACTGTCAAATACACCGCAAAGAACTTGACATGGTCTTATAGTTGTAACAAGGTTGTGCTCTGTATTTGGCAGAATTGGGAAGACAAACCATAGGCAGGAGCAAGGCAGGAGCAAAATATGTGGAGAAACTTTATTTTCAATTTGAACCATTGGTCCTTCCTTTTACAAATCGCACCATGTCTGAGTTTGAATCAGACTGGATTTGTTGGTATATTTGTCTCTTATTCTAGAAATCACTGCTTCATCGCATGGCCGTGATATCAAAACTGCGCAATCAAAATTATCCACAAACTGGCGGTAAGTTAACAAAAGCGTTTGTCTGATCAGATAAATTTGTGATTTTGTGATCAATTACTAATGTGGCCTATGTTCATGAGGTCCCAGTCTCTGATGCCTTGTGCATCTCAGCTATTTCTGTTCAATGATTGCAATTTTGGAATGCAGTTTTGCTTCAAAATGACCATTGACTGTTGCCTAATACATTAACATTATGGTGCTGTAGAAGTTTCTGGATTAGATTAGGTAGATTAGTTTTCTAGAGCTGGTTTTGATATGTGATCTGCTTCCTGCATTTGTTATATCAGAATTTCCCTTTTTAACCTGATGGGATTCAATGTTGAGTGTACCATATTTCAATTCTGCGGCCCAGAAACTGTAAAATAGACACCAAGAACATCTTTCTGTCACTTGTAGTTCCTGTGAAACCAAACCTGTCATCCCTCACAGCTACCGAGATATTAATATTCGACAAAAGAAGTCAAACAACTTTGAAAATGAAGGTCCAGGACACCTAAGCATCATTACATCACTCTTGTCCTATAATGTTAGAAATGGGACGTTTTCAACATGGAAATCTCTGTCATAGAAAAAAAAAATTCATTTCTCTTTTACTTGCAGTTGTTGAGAGACTGGCAAGTAAAATGTTATCCCAGGATGCAGAATATGGTTGCAACATAGAGGTTAATTAAATATGTAATGAGAAGGCTCTAACGCATTTACCACTCTGAGAAAATAAGTTCCTATGTGACGTGAATTAAACAGTGTTTACCTTTTTAGGGCACTACGAGAAACTGTTTCGCGACTTACAACTTCAGTTGCAGTGTGAGGCAGCAACTGGTCTACTGCTACTCTACCCGCAGCATGCTGTTCATGTTGTCGAGGTTTGGTTTTAAATATTAAATACTAAATTGGACAAATACCTTTGAAAATGATCAATAACTGTTTTGTGTTTTACTGTATTCAGTAACTTATGCATTAAACGTTTGAGACGTACACATGATGCTGCAGTCAATAGAGAACAGCAAGTTCAGCTGCAAGCAGATGATGCTTGAATAGCTGGAGAAGTCACCACTGGTGGGTTCTCACATGCATGTAGAACCCAGCCATTGGGCTGAGTACATCAACCGAGGAAGAGGATTGTACGAACAGAATTGATACAGGAAGGGCGGATGCAACTCAGGGATAGGTGGCGACAGGTATTGACAGATAACGAGACTAAATAGTTCTGCCTCCCATTCCTTTCGCACCTGCTCAGACAGCTGGAAAGGAAGGACGGGAGGACGGGAGGATGGATGAATGGAAGGAAGAATGGAAGGATGGATGGAAGGAAGGAAGGAAGGAAGGAAGATACGTAGGTAAACTCAGACATGAGACAGAGAGGATGAGGACAGACCACCCATCTTCATTTGCTGAGAGTAAGAAAATATCCACTGTTGCATCACTGGGTTGGGTTCAGAGACTTCTTTGAATTTGTAGATTGATTGATAATTATGATTATGATAATCATGGTCTTTTTTCACAGGGTCCCACAGAACTGCTCGTTGAGTATGTTCGTGACCTGAGGAAGGACAGTCGGCAGTATGTTGGTAATGTCGAAGCATCAAAGATCCTTGTCATTTCCCACGATATATCCTTTGATTTCAAATGCATTGTTTGAGAAAATAGATATCGCTAGATGTGTTGATTTTTATATTACAATTAACAGACACAGGTTTATAGAATATATTTGATATTTATATTCCAATTTACATCAACATATTCCATTTAGTAAATATGGTTTTTTATGAAAATTTACAATTCTAATACATTAAGATACAACAAGTTGCTTGTTTCTATAATAAGTTACTTTAAATATAATGAAAATTTCGTCAAACAACTTATTGGTTTAATTCAAATAGTATTTGTGCACTGCTATTGTGTAATCATTAACTTAATAAAATATTTAAGATTAATTATAGAGATTATTAGGCACTAGTTAAGTTCTTTAACACATATGCTCACATTCCCTATCGCTTCTACCAGAACTGGGCCTTCCAGACTCTTGATATTCAGGCAACTGACATGGACACATACGAACCAACGGAAAGCTTGGAAAAAGTTGTCGTCGACATTCTTACTCAGCTTCTCAAGCTTGGCACCTACATTAGTAAACAGCCAAAGGTTGAGATCTTACTTATCTGCTTAACTAGCAACAGCATGTTGAGAAGGAATTATTCATCAGTTATCGAAAATAATGTACTGACAATTTGAATAATGTATTGAAAACTGAACATTTTGTTATTGGATTTACACCATAGGTGTGAAACACTATGCTGCGCAAGGGAGATTATTATTATTATTACTACTAATTATTATTATTATTCTAAGTTAATTGTAATGCCCTGGAGATAAAAGAAACCGTCAGGAAACTGCATGACATCTGGAACAGCTAAATCTCATTCACACCTGGCTGGGAGAAAGCGCTGCGGAAAGCAATGTTGTTGAAATGCTTAACTGAAAGGCATTGAAGCAGATGGTTGGTTTATTATTACTATTATTTTTCTTTTGCCCTGAGCTGCTTTGTTCCCTCAGGGTATTAGATATTACGAGAGTGATGGCACCGAATTGGCTATATCTCTTTGATCATGGGCAGAGATTTGTTGTTATTATTATTTTATTTTGTTCTTTTTTTTATTTTTCTCTCAGGGACTAATTATTATTATTATTATTATTATTATTATTATTATTATTATTATTATTATTATTATTATTATTATTATTATTATTACTACTATTATTACTATTACTATTACTAGTTATTATTATTATTACTATTATTATTATTTTTTTTTTTTTTACCCGAGCTATCAAGGATCCCTCAGGATTTGGAAAAAATTATTGTTATTTAGGAGCAGAGATAGTGTCTGGAGGATCAGGCTTCGTCTTTGGGGGAAAGCGTGGGAAAAGTGCATTATTATTATTATTATTGTTATTATTATAATCATCATCATCATCATCATCATCATCATCATCATGATCATCATCATCATCATCATCATCATCATCATCATCATCATCATCATTGTTACCATTACTCTAATTATCATCATTGTCGTTGTCATTATGAGCAACATTATCTCAGCAATAGTAGTAGTTGTAATCATCATAATAAAGTGATAACAGTCTTTGAGTGGTATTGTATGAGAATCAGTTACTTCACAGCAGTTGCTTGTGGTTACAGGGTTCTCAGAAGATCATCTACGAGTCGCTCTTTGAAAAAGTGCCAGATTTTTTGCCACAGCAAGGTACTGCGAGTTTTCGTATTTTCCCGTCGGCTACTTACTGTGTGAAGCCTCTGAATGAATGCGTTCTTAATATTACTTCAGAGAAATCCCATGAAAATGTTTGGGTTTCTTATCATGTTTTGCGGTTCACTTTTTATCACTCATCTGCTGCGAATACAACCTGTGGTAGGTAGCTTGGCTATTTTTTCCATGTTCAGCACCAAGCAGTTCAATGCAATGCAATAATACCCTGCTTTACAGACCAATGAAATGAGATATAGACTAACAGTTATTATTTGGTAATATAAAATTGATTAGTCGCAGTGGTTAGATATCGTTCCTATGGTTTCCTCTCCTGTAGTGAAATGGTGACGTTTATATGTGTAGATGCGCATGTATGCATATACTTGCATATGCAAGCCTCCAAGAAGCATTAGTTACTCAGTGTGAAAATATCAGATATGCAAACCATTGTTGAAATGTTGCTGTTACCAGTTTTATAGGCAAAATAAATTATATTGAAGTATTCAGACCATGTGTTGGTGGATGATTGACGTGTCCAATGCACTGTCCATGGTTATAATTATATTGGTATGGAGCTTTTCTATATAAATCGTGAGTGAATGAAAGTGAGAATGAGTGAGTGAGCATGAGTGAGTGAGCATGAGTGAGTGAGCTTGAGTGAGTGAGCTTGAGTGAGTGAGTGAGTGAGTGAGTGAGTGAGTGAGCATGAGTGAGTGAGTGAGCGAGTGAGCGATTGGTTGTCCTGCCAAATGGCTTGCATCAGGAACTGATTGATGATGACGATGAGGATGATATTGATGATGATATGTATGTGTATATATATTTGCGTAATATGTGTAAACATATATCTAGATAGAACTTTGAATAGGTTTAGATTTAAGTATGTAAAAACATCAGTGTAATAACTTTAATGTTAAAGTCTCCCATGAAATTAAGTAGTGATCCAGTTTCTTAACATATTATATGTATATTTATACATACAGACATACATATATGCATATACCTATATTACAGTATTATACATTTGGTGATATATTTGTATACCAGTGACTTTTGCTTTGCTTTTGGTGTTGGTATTAAGACAACCTGTTGCTGTTCATTGATTTCAGCTGCCATAAGTTACCTTCTGAATGCTGAAGTCATCTGTATTCTGACACCAGATGATTTCCTCCGAAAATACGACTTACCTTATGATACCCGGATGGCAGTTGGTAAGTGTTTTTTATAAGTCGCACAGCTCTGATGTATTTATGCAGGCACTTAAATCAACTGCCTGTCAGGAAAATATTAGGCAAGTCGTTAATCTTTCAGTTTTTAGGTTGTCAGCCAAAGGGCTGTTGATTTTTATGTTTACAGTTCAGTTAGTTGATGCTAAACCAAATCCAAAAATGTCTTTGTCAGCCTCCTGTATTTTATGGATGTTTTATCATTTGGTACAGAGTTCATACTTCAACTTGTTGTTTTGTGCATATCATATATACATGTTTTGAACAGATCTCTTTGAACAGAACGTTTAACTCTTTAATGATGGGAGTGTACTAAAAGCGACAGGGAAACCAATGCAGCTCGTCGTTAAACTGTTAAGCAGATCGGATATCTTTTTTACAGTTGAGAGATCTTTGACCTTTTTTGCACAGGTCTTGTATCTGTTGTATTTTTTTTATAAAGATTTGTGTATCTTAAACTTTTATCTACAGGTTTTTCTTTTGTACAGATCATGTTTATCGTGTTTCTATTGTACAGATATAGTATCTTTTCCCATAGAGATTTTGTATTCATTTAAAATGATAGTTTTACTCTATATCTTGTACATAGTCCTGCAAATTGTGCATCATTTTCTACAAATCCTTCGCCATTTAG
Organism: Allolobophora icterica; assembly: GCA_963556255.1. Classification (NCBI taxonomy): domain Eukaryota; kingdom Metazoa; phylum Annelida; class Clitellata; order Crassiclitellata; family Lumbricidae; genus Allolobophora; species Allolobophora icterica. The sequence goes on from OY744605.1 coordinate 59,006,003, forward strand.
ATATCTGATATCTTCCTGCTATAGATCCTGTGCTTTTTACAAGTGATGTTGTGGATTTGTCTAAATGTCTAATGTCATTTGCTATTTTCAGAATATCTGGTTCCATATGACGACTTTGTTTCTTTTCCCACAGATTACTTTTTATTTGTTGTGATTGATGCAAAAGGTCCAACATAGATGGAAGATCAGTAGAAAGAGATAAAGGAAATGTAGAAAAGATACCAGATATAGAGAAGAGGAGATCAAATGAAAATTATATAAGATCTGCTGTTTAAGGTGTTATTACAACATTACACCACACATTGCATTCACTGCATTGCAGTTAGTATAGCCATGCTCTTAAACGTCTGTTGTTTTGTTCTTTCAGATCTTGTTTGGCCAATGCCTTGTCGAATGTTTCCATACAACTAGCCAACAGACTCTGTCGTCCTCATCATGTAGCATACTTTCAGTTGTCCTTGTTTTCTGCATTTGCTGTAAATACACTTATAAGCAATGACATCAAAATAAGTAATTAAGTAAAACAATAAATAAAAATGAGCATATACATGGACTTTTGAATACTTTTGAATACACACAGTTTCAACAGAGTTTGACATTTAAGTCAAAAGTCTTGAGATATAAATTTTTATAATTAATGTTTCATTTTTTTAGTTGTGGTTTATTTCTCGGATTGCTGTCAAATTTGTGCTAATATTGGAAAATTGTGCATGGGCTTGACTATAGGTCTGATCACTCTTCCTACAATAGATGATATTGAAATAAATGTATTACTTGTGCATAAACTTGTATAATGTAGTGTGAGAAATGTAGAAAAGAGACTGGGGGGGGGGGGGTAGACTTTGATGAGTTTGATATATTTGGAGTTGAATATTAAATCTGCATTTTGCACACTGAGAAAATTCAAAATAGCAATAGAAAGCTTAAACTCCTTACAGTGATGACATCACCGAATTTATTAGTATGCAATTCACATGGTCACAAATCTCACAATAAACCAGAGCATTACTGTATTAGTAACCCTAAAAGTGAATTGTGAAAGAAAATGCTAAAATATATGCACAATATAATCACACTAGCACAACTGAAGGGTGTTGGAAACGACCTTCCTGCGGTGTGCAATGAAGGCTTAACTTTGGAGGTCCTAAGAAAGACTAGGGGGTTGAATGCCTCAACCCCGACAATTCTCACCCTGGTATAATGCATCCAAACTAGACCATGTCAGTAGGCCTAATAACGATAATGCAATGTATTGGCTGGCACAAAATCTAATATGTGTGGTAGGCTTTGTGTCCTCCACCCCATAGGGATTGACTTGTGGCGTCCACAGGAATTTTTTATGGGGCTAAATTTGTTTAGGGAGTAAAAAATTTTTAGGGGGCCAAAATGACGTTTTTGTATAGAAAAAATTTGCATATAAAAAAATTTAAAATAAATAATAAACAAGGATTTTACCTAAATAATTAAGTGTTTCTTCGCATTGAAAATTGTGTTGGGATAATCATAATTGTCAAAATATTTTTCTTTTAAATATTTGCAAAATCCAGGGGCAAATGCCCCCTTTCCCCTCCGGACGCCCATGGATCTGCCCCAGTAGGTAACTCGAAGTTTACTGCAATGCAAGTCTACCTAATTTGAGGGTTGTGGTTGCGTGTAGATAACGTAATCTCTGGCAATTCAGTTGACAGACCTTGTTATCAATTTTCTTTTGACTGAGCGCCTGTGAATAAGCTGGTTCTCTGACGACTTCGAATTTGGTGCTTTAGGTTTCTCAAGGTGCGATTGTCAATCAATTGGACATTTATATAGCGCGCTCTTCAAGGCAACTATTCAGAGGCGCTCCCAGCCCAACCTCGACGAAAGAGAACAGCCTTAAGCGCAGAGAAGAAAGAGGTGGACGAGTCTCGAGGGAGAGACCGCAGTCCAACAGGAAGGCCATTCCAGATAGTGGGACCGGCAACGGAGAATGCTCGCTGTTGCATGGTTGCAGTGCGAGCGAAAGGAACATGTAAGTCACCGCGGGCGGTGGAACGGAGTGAACGGCGACCAAGAAGTGCGGACGCTGGAAAACAGAGCTCACGTAGATAGAAAGGAGCGCGGCCAAGCTGACACTGCCAGACAATAGAAGCAACCCGGTATACAACGCGTTGCGAAAAAGGAAGCCAGTGGAGAACGTCACGCATATAGTCAGACACGTGACCAAACTTAGGGATGCGCCCAACGAGGCGCGCAGCAGAGCGTAGAACGCGTTCAAGGCAATGCAGTCGAGTGTGAGGGAGACCAACATAGAGAGAACAGCAGTAATCAAGTCGACAGGTAATGAAAGCATGAACGAGAGTAGCTGCGTGCTTGGGAGAGAGAGAGCGGGAGACCACACGGAGCTGACGTAACTGGAAATAACAACCCCGGCTCAGCTGCGAAATATGCTGGGAGAGAGTGAGTTCAGAGTCCAAGGTGACACCAAGGTCACGGACAGAAGTGGAGAAGACGATATTAGGGAATTCAGTAGCAAGGCTAGCAAGATCAATCTTACCAAGTTGCCTGCGAGTACCCAGCCATATATATTGGGTCTTGGAGGGGTTCAGACGGAGGCGGTTAGAAGACATCCAGGCTACCAATGAGTCAGTGGAGAGGCACATAAGGCGGACTGCAGTGGCGGCATCAGAGGCAGAGCAATGAGTGTAAGCCTGTACGTCGTCAGCATAAAGCTGTTTAGACAGAGAGCAGGAAGTAAGAAGATGGCAAAGATCCGAGGTGAAAATAATATATAAGAGGGGACCCAAAACGGAACCCTGAGGAAGGCCGATCCGGACTGGGACCCAAGGGGACCTAGTGGAGCCATAAATAACAGAAGATGAGCGGTTGTGTAAATAGGAGGCCAGCCATTCTAGGGGCTTTCCAGAAAGGCCAAAAGATGTGGATAGACGGAGGAGGAGGATGTCATGATCGACCGAGTCAAAGGCTGCTGTGACGTCAAAGAGTGCGAGCAGAGAGACTTGGGAGCGGTCAATGGCGCCATAGAAGTCAGAAAGAAGCCGGAGGAGGAGGGTTTCAGTGGAGTGACCCTTACGGAAGCCAGATTGTGTATGTACGATTAGGTCTAAATGAACGCGCCTGTTTGGCATGGTTTGAAAACAGTATTAGAATAGTTCCCTTGCTCCTTTGAATCCTTTCACAAAATTTAATGTCCATTCCCCTATTGGTTGCGTTGATCGCTGACATGCCATGCGTCCATGAGAGCCGGAGCCTATATCAATAGACATAATTTGTGGGGAGTACGAGGGTACCCGTACCCCCACTTTTTGGACTGGGGGTACCGCACCCAACTTTTTAAACAATGCCAATCAATATTTTATTATTGTGCGTATCCAGAAATCGCTGTCTGCGCCTTGCTTCGTGTATTAACCCTCAGGCTACCAAGGTTTTTTTGCGACATCGGCTACCAAGGGGGGGGTGGTTACCACCCCCCCCGGAATTTCGTGTTTGGTTTAAGATATCATATCATGTAATACAGCATTTGATTCAGCATTCATTTCTGAAAAGAATGGTGTATTTAGTTGTAAAATATATGAATGCATCTCGAAATTATATAGTTATTAACAAAGGCACCGGTCCATTTAACGATATCTGATATTATCGCACACAATTTGTACTATTGATCAATTAATATTATGACGTAAGGCCCTACATCGACACGCAAGACTGATATATATATATATATATATATATATATATATATATATATATATATATATATATATATATATATATATATATATATATATATATATATATATATATATATATATATGCACACACACATTATTACCGGTATATGTGTGTGTATATATATATGCCCATAGACAATTACGATTGTTACGTAAATACCTGGACAAAAATATATAAATGATGTGGGTTTTGAAAATGAACTATGTATCCAAGAATATTCTAAATATAATAAATATAATGAGGCTTAATTTTCAACAATACAAACTATTCCAAAGTCTGTTTTAGTTACAGGCAAAACCTAAAGGTGTGCAGCTATATCAACATGAAACAAGAAATTATGTAATTTTTCCCGGCAGTCAAATACGTCAGTGGTCCTTGCAGTTGTTGCAAGTTACTTTCATTGTTTTGTGCGAATGCTTCCTGCAAACCGGCTTCTTGAACACTTCACAGCACTACTTTACTCTGTTAGTATTCTGCTTCAACTGTTTATAGCCCTTCCCCATACCCAACTATATCGGTTTACGTTGTGATATTGCATCAGTGATTTTCACACTGAAAAAGCGTATTATTATTCATTATGATCACTTCCGGTTATCAAAAGACAAATAACTAAGCAAGTAAATATAACCCTAAATTCCCTCTAAAGAATGGCATAGTTGTTTCTCTTCCAGAAAGAATAATGAATACCTTTATAGTCGACAACAGCTAACAGCTGACGAGAGAAATTCCTGATTTCATAAGTGGTACCTAGGCTATATCGGGTATAACTTTTTTATGGCGTGGGATATCATCATGACTTTTACCTCAAAATTTGCGCAAATGGACCCCCTACAGCTACCTAAAATGTCAAAATTATATTCCATGTGCAAAAAAAAGTTTTTCCAGAAAAACGTAGGGGGGGGGGTGGTAACCACCCCCCCCCCTTGGTAGCCCGAGGGTTAAGACAGAGTGAGGAGTATGTACCACAAAAGTACGAAAGGACTTCGATACACAGGTAAACCGAGAGCCAGACGAACTGAGTCAGATGCAGTCAGACAGACAGACTTTCAGCCTCACAGATCACCCTACAGATTGACCGCCGTGACCGGCCCGCATGTGCCACAGATCTTGGCCACGGCTACACTCTTCTTGAAAGATCTGGCATCAATCTCACTCTCTGCCTGATGGTTGTCATCTTAGTTGTATGACAACTCGGGATGTGGAGATGTAGGTCGAAGCGCAAGCTTCTGTATCCTTCAGTTACAAATCCGTATATGGACCTACACTCATATTGTCGGCCTTGATATGACTCGACCCTCACCCCTCAGTTTATATGGATGCCTTCCATAAAAATTTCAGGGAGCAAGCGGGTTACGACCACGATGTGCGTGTTTGGCCACCCGGAGTTTTTGATATGGTGCCACTTTCAGAAACAAACGAGGGTTACTCTATATGTGCGGCATCATAGGCGGGGGGGAGGGGGCAGCCGGGACACGTGCCCCCCAATAATTGAGATGGTCTGTACACCCAATACAACAAGTATAGAATGAATAACCAATTCCCCCCCCCATATTTTGGACAAGTTTACGCCAGTGTGGGGCATCATGGTTTGTTGGGTGTGCTATACGCACATTATGCGACATTCAGCGACCCACACTTGTTCCTTCCGAAGTTCCGCTCCACGACCCGATATTTCTTCCACACGAGCCTAACAACTCCCACGTAGTGACGTAGCCTACTACTACCCCCCCCCAGCAACAACTCCCAGCAACTATACCTATAGGCCCTACTCATTTTGGGGCGTTGATCGAAGAAGGAGCGTGGAACGAGACGTGGGGGAGGTTTTCTGGAAGGAGAAAATAAAGGAGGCACAAGGAAGGCTAACAAGAAATGTACCGTAGGCCCCTAATCTCTTTGACGCCATCTTACTTTATTCCATATCATGATGACGCAGCAAATTATTCCCATGTATAGGCCTCTTATGCTTGTAATTTATTATGCCATATTATAGGCCCATGTTTACATACATGGCGTATACATGTATTTATAGACATGCACCAGCACCATCATCGAATGATAACGAGAAACAGCGAAACCACTTTAACGCCAGATACAGAATCAGATTTCTACGAAGGTCTTCTGCGATTTAAGTATCAGAAAACTTTCTTCGAATCCTGTGTCCTTCCCTCCCTCCCTTCCATTTTTTCTTCCATTTCTCCCTACTTCCTTTTTCCCTCCCTCCTTTTCTACCTCCCTTACTTCCTTCTATCATTTCTGCCTTGTATCAGTCCTTCCTGCTCTCCTCCCCTCGCTTCCTTCCTTCCGTCCTTCCGTCCTTCCACCGTCCTTCCTTCCTTCCATCCATCCATCCTTCCATCCATCCATCCTTCCTTCCATGCATCCATGCATCCATGCATCCATGCATCCATGCATCCATGCATCCTTCCTTCCTTCCGTCCTTCCTTCCTTCCTTCCTTCCTTCCTTCCTTCCTTCCTTCCTTCCTTCCTTCCTTCCTTCCTTCCTTCCTTCCTTCCTTCCTTCCTTCCTTCCTTCCTTCCTTCCTTCCTTCCTTCCTTCCTTCCTTCCTTCCTTCCTTCCTTCCTTCCTTCCTTTCCAGCTGTCTGAGCAGGTGCGAAACGAATGGGGGAGGCAGAACTGTTTTTGTCTCGTTATCTGTCAATACCTGTCTCCACCTATCGCTGCACTGCATCCACCCTTCCTGTATCGATTCTCTTCATAATATCCTCTTCCTCGCTCAACCTGTCTTTCTTGTTATCCGCGGATCCATTTATCCATCAGTCCCTACCATCCATTTTTCTTTCTTCACTCACTTCGTCGTTTCATCCAACTCACGCTTCTTCCGCATATGACTTCATTTTCCATGGGTGGTATACGTCCCTCCCTCCCTACTTCTCTCACAGTGCGCTCTGCTTGTCTGTTTTTATGCAAATTTTTTCTGTCTGTTCATCTGTCTGTGCCTTTGTGCCTGTGTGTCTGTGTGCTAGCTTGTCTGTCTGCATTTCCGTGACTCGGCTCTCAGCCGTCATCAAACGCTACTTACAGCGCGAAGTTCCAAGAGCAAAGCAAATTTCGAATCCTGCTGTAGGGCTGAGCATGGACTCCTATAGGTTAATTTATAGCTACACAGTCTAGCGAAATAAACAAAAGGGCAATGCATGGAAGTCGTTCATTGACATATTCTTAGCTGACAAACGGGTGGCCTTCGGCAATGATTATGGATGGATGAATAGATTAGATGGATGGATGGATGGATGGATGGATGGATGGATGGATGGATGGATGGATGGATGGATGGATGGATGGATCGATCGATCGATCGATAAACGGATTGATGGATTGTGAGGCACATAAAGGCACTATATATGGTATGGTATGGTATGGTATCTGGGAATCTATAAAGCGCCTCTCACAGTGCGAACTATTCAGAGGAGCTCTTTCTAAATACTGTGTGCTTAGATACCGAAGTAAAGTAGGCCTACTATATTGATGAATTAACGAACCAACGAACGAATAGATATAGGTAGTTGGATAGATGAATGGATGGATGGATGGATGTAGGCCTATGTATGCATGGATTAATAGATCCATGGATGTATTGGCTATATGTGAAACGGGAAATGCTTTAGCCAATTGTGTGCTTGTGTCACGATAAAAACACATACTACAAGTTTACCCGTTTTTAGAACCACTTCCTAATAAATTCTATCGAATTAAAGTAGGCCTACTATAACTACTATGATAGACCACTTCTATAACTACTATGACAGACCACTTCTGTAACTACTATGATAGACCACTTCTATGACTACTATGATAGACCACTTCTATAACTACTATGATAGACCACTTCTATGACTACTATGATAGACAACTTCTTCAAAATTCATATGCGGCGTAGTTCCTAAAGCCATCAGGCCTAAATGGCCTACTTCCTGTCTAAACATCCTAATTCATTCAGTGCACTAATTGACGTGTGTCCGGTAAATGACGCCTAATTGCTTTGACACAGTGGAATAATAATTATCTGGTACACGACTACAAAGTGCTCAGCCGGCGATCTTAATACTGGGGAAGATAATGTGCCGACCTCGCTGGCGTATACGCCTTGTTGCGTAGGCCTATAGTCACAATTATTGCGGTCAGGCATTGAGATCGAGAACCATGCGATTTGAACTCTTCTGCGTTTGTTGTGGTCACCGGCATTAACACCGCAGATTGACTTTGTCGTGTACATAAATGTAAGTAGATGCTTATATTTTACCGCATGTTTGGCAAATTCATTTCGGCGTTTGTGACATTATTATAGAATGCAGGTCTGTCAACCCCTGGACATATTCCCGGACTTATACTCCCGGACAGTTACCCCCGGACAATTTCCCCCATACTAGGACCTTTCCCCCCAGTGCAACATACACAGTGCAACATACATGCATACATACATAGATGCATATGGCATATGCATGCATGCATGTATACATAGATACATACAATGTTCATACATACATACATGCATACATATATATATATACATACATACTTACATACATACTTACATACATGCATGCATACATACATATATACATACATATGTATGCATACAGGCATACATACATGCTTACATACATATATACATGCATATGTATGCATACATGCATGCATACATGCTTACATACATGCATACATGCATGCATGCATACATATATACATGCATAGTTACATACATAGTATGTATGTAAGTATGTATGTATATATGTATGCATGCATGTATGTAAGCAAGTATTACATACTTACAAACATGCATGCATACATACATAATTATATACATACTTACATGCATACTTACATACATGCATACATATATGCATACATACATATATACTTACATACATGCATACATATATGCATACATACATGCATGCATACATGCATACATAGATGCATATATACACATATACATACATACATACATACATACATACATACATACATAAATCCACAGAGGGGGAATTTGTCCGGGGGGGAAATGACCTACCTAGAATCGGGGGTAAGTGTCCGGGGATAACTGTTCGGGGAATATGTCCGGGAATATGTCCAGGGGATAACTGTCCGGCATTCGTCAACCCATAGATCGGGGGATTAAAATTCCTTCCAGAAAAGAAACAGGCCTATGATCTAAGGTTTTCTGTTCCACTATCGCTCTCTGATCAGCTGTAATTGAGTAGCCTACATCTGGGGCCTACCGCACACTATTGGTGAGAAGATCAAGCGGTGAGGGAGAGTAATTGCCAACCGTCCTCCGATAATAGGCTAAGTCCTACGACTCCTACCTCTGGAAGAATGACTTAAGGCTGTGCTACTCAAACTGGTCCTCGAGTAGGCCTAATTGATTAGGGCTGACTGGGCCGCGTGATGATAACCGGAATCATAATTTTGATCTTGCACAAATAAAATATTAAACTGTAGGCCTATGCACTATACAAAATAGTCAAGGTAAATATTAGTAAACTTTCTCCGTAATTAGTTATGTCAAAACCCGGAACAATGAGTTTTCATCTATCGAAGAAATGTGATATCTGTGGAAACGAATTGTTAAAACACGCAACAGTTACCAAGTACAGTTGCGATAAACAGTGTCAGAATTTTGAAATCTAAATTATAACACGTCATGTGGTGTTGATGGTGTTGAAAAGCACCGGTCCGCGGTAAGGCTGGGAAAACAATTATCGGTCCGTAAGTCAGTAACGTCAGAAAGCTTGAGAAACACTGGCTTAAGGGACTTCTCTTTTATATTCGTAGACGGAGGGAAGAAGGGACATGAGTGGGGGTTGGAGTGGTTGGGTTAGGTGGATGGATGTGTGTGGTGGATATTTGGGTGGGCATGTTTTGGGTGGATTTAAGTGAGTGAGTTAGTTAGTTAGTGAGTGAGTGAGTGAGTGAGTGAGTGAGTGAGCGAGTGTGCGTGAGTGAGTGAGATTAGGGTGTAAATTGTGAATCGAAAGCGAGGGTTAGGAAGACCTGTGGGTATAGGAGCATACTGATTGGGATGCTCTGGGCCTATGACAGAAAGTTCACGCTTTCTTTCTCTGTGCAGTGTGTGAGTGTAAGCGTGTGTGTGTCTGTCTGATGGTGTCCATCGTACACACACACGCGCGCGCACACACATACACACACACACACACACGGACATGCACACACACACACACACACACACACACACACACACTACACACGGACATACACGCACGCACAGACTGACTGACATATGCATATACATGAATATATACATCCATACATATTTACTTCCATGCATATGTACAGCCATAAATACACAAATACACAGGTCTACATGTGACATGCATACACACATCCGTACTGGTACATACGCACATACATACATCAGTCTTGTTGTCAAGACCTTAAATCTCAAGACCAAGACTTTGAACCTCGAGACAAAGACCAAGACCAAGACTTTGAACCTCGAGACCAAGGCCAAGACTTTGAACCTCAAGACCAAGTCCAAGACTTTTGGTCTCAAGACCAAGACCAAGACTTTTAAGAACGAACTCGAGTGCACTTGAGACCAAGACCTTGGTCTCGAGGACAACAAGTCTGACATACATACATGCATATGTACATACATACACTATGAATGACTAATGTATCGCAGCTATACTGCTATAGTCGTCGTGTAGCTTTGTTTGTCCCGTATGGACGCAGGTGCAGCTGCAGTGCGTATGGACTGCTACAAAAAAACTTGTTTTGCCGAAATTATCTATAGACAATCTGTTAAGTTCGGTCTAGGAAAACAGGAAAACAGGTTCCGAGACGAATTTTTAAAGTTTCTTTTAGCTGCCTTCGCTTTTAATTCACGAGTATGGACTGATGACCTTTTCCATCCGCCCGTCAATCATTCAATCCAACTGTTTAAGTTCCTTTCTTACCAGTCTACCTGCTTCCCCTCTTCCCTCCATTTCATCATTCCTATATTTATTGTTTGGCCTACCTGCCTGTCTTTCTGCCTCCTTGTCAGTTTATGCATGTGTTGTGTATGTCTGCGTTTCTGTCTGTATCTGCCTGTGCGTGTTTTTATCTGCGAGTGTATGTCTGTCTGTTTCTGTTTTTGTGTATCCAGGGGCGTAACTTTGGTCCAAAAATGGGGGTACCAATTTGTTCTCCACTTTCTCTTTTATCATGGAGACCATGTCTGGGAAGGCATAAAATTCAATATTGATTGGCATTGTTTAAAAAGTGGGGGATACGGTACCCCAGTCCAAAAAGTGGGGTTACCCCTTATAACCCCACAAAATGTGGCACAAATTACGCCTATGTGTGTATCTATATGTTTTGTCTGTGGATGCCTGTATATGACTGTCTTTCTGTCGGTTTGTCTGTCAGCCTGCCTGTCTATGTCTATTCGTGTCTTTTTCCTTTTTCTCCCAATTTCTTCCTTCTTCCCCGCTCCATCTCCTCTACCTATCGCTATTCCTCCACTGTACCTGATCCCTTTGCCTGTCTTGCCGCCGGCCTCCAAAGGTCGCGTTATCAAAGCTTGTATATAAACCATGCCAAGCGTTTCGGTGCTTGCATCCCAGCATGCTATAGCCACATGCTGGCGCTCCCTCTCGATTGCCGGCAATATAAGCCGGCGAGGCCGCGGCCTATGCCGTATACCAGCCAATCCACTATTAACGAAGGCTCCGCCCGGGCTGCTGTAAGACAACGCTTGACTTGAAGGCTACGAATCGGATAATCTAAGCTTCGGTCAGTAAACCTATTGACATTCACCGACTGAGAGGGAAACGAGCCGGTGGATAGTTATTCACATGTGCAGTCGGTCGTTAATATCTGGGTGTATGATCAGCTATCGTACTTCTCCAGCCGAATGAAAGGGAGTCGGCCTTAGGCTCGATTGCGGAATTAATGCGGCCTCGACAGACAGTTAACGCGGTGTAGATTATGTGCTGTGTTTTATGTGATAAATTATGTAGTAATTCGCATTTTCTCCGTTGCCTTGCGCGCTACTAGAGACTATAGGCCTACTAGTAAGGGAAGTGCAGACCGCGTGGAAAGGTGAGCGTTGTTCATTATATCGACTGATGCAATGTGTTGTTGAGAACTGGATAAGGCTGTCCGATAAGTAAGTAAGTAAGTAAGTATATCCTTTATTAATCCAACTGCTAACCGCACTTTGGTTTACACATGTTTACGATAGCAATTATTCCGAACTGCTGTGAATGCCTCGATCGCTGTTTTAGCTAATCGCAGATAACCTCGTAGACGTTTCTCGTCTGAAGTGGCCTGTAACAATAAAACTAGGTTCCAATGCTATACGAATTCGAGAGTTTCTACTTAGCTTAATGCTCCTTTGCAGCAGGTTTAGCTGCAAGCCTGTCTGATTCTAGTTCAATGGAGCAGTGGTTTTCAACCGGGGTTCCGCGAAACCCAAGGGTTCCGCGCACTGGCGGCGATCTTGTTTGACAGGTGGGAGGGAGTCCGAGGAACACAGGACACGTTAGAACTGATCTGGTCAAAAAAGAGGTGAACATATTTTTTTTCGCGAACATTTGTTGACCTTTTTTGGTGTTTCTTCAAAATTGGGAGAGGGGAGACAAACTCTATAGTGTGTCCCCACTGTTAAAGGTGGGGGTCTTGTCCCCCTCGAACCCCCCGGGATCACCGCCCATGGTTCCGCGGGCGTCGACCAGAGGTATTTTTGCATTTTATATGTCGTTAAACTACATACTTAATTGGCCTTATGAATGAGCTTACGCATGACTTTGCAATATGTAATGAGAGTCATGCATCAAATGGGAATTTAGATAGTTTCCAAATGTCGCTTAGACAAAGTGTCACGAAATGTAACCGTTAATTTTGAACCATTTGGACGCTCTGTTCAGTAGTCTTAATAAGTATTTTCCATCAGTATGTTGAGCCGCCTGTACCGTAGGCCTACGATTGAGTTAGAAACCCATTTGTAGGAACTAATTCTTCATAGGGTCATTTCACTTTGAAAGAGGAGAGGAACTTCGCTGAAATCGCGACCAATGCAACGTTCAAACTGATGCAAGCAGAGCTTGACTTGAACTCGTTTTTGGATATTGATCGAAAGGGAATAGACGGGTCAGAAAGATTCGCAAATTCTATTGCAGTTTTCGATTAGTTACCTATATGCGAGTTCGGATTTTCAGCCATGACCATCATAAAATGCGAAAACAACTCTTGTTTGTTAATGAAGAATTATTAGCCTACGTGTGTCTCTACAATCGACTCGTCCAATAAATAAACTGTTACGCCGAAGCCATTAAATTTTGCATTCAACTTCATGAAGTTAGGCCTATAATTGTTGCACAACGTTTCTATAACTCTGTTCCAGAATATTTTAATATTCTATCCATTGTCAGAAATAGCTTGCGAAATGCAAAAAGTGCTGTTGTTCACTAACATTGTATTTGTGCACTACACTTGAGTGCTAAAGTATTTAGGCCTATTTGTAATGTGATATAGGCCTATATAGCAAGCAGCAGAAGTGCAAATAACGTATATTCAAAATTTGAAATTCTAAAATTTAAATACTATCCCAACATTACAAGTTACATGGACGGGTTAAACGCAATGGGTTTCGTGAGTAAATGAGTGCTTTGTGTAAGGTTCCGTGAACTTCCGTCACTACAAAAAGGTTGAAAACTGCTATAGAGCTATATAGTGTGCCTATAGTTGTTGTTCCAGCAAAGTTCTCGTGGACAGACAAAGTTTCGGCAAGGACGACAGTAGACCTACATTGCTAAAACATTTTCGGCTCTTTCATCTGCTGCAACTATTGCTGTAACTGCTATTGCCAGTGCTACTGTTACTACTAGCTTACTGCTACTGCTATTCCTACTACTACTATATATGCCTGGCTATTGCGGACTTGATTTGATATAGCGCCGGCGTTTAAGCTGGTCTCCCTGACGTGGCTTTTGTGTGGCGCTGAGAAATTTCGGAGATTTACATTTACAACAACAACTACTATAGGCCTACTACTTCTTCTACTACTACTATTTAGTTCAATTTGTTGATCAGGTAAATTAAGACTAACCTGAGTAATCTCTGTAGACGCCACTAAGACGCTTTAGTAGGACCCCTGTGTACTCATTCATAGCATAAGCCTATAAGAACAGAATTGTGACGTCATTTCAGTGGTAAGTCTAAGGTGAGGTAGAGTCTGGATAAACGACCCTTGCAGGCATAAGATGTCAGTAAATACCGAATGCTGCCGATTGTCAGGGATCAGTGATAATCGTTTCGCGGTTGCATTTCTGCTTTGTTAGCGTCTTTACAAATTGATGTCTGCAAAAAACCGGCATCACTCGGAAGACTGTCTTTACTTTACGACAATGACGCTCACCTGGCATTGTCTTGTGGCGCTAGCGGTGCTGGCACCAGTCGCATACGGTGCCTGCAAGAAAGCGGATCCGTTCATTGGCGCCGTTTCCACGTCACTGTCTACAAGCTACGCTGTGGTAATCGATGCTGGGAGTTCAGGGAGTAGAATCCGTGTCTACAGCTGGGAAGACGAGAAGGATTTGCAGAAGCTTCCCAACATCCGCGAAGTGTACTGCTACGCTAAGGACCCTGGCGTCTCCGACTGTGCCACTCCCCAGGAAATCACCAACCACATTCTTGAACTCGTCGGAAAGGCGGCCAACTACGTTCCAGCCAATGTGCATCATGCTTCATCCATCTACTTCATGGCCACTGCGGGTAAATCCAGTTATCTCGTCATCGTTTTCGTCGTCGTCATCGTCTATGTCATTTATTTATTCACAGCATTTATATAGCGCCCCTTTGCACATTTACTCATTGTTCCTGGCTCATACCCGACGAGAAATAACAATGTTTTGTCGATTTAAGGTACACGCAGCGTCTCTAAAAACTACTGGGACATTTTGCCCCAGTAGTTATAGAGTCAAAATATGCCCTGAGAAGACGACGACGATGGTGATCGTGATGATGAAGATGATAATTGTTTTGAGTTTTGAGGGTTCGAATGAAGGCCTTCCTCTGAGAAAATAACAATGAGCTTTGTTTCTTCTGGGTATAAAAAGTGGGGATACGGTACCCTCCAGTCCAAAAATTGGAAGCTATGTATATAGGGCTTACGAATACCCCTCGTAAGCCCCAAACATTACGCTTACGTTAGCCTATAGCATCAAACTTATTGAGAGGTAGAGGATCCGATTGAATTCAACGTATATGGCTATAATAATGGACAATTTAACGACACTGTGTGATAACAAAGATCATTATCGTCGCCCTCCTCCTTCATCCTCACTTGGGACTGTCACTGTCTGGCACTACGTCGGCACGGACGTGCATTGGTGGGGTTGATACAGGCTTAACTTGGGATTTCTGTATCTACATTCTGTATTTCTGTATTAGATTTGGCTGCTATTTTAGACTGAGCATTTGCGTTTAGAAACGGCAGCATTGGATTAGCACAATGACAGGCATAACGCAGCTATACAGGTGGTTGCAATAACGTCTGGACTCCTAAAAAAGATACGGTTCAGTCGGCGACTTAATTCACACGTGATAGGCCTATAGGGTTACAGGCCCTATATACATCACCACAATTATTCAGCACAAATATTATGTGCCATTGACATGCTTTTTCGTTTTCACGGGTCTTTTTAATTTTTTAGTTTCCCTGGACTTTTTTACTTGTTTTGTTTCCCAGATTTTTGTGTTTTTTTAAGTTTCTCATATCTGTATGATTAGCTTAGTTTCCAGGACTTTTGTGATTTTTGCTTTATTTTTCGTTTTTTCAATATTTTGTATGATGTTTCCCAGATTTTTATGATAGGCCTATTTGCTTGATTTTTAGTGTGGTCTTCCAGATCTTTATGATTTGCTGAGCGTCTCAGATTTCTTATTCATTTTATTTTCCAAGATCTTTATGACTATTTATTCGGCTAAGTCCAAGACGGGCGCACTGATTATTCTCGTTCAGCCTGCAATCCATTCCATACTGATTAATCCAGTGATTTCCTATCTTTTTTAGAGCAAGGCCCTGTACTAAATGTCACTCGGTTAACGTCACCTGGCCTTAATTTATTTTTCTTCCAGTTAGGGGGCTATAAGATCTTTATCTTAGGCCTAATCACGTTTGAGCAACGTTCCTTGTGTTCAACCACCGTGTAGCAACTACACTGTGTCCCGGTGAAAAGTAGACCCCAAGAAAAGGTGTCATAACTCGGCCAAAACTTGTAGCATTTGCCTGAAATTTTAAAAACAACAACAGTAGCCATATTACCACCAAATCATAACGTCGTTTGGAAATGTTGGTGAGTTTGTCAAGTTTATGAACGTTTGAGATGCAGTACTGAAAAGGGGAAATTTCCAACATACAAGAGCCATAAGGAAGTAAAAGTTCAGCTACAGCTAGGGTTCAAAATGTCCTCCTTTTTCACGGACACACGACCGTAGACGTGGACGCCACTGTTTGATGGCCCGGTCGATGATCACGTGGTCAAACAGCTGCCACTCTTCAATCAGGTGATCATAGGTGATCGACGTCACGAATGCGGGAACGATAAACGCGATCCTCCAGTACACTCCAGAATTGATAGTCAACTGCATTGAGGTCTGGACTATTGGGCGACCACAGCTGCGGGGATATGAAGCCGGGTGTCTCCCGGGACAGCAGAGCAATGGTCTCGGTGCGCAGGGGCATTGACTTGTTGAATGTGCAGTAGCCGCCCATGAAAAGTAGACCCATAAACGTTTGTCAAAAATTTGTATGTTGGAAATGCCCACTTTTCAGTACTGTATCTCAAACGTTGATAAACTTGATAAACTCACCAACATTTCCAAACTGTGCTACAATTTGGTGGTAATATGGCTACTGTTGTTGTTTTTAAAATTTCAGGCAAATGCTAAACGTTTTGACCGAGTTATGACACTTTTTCTTGGGGTCCACTTTTCATCGGGACACAGTGTATTTCTACACTACTTCGTGTTTCAAAAATAGTAATAGCCCATTTATGTCAGTAGTGATAAGCAGTTTTCACGTTTTTGACACAATCTGTCATTCAGCCGCGGCGCCTCTAGAACAGGTTCACGGCGCCAAAGACGTATACCCAAGATGAAAAACACAGAATTTTGCGATCAGCAGCATTTGAGCATTTTAACAAGTAGCTTATCCAAGCTAATGATTGGATAAACGTGAAAACTAACAGTAACGAAGCCAGTATCAGTTTCAGAGGGCCCATACAGAGTTTAACACGTTTGCAATCATTTGCTGCTGGTTGTATTACAGTTTATAATTGTCACGATAATTGCGCGACATCATGCAATGTGGCAGACACCATTCAGCCTGACTCAGGCAGTAATTAAGTAGCCTAAGACTGGAAATGGCAACTGGTGATCTGACATCGACTGATTGCTAGGCTGTTTATCTGTTGCACTGTATACCTCGTACCTTATAAGCAAGTGTTGCTTCTTTCCTGCTGCTGATGTCTTCGCCAAATATCGAAACTCGAAGACCGCAATTAATACAGTAATCGAAATATCAAGTGAACGAAGTAGCAAGCAGTCGATAGTTTAGCGACTGGTTTCGACTTGAAAGCTTTACGGCCTCGGTCGGCGGCTCCGGGGACTATACTAGTAGTCAACCATCATCCCAACTACTTTGGGGCCAAATCAAAGGCATCTCCCAATTCACATCAAGGGGTATGGCCGTATTTGTTCTCTGGATCCGCCCTTGGTATTTGCATTATGGCACTGACGTTTATGGGGCGAAGGATTGACGGTTGTGGGAAGGTCAATCTCGCGTGGAGCTCTGGCAGCTGATAAGTATCATTTGGATGGCCAGAATAATTGGCAATTATTATTGACCCGCTGGAAATTTTCATGGTAGCGGCTACAGTTGACGCAGGAATAATTCATGTGTTTTGTTGGGCCGTGTGTATGCATGTATCTATAGGGGTCTATAGCCTCTGTGATGTGTAGGCCCTATAGTTTGTTCGTGTTTTTTATGCGTGTGTACTTTGCCCACTTGTGTATATTTGTGTGCGTGTGTGTATGTGTGTGTGTGTGTGTGCGTGCGTGTGTTCGTGTGTGTGTGTGTGTGTGCGTGTGTGGGTGGGTGGGTGTGTAAGCATGTGTTGAGTGTATGCTTGTATACACTTTTGTGTATTTGTGCAAGTAGCTGGAAATTTATATAGGCAGACACTAGTTTGCCTAGCCTATACAAATGTACATAGCGTGCATAAGTACAGATCTAAATCTATCTAGATCTATCTAAATATAGATACATTCAGCCGTGCTGGAGTCGGGAGCACCTCTGAGTAGTTCTCCTTGAAGAAAATGAAGAGCACTACACAAATGTCGGATATGAATGAATAAATATCTTGTATAAAATACGTTCGTATAGATCTATGAGCATATTCAGTAGGGTGGAGTGATTTTAAAAAAATGAATTCTAATAGTGGGCAAAAAATGCAACTTGGGTAGAGAAAGAAACACGTCAAATATTTTAAACTAAAATTCATATCTTTCGCCCTGTAGGCCTACAAATGATTAAATATTTTAAAATGTTAAATCTTTTTTTTAAATCGCAAGAGACCAACTGTTAGGCTATGTTTTGTCACAGCAAGGTATTACTATTATGCAATACTCTATATATATGAAACCTTAGCTCAATTATGCAGTTATGCACCATGCAGCAAAAAACTTATTGTCAAATATCATGTTGGGTATAGAGTTAACGGATTTCTACCAAAAATCTCTGTTCGCACATTATTCTGAATGCCTGGATTGTTACAATAGTGAAAGTCGATGGTTTTTGGAATATCTGTCATGAGTCTGAATTTGCAGTAGGCCTAACGGCTTAACATGAGTCAATGTGTGCGCTATTCACTCTTTGTGTTGAAGTTTGGCACAGTGTTTCTTGCTCTTAGAAAGCCGCATCGGGCTTTTTTCCAACAACCACCTGAGATGCTTCGGTGACAACTTCAACGCATCTTTCCAATTCCACTGCCTCCGTGTGGCGGGCGAACATGAAAAATCAATGCAAGGTGCTTCACCACTGTGAACTAATCCTTCTAATTCACTATCAGCCTCGACTTTGTAGCTGGAAATTCTGTTACAGTAGGCCTACATGACTGCCAGTAGTTCAAAGGCGGAATCTGGAAAATTCGGATTCTGCCATTGCCCTGTTTGCATGCCCGAGCTCGTAAGATGCGACAGAGTCCAAGTTTCCCTATAGATACTGTCTGTCATCTGATAGCAAGGCGAGAAGGCTGCTCTCCGGGTGACCAAATAACCATTGTGTTGAATGACTGGGTCAACAACA
The DNA here is from genome assembly GCA_963556255.1 of Allolobophora icterica. Taxonomy (NCBI): domain Eukaryota; kingdom Metazoa; phylum Annelida; class Clitellata; order Crassiclitellata; family Lumbricidae; genus Allolobophora; species Allolobophora icterica. Next base: position 59,025,070 of record OY744605.1, read on the forward strand.
TAGCTCTCATCAGCTCATTGAAATACGGAGACTTATGGATTGTCACTCACAAGTAATTTACTCCGTCTTTGCATGAAGGCTTCGATTTAATTGAGAACCACACGGGTGTGTAAACTTTCAGTATGAACTATGAACTCTGCTACAAGTTTCAGTGCATCGCGTGGTTCTTCAGTACTGACGGAGAGACGCGATGTTTTTTCAATTGAATCACTGTGTTTCACACTTCGCCAACAACTTGCCAACAGGTCCTGAGAAATGTCTTGATCATGTGGTGGTCCCGTCTAGTTTCGAATGTCGTTGCGGGCAGCTCGTTTCCATGCAAACCAATGCAGGGGATGATTGACATGTTCTTCAATGAGACGTATTCCACCCCCACCATCCCCCTCTTTCCTATATTAACTGCTGTGCCGTCACATCCAGTCGCGATAAGATTATCAGTGTTCATATTATTTTCCTGTAGGAAATGCATAATAGGGGCCTACTCTGCTTCATGTTCGCAGAGGAGCCAGTTACAGTTGTCACATGGTTTAAGTAACTTGAACCTGCATGGCTGTGCAACCAACGAGATAATGTTCTTCTATTTTAAACTCTGCGTTTCAATTCACATTCTCACGAACTAAGGTTTCGTCCTTTCCCCCCGTCGAAATAAATGCCAAGGGCATCAGCACTTACATCCTGCTTGAACAGAGCTTCGGTAGGCCTACTTCTTTCGCTCTCTCGCCTAATTTGTTCCTGTCAATGACGTCGCTGTACTCATTCGATATTGCAATTCCATAACCCTGTAGTACACCAGATGCAATTTCCGCAACTGATTTGAACGTTTATTTCATGAATTTGTAACTAGGGTTGCCACCTTTCTAAACTAGGAAGTCGGGACACTATTTTTGAAGCATCGAAATCGTAAATCACCTCACGCTGTGGGACCAGAGGCGCAAATCGTGCAACCGTGTAAATTTTTGGGAAAGTAACTATTTACTTAAAAAAAGAATAACATTTATGATTTGAACACTGTAATGATGTCAGGTCGTGTTTAAATATCATTTATGATATTTCACTTCGCCTGCGTTGTAAATTTAGGCCTATAGTGGTGTTGAACAAATATAGTAGGCTTATGGGAAATGTGTTCAGTGTGAGAACTGCAGAGAAAAGACTGGGGGCGGGGGTTAGACTTTGATGAGTTTTATTCATGTGAAGTTGACTATTTTATTTGTATTTTGCAAACTGAGAAGATTCACAAATGCAATAGAAAGCTTAAACTTTTTAAAGTGATGACATCACCAAATTTATTAGTATACAGTTCACATGTTCACAAATCTCACACTAAACCAGAGCATTACTTTATTAGTAACCCACACAGCGATTTGTGAAAGAAAATGCTAAAATAGGGGCCTATATGTACGATATAATCACACTAGCACAACTGAGGGGGTTGGAAACTACCCCTGTGGTGTGCAATGAAGACTTAACTGGGGGCTCCTAATAAAGACTTGGAGAGTTGAACCCCAACCCCTACATTTCTCACCCTGAATGTGTTTAAAGCCACATTTTGTAAGTTTGGAAAAAAATTACCACAAATATGAAAGTAGCGACATTTCGCTGTTCCGACTAGGTCAAGTAGGGATGCGGGACATTTACCTCAAAATCGCAACCCCATTTGTAACCGTTCGACGATGAAAAAATAATGGATTGCATGGACGTTTTTCCAAAGAATTTCATATTTTAAATATTTTATCGTCGGTAGAGAGCAGAAGACACAAAGCAAAATCAAAAATATTTTGAACACCATTTACACTTACATGCTGACAACTTTTCATCATGCGCTATTTGAAAACGTTTGCTTAAAAATGTTTTTCTTACTATTTTCACTCCACCCTAATATTCGTTCAGCAATATTATGAAGCGTCTCTTCAGAAATGCTCCCAGTCTAAGTATTACAACAGTTTTCAAGTGTTGACAAAGGAGTGTGTAGCATCCATGGCCACCAGAAGACGCAAATCTAGAGGAAGGCAATTACTGATATACGGTCCAACTACCGAGAAACACAACGTTAACGTTTATGCTTTTGTATGCTTGTGTATGCTTTTGTATGCTTGTGTATGCTTTTGTAGGCGTTTGTATGCTTGTGTATGTTTGTGTGTTTCTCTAAGCTGCAGACACTGATTTATGCTAACGCATTGCTTATGTTATGTGCTATGTATGAGTGTATGTTTAATTGCGGAAACCTGCAGAAGACTGATATGCAAGAACATAAATACGGTGTTAGCAAAGGAATTTGTAAACAGTCCGTTATGACATATCGCGAGAAACATAGGGTAGGGCATGCAGGATCTAAACAGAAACTGAAAGTGCTTATTGCTTCTGCACGTGGTAAAGTTTAATCACATGGTTTTAAATCTACCGATGCCCATGCGTGAGCATATAGACTATCCAAAAACAAGTTTAACATGGACCTATATATATTATATAATTTTATGTGTGTATATGTATTTTCGCATGCTGGCAAACGAGGAATCATTCGCACTTTGCTAATTAGACCCAGAATGAAGCATATACCTCTAACGCGAAGACAGTTAACCGTGGACGTGTAGGCCTAAGGCCTCACATCATATGGCCTTCCTTCAGAAACCCACGAGTGGGCTATGTGTGCTGACTTATTTTAAGCTACTTGGTGCAGGAGTAAAAAAGGAAAAGATAATAGACACAAGTCATGTTCATGCCTGTATAACATCATAGGCCTAAAATCCTTAGAAATGTGGACATGTGCACTTGTGCAGCCTATAAAACTCAAGCTGAGCAGGATTTAATTTAATTTACTCACTTATATTTCAAGTATATTGATGCATATTGATGGGTAAATATTTTTTTCGTATAGAAAAATCAAGATTTTCTACCTGTCGGGTTGGTAAAATGAGGCAAAAACTGGGTAAAATAATTATACGCATGTAAAATTGATCATTCAAAGTAATCGAGGCAGTCTTATGCAATATGAAATGGGCGACTAAAGACCTACAGGCAACGATGCTTCTCATTTGAAAAGTCCATAATCCGAAATGAAATATGGATGTTTTGTATGCTTTGGATGTTTGTATGCTTTAGATGTTTGTATGCTTTAAATGTTTGTATGCTTTGGATGTTTGTATGCTTTGGAGGTTTGTATGCTTTAGATGTTTGTATGCTTTAGATGTTTGTATGCTTTAAATGTTTGTATGTTTTGGATGTTTGTATGCTTTGGATGTTTGTATGCATTGGATGTTTGTATGCATTGGATGTTTGTATGCTTTGGATGTTTGAATGCTTTATATGTTTGTATGCTTTGGAAGTTTGTATGCTTTGGATGTTTGTATGCATTGGATGTTTGTATGCATTGGATGTTTGTATGCTTTAAATGTTTGTATGCTTTGGATCTTTAAATGTTTGTATGCTTTGGATGTTTGTATGCTTTAAATGTTTGTATGCTTTGGATGTTTGTATGCTTTAAATGTTTGTATGCTTTGGATGTTTGTATGCTTGATGCCTTCGTTCGTTCTTCGTTCATTCCTTAGTCAGTTCCTTATTTTCTAGGAATGCGAATGATGCCGGAGGATTCAGCGAAAGACGCCATCAACGTCATCGATGGACTGCTCCAAAATAACACCCTGAATCCGTTCCGTTACCTGTGGACCCCGGATAATCCTCGGATTCTGTCCGGCGAAGAGGAAGGACTCTTTGCCTGGATCGCAGCCAACTACCTTAACAAAGCCTTCGATGTGTACGGTAAGCCTTCTGCAATTATAATCGTAATCATAATCGTAATCTTCAAATTTCTAAAGCAACACTCGAAGGCCAAGCGCAGGGCACCAGCCTATTCACGAGCGCTGGACAATTGTAGGTGAGCAACTTGTCCAAAGTTGCTACGCGTGGCTTGAGGTATATAGATTCGAACCTTGAGGTAGATTCGAACCAGACGAACCTGCTACCCTCCGGTTACAAGGGACGCGGTGGTGCAGCGGTATGTTCTTTACCGCGTCCCACCAAAACAATGATCATCATGTAGTGAATCGAGTTGGAGTGAAGTGAGATGAAAGTAACGTGAATTGAACTGAGGCGAAATTAACTGAGGCGGATATAATAGCGTTTAAGGGCTTTTAAGCTATGTGGGCGTTCATGGTGTAGTAGCTGATATAAGTTGAATTGAGATTTGAGGTGATTTAACCTGACGTCAGTTCCGGTATGTTGGCCTATCTGTATTCGTGAATCTCGTTAATTTTGGAACCTCACAAAGATGTCTATATAAGAACTTCTCAAAGGTGACGAGTAGTAAGCTATTTCTTCCTTCAACTTCAGTCACGATGATGATGATGACAATGATGATGAAAACGACGACGACGACTATGATGATGATGATGATGATGATGATGATGACGACGACGACGACGATGACGACGACGATGATGATGATATTACGTAATTCCATAACACTTCACTTTTGTCATTCGGTTATCGTTCACCTATTTCAATTTGTTTTTCACGATAGCAGAGAAATGAAACCAGTAGAAATTTTCTCATGAGATCAGTTGATCACTCGTGCATCATGACATTTGTACACCATACGCTCAAGAGCATCGCCTCTTGTTTAACAAGAACAAGATATTATTTTCGATATGTTTCCTGCTAACATCTTTGCTCTTATTGATTACATCGTGTACTGTACGAAGGCTGAGAGCCTGAGAGGTAGAACAAAATCTTTTTATCGAGATAATGAAAAACGTAAAGCACGATTCAAATGTCGGAAGGGGGATATACGGAGATCATATCAGTTCATACGTATAATAATATCTATCTAAACGATTGAGTAGGTAGGTAGGTATTCATTTTCAGCGACGTAAGATTATCACATAGGAGTGCATTGAAGGGCAGATGTCGCTGAAGGCAACGTTCCCACGACCAGATCACATTTGAGCAGGGGCGTCTACACCATAGAAACCTTGGAGCAAATGCACCATCCAAGAAATAGGGGGGATCTGTCAGTGTGTGTGCCACCATCTTAGGGGGAAGGAAGGGGAGGGGGAGGAAGAGGGGGAATGGGAAGTTGCTCCAATGACTTAGGGGAGAGAGACGCCCCTGCATTTGAGTCTACATGCTAAAGTAATTAAATCTGTATAAGTAATTTGTAATCTTAAGCCATACTTTCTGAAACTGTAACAATAATCTTTATGGACAGTCTGTCGCGTGGTAATTATACGCCCATGTATTCCACTTTCAGTTGGCTGGCAGTGCATGCCACGGCCGCTGCTTTTTACCTAAATCCATCCAACGTTTCAGGCATCAAATGTTCCATATAATTGTGGACTCAGACTTCCCGCCCTTCCAGATACGGCATGTCCCGCCCTTCAAATCCACTCCTTCCCCATAAATTGAAAAAAAGAATAGCTCGTGTTACAAATGCCTTTTAAAATATTTGTGCAAAAATATTTTGCATGGATTTAATTGTGGAAACAGTATACTATAGGCGTGGATAAACTCTTAATATGCCCGTCGCCTAAGTTATGGCGAAAGGTGCCTCGAGCACATGAACGTCTTCGCTATAGCATTGCGAAGAAATTCTTTCGTGTGACACATTGGTAGCATTCGGTAGCGCGCTGAGTCTGTAATCCAACGATTGAGAGTTGGAACGGAATGCTACTTAGCGGACTCTTTGTAACGACCACTGACATCAGATTAGTGACCGTAATTGTAAGCTCGAAATTTCTTAAACGCTACTCTAAAGCTAAGCGTAGGGCACCAGCTTATTCACGAGCGCTGTGTCGTGTCAGACGGGTTGTCCAGATTCAGATGTAGGTAGGCCTACTGACTGTGCGCGTTATGAGCGTAGTAAATGAATAAAATTTGTGTACACATGCCTCGCGAATAAGCTACTTTGGTTTATTCCATTAAAACTGTCACTAAACCCTCAGCTGGAGCTCTGCGTTAGACATATTTTGCGCTAACGATGGCTGATTGTCTGCTTTCACATTTACTTTAAGTGGGCTATAATTGCAACCGACACATTGTCGAGCGTCCTTGTTTTAACCTGGTGAACATGTGCTAATAGTTGTGCTATAGATATAAGCGAACAGAGATTCCCAGCATAAGCCATTGAACCTGACTTACGCGGTCTGGAGGTTGACCTCGGTAGACGAAGACTACTGGAGACTGCATAGACAGATATATACCCGGCAGGGCAACTTGCTGCAGGCAGTTTTAGATTGGTCAGACAAGATACCAATAATTTTTTATGCTCATGTTTTTTCCTCTGTTTCTGTTAACTTCTTTTTCTGCTGCGGCTGTGGAATAATCGCTTGTAGGCTACAACGTACTTACATTACTCCGCGAGGCTCACACGCTGAGAGCGCCTCTGAATAGTTCGCACTGTGATAGGCGCTTTATAAATTCCCAGATACCCAGTGTTGGGTACTATTTAAATAGTAAACACTATTTAAATAGTATTTAAATAGTTTATGACTATTGACTCCACTATTTAAAATAGTCATGCAAAAGGTTCTATTGAAATAGTATTGAAATAGTATGTGCCTATTTACTATTTATTAAAAAGTAAATAGTCAACCCCCCAGTCTGTAAAAATAAATTTAAAAATTAACTTCTGTAATTTCTTACTTATTATTATTAACTTTAAACTCAATGGCTAAAGCTTTGGCTATCTGGAACACATCTATAGTCACAGCACCAAAGCAGCTGATGCTGCATTTGATATTTTGGACATAGATTTAGCATGTCTTATGCAACCTGTTGGAATTCGTATTATGACTCTGCGAGAAATTTACTCAGTGCTAAATCTAAACTGAATTTAGTGTGCATTGCATTATCACTACCTGCTTTTCTGCAGCATGAAGTAACATTTCTGCAAGAATATGTGGCACTTATGGGACCAGTTGCAGCTGCATCAGATGTCGTGCAAGGTGACAAAGAGTCGTGTCCTGGGTTTGTGCTGCCAACACTGCAGAATCTCAAACTCAAGTTAAATGCAGTGCCACTTCCACTGACTAAACCCCTTCATGGTGCACTGTTGATGGGAATCGACAAATGATTTGGATGCCTTTTTTACCGACATTGAATTCCGCATAGCAACAATTTGTTATCCAAAGTTCAAACTCAGTTGAATTGAAAACCCGGAAGCGAAGGGAAAACCCGGAATTGAAAGTCAGATGCTCCATGCTTCTGCAGATAGCAATAGAAAACGTGCATGATGCAAGCGACACTATTGACAGTACATCTGCTAACAGTGACAAAGCTGTGACATCCTATTCGGCTTGTAGCAGTGATAACTTTTTCGATAATTTTTCAATTATATGCAGGAAGAGGATCCTCATATAAAGTATCTGAATGATACGTCATGTGAACTAGAAATGCTGGACAATCAATCATCCACGAATCAAGTCAGTGTTTCTGCGCTTCAACACAACCATTCCATCCAGTGCTCCAGTAGAGAGACTATTTAGTAATGCAGCCCTAATCCTCACCAAGAAAAGGAATCACTTATCCGATGAAACTTTGGAATAGTTGCTCTTACTCAAAGTTAACAAGAACTACTAACGGAACGTTACTACATTAGAAAATTTCAAGCTTTCGCAATAATTATATGTAACTGAAACTAAATAGTTTTTAAATAGTCATGTGGTATTTGCAATAGTCCACAGCTATTTACTATTTTAAATACTATTTATTCTATTTAAATAGTCAGCCTGACTATTTACCCCCAGCACTGCAGATACCATAGCATACCATACCATACATTTAAACTTTTACATGTTGACCGCATTGGGTTTTTGGTGAGAAATAGTTCAGAAACGCCGTCATGAAAGCTGAGCAATAAGAAATTAGGTGACCATAATGAGGGGAACTGAACTTGTCCTTTTTGTGTGTCATCTGTGCGTAGGCGTAGACTCTGGGGGGTCAGCCGGGGCACGTGCTATCTATCAGGTCAAGAAATAAAACCGGTCGTGGCCTACCCCACACTTTTCTTGCGTGTGGCTGAAGGAAGCATTTCGTCGAAGAGTTTTCCATGAATATGAATAGCCTATGTGTTAAAGGATGCTGGAAGACACCTACTTCAGTTGAGTAGAATGAAACAGACCTGCTTCACTCCGATCGATGATCTAACATTAATATTGAATAGTCTGATTGAAATCAGAAGATATTTTCGACAACCGTTAAGGGCGGTCTTTGACTCAATGGGTTGTGCCGTAGTTTGGAGTCAGCTACTGCTTCACGGGATATCAGAGAAGATAGTAGGCCTGATGACCCCCCCCCGTCAGCATCATGTATAGAGCCAATATAGAACCTATATTTTCATATGGGACCCGTATAGAGCTAGAGCATATATGGGTACCATCTAATGCCCATGCAAATGGGAAGGATTTGTACACGGGCACGATGAACGCGATTTGCATTGATGGGTTAACATCGGAATTTGTCCAGGGTGGATAGAGGGTTGTGATAAGGACGCAGAATCACTCCAGACCTGTTCCTATAGGCCCCATTGATGAACTCATGATGTGACCGTTGTGCATGGATGTGTTGGGGTGAAGCGGTTCACTGATCCGGATTATGCTGATTATACGTCGTCCTTCTGTGGCCGAAATGCTGTTCTTGGGGATAAAGGCCCAAGACAGATATGTAGTCGACATTGAACACTTGTCTAACACTGGATCACGTAGAAGTGGCAGGAGACCAGGAGTTTGATCTAGTTTGTGGATTCCCAAACCTCGTTTCTTATGTTCAGACGGCTCTGGTGGTCGCGGTCTTGAGAGTCGGCGGCGATAAGCAGCCTACAATGAGGAATCTTGAGTACTAGCGTCCGTGTGAATACCAAGCTGTCTGTTCGCCTTACTGTGTGTCCTTCTATATGGAACCGAGACTTATCCGCAAGCTAAGGACCTGAAGCCAAAGCTCGATGCCTTTGATCGTCGGTGCTTGAGGAGAATTTTACGCCTTCCCTGTACGGCTCATTTCGATATATATATATATATATATATATATATATATATATATATATATATATATATATATATATATATATATATATATATATATATATATATATATATATATATATATATATATATACAGAGAGAAAGAGAGACAGACAGACAGACAGACAGACGGATGTACATCCCAATGTCGGAGATGATCCAAAGTTCTAAACAAGTAGGCGCCGGCTGATTGGCAGTGATGGGCAATAGTTAACTAAAAAGTTGCTAACTATTAGTTTAACTAAAAAATTTTAGTTAAGGAAGAAGTTTAATTTTAAAAAAATAGTTTAGTTAAAACCATAGTTTAACTAAAAAATTTTAGTTGCTAACTAAAAAGTTTAACTAAAAAAATCAGCAATATGCAACTATTTTTCCACAGTGAACATTGAACACTGTCAGCAAAAAAACATTTTAACACTGCATGGTTTTAGCATTTACAGCCTGTGTTTTCAAATTCATACACTACTTACAGTGCACATGTAACTGTATGCCAGAACAGTACACATTGCATAGTTTGAAGGTGAAATTGTCATTGGCGCTTTGCATTATTACAGTTCACTTAACGTCTTTTATTGCAAAAATGTTTGTCGTAAATAGTTGGAAAATAGTTGGAAAAAGTTTAACTACTTTTTTTTAGTTTAGTTAACTAATTTCCAAAATCAGTTGCCAACTTTAGTTTAACTACTTTTTTTAGTTGGAAAATAGTTTTAGTTTAACTAAAAAAAAATAGTTTAGTGCCCATCACTGCTGATTGGACACATCGCTCACGAGTCACGACCCAGCGATCAGGACAACAGAGCTCCACTGCGATCTATGACAATAGACCTCAATAGGTTGGAATTAAGAAACCTCTGCTAGAAGATGTCCTCGCTACACATGGGCGATGATTGGCGAAGTCCGATTGAATTTTAGACTACACGCAGCCTAGAGAAAAGCCCAGATTGGAGGTGGCTGGCAACATGTTGTGAAGAGGGCGACGCTCCAGAGATGGGCAACCCATAGATGATGATAAGTGGCCCCCAAAAAGACCAAACAGAAGAAACCCTATTTTCATATATTTTCTCACTTTAAGTGTGATTGAAATTGATCAATTTAAGGTTGTTAACGCCTTTTAGCCTTTAAACGATGATCGTGTACTAAATTGTATGGAAAACTGAAATCCCTCTCGTCGGTAAAAGGGTTAAGGCTTCTGATGGTCATCAACATCACCACCACAGCCATCGCTGCCGCTGCCACCACCATGACCGCCATCACCAACGTCCCCAAAGTGGTGGCGGCGGTGATGGCTGTGGTGGTGCTGTTGATGACTGTATGAAGCCTTAAAAAGCGTTGAAAACTTCAATTACGCATAAGGTGAGAAAATATATGAAAATGTCGTTTATCCTGTTTAGTCTTTCTTGGGCCACTTGTCATCTATGGATTGCCCAGCACCTCACCACCATGATGCACCACCAATACCGCCACACCACCAAAATCTTCGCCTATAAATTATGATCTAAGGGTGTACGGGAGCCCAAATGGGCCCAAACACGGCGTTACCTTATTCGCACATCACACATCAGATTCTGGCAGTAAAACATAACAGAAGTACTGGAAACTAATGAGTTTCGTCAGCAGTAAATGATGAAGTTTTTCTCTTGCGTAACTTAACTGCACTGTCCCGGCGTTTATCATCGCCATCGTCGTCATCATCATCACCGTCATCAGTTCCTGAGGCCGGACATTTGGCTGCGATGGGTACGAATAAATTATCTCCATTGTCATTGACTCATTTGTCAAGTCCATTGCTCCTCTCCTGCAGTTTCAGTGCAAAAGTTATGTCCTCATCAATGCCATCTATCCAGCGCAGTCCTGGTCGCATTTGCAGATTCTTCAGTGGGCGCTATATAAACCCTTTAGATACATAGATTGATACATACACCTTACCTTACTTTACAATACTACTGCTTGCCTTATCTCACTTAACGTTACATTACTTTGCCTTGACTTACCTTATCATGTTTTGTCTTTTCCTTACTTTAGCTTACCCCGCAGTACCTTAACTCACCTTACCATGTCTTACCTTACTATACCTTACTTTACCTTACATTATCTTGTCTTACCATATCTCACCTATATGCACAAACTCCAGACTATCCTTAATGCTGCTGCTCGGCTTATAGGTGACATTCCTAAGTTTGCCCACATGCCTGTCTTTATCCGTGATTCCCTCCGCTGGCTCCCTGCTCAACAGCAAATTCGGTTTAAAACCATCACTCTCATGCGCAACTGTCTTACTGCCTCTAACCTAACGAATTTTTGCAACCCAGTTTCTTCCTTGCCTTCGAGGGCCTTGCCTTCGAGAGCTTGCTTGCTATCTTCGGCTCAGTCGGTTGTCCCTCGTATGCGCTTTTCCACGGCACAATCCAGGAGTTTTGCTCTGCTTGGAACTGTCTCCCCTTGTTTCTCCGCCAAGAGCTTCTTGCCCTCTCTCCTCTCCAGATCCGTAGACGCCTGAAAACTTTCCTTTTTGCCGATGCTGGCATTGATGGGAGTTGAAAGCGCCTCTGATCTGAGTGGCGCTATATAAGTTTTCGGTTACAATTACAATTACAATTACCTAACCATGCTATACTGTACCGTACAACACACCACGCCATTGCATACCATATACGAAACCTTGCTTTGCGTTGTTTTACTTCACTCTACCTGCACCATGTCTTTCCTTACATGCCTTACTTTTAGCTTACATGACTTACCCTAACTTGTATATTTTACTAGTTCCTCTGTTTGTCTAGGTAGACGCAACTGGAACACCACCGGAATTCTGGAGTTGGGTGGGGCGTCAACCCAGATTGCCTTCGTACCGTCTGGCAACATGATACTGGCCAACAAGTTCCCTGTGCACGTGGCCGGCGTGACGTACAACCTATACGTTCACAGCTACCTGGTCTATGGCCAGGAAATGGTCGATAGATGGATCAAAGAAAGGGTCACCAAAGACAGCCATCCACCCAGACACAACGTCACATACGCCAACCCTTGCATGCTTAAGGGCAAGTTACACACCCATTCGCCCTATATGCACTGTATTAAGTGTCTATACATGGACACAAGTTGCAAATATACAGGACTTTTGTAATGCTTTTATTTAAACCATTATGGTTGTAGGACTGTATGAGTGGACAGCCTAAAATCCTGGTCTAGCGATGAGCGTATGTCTGTCAGTTTGTATGCTCATCCACCCAAACCACTTCTTCATACCCAACAAATCAATCAATAAATCAATCAGCCAACCATCCATTCTTCCATCCATCCATGCGCCTCTGAGTAGGTATCGGGTATCTTGAAGAGGCGCTATATCAAATCCTTAGAATGAATGAATGAATTCATACATCGATCCATCGATCCGTCCGTCCGTCCGTCCGTCCATACATACATACATACATACATACATACATACATACATACATACATACATACATACATACATACATACATACATACATACATACATACATACATACATACATACATACATACATACATACATACATACATACGGCACCCCGTCAAAAGCGCCGTGGACAAAAGCGCCCCGACAAATGCGCCCCGACAGATGCGCCCCGTAATTTGCGCCCGACAAATGCGCCCCGACATATGCGCCACTAACGTGTAATTTTAGCTTCTAGTTTAGTTATATTTTAATCGTAAATTCCGCTTTTAGTTTTCATAATATTATCATCGCTGATCCAGCTTCCAGTTTTAATTATATTTTAATCGCTGATCACGCTTCTAGTTTTAGTTATATTATCATCGCTGATCCAGCTTCCAGTTTTAATTATATTTTAATCGCTGATCCTGCTTCCTTTTTAGTCATATTTTAATCGTTGTTCCAGCTTCCAGTTTTAGTTATATTATCATCGCTGATCCAGCCTCCAGTTTTAATTAAATTTTAATCGCTGATCACGCTCCTAGTTTTAGTTATATTATCATCCCTGATCCAGCTTCCAGTTTTAATTATATTTTAATCGCTGATCCCGCTTCCTTTTTTAGTCATATATTAATCGTTGTTCCAGTTTACAGTTTTAGTTATATTATCATCACTGATCCAGCCTCCAGTTTTAATTAAATTTTAATCGCTGATCCGCTTCCATTTTTAGTCATATTTTAATCGTTGTTCCAGCTTCCAGTTTTAGTTATATTATCATCGCTGATCCAGCCTCCAGTTTTAATTAAATTTTAATCGCTGATCCCGCTTCTAGTTTTAGCTATATTATCATCGCTGGTCGAGCTTCCAGTTTCAATTATAGCCTATCTTTAAATCCTTAAACAATTCTAATTAAATTCCGGCTTTACAAATATCACTAAATTTCTCCTTTTTTAACAGATAAACGAATTTATTATATTGCTTTAATTCCGACTATAGTAACATTCAAGGGCGCTTACCTATGCTTTTCAGCTGTCTTAGATCAAACGCTGCTGTGTAATCGATTCAACTGCTTCCAGTCAAATGAACTCGTACAGCAAATAATGTTATTACGTCGCGCAAATGTCGGGGCGCATTTGTCGGTGATTTTTTGGCGCAATTGTCGGGTTTTTCTGTGGCGCATATGTCGGGGCGCATTTGTCGGGGCGCTTTTGTCCACGGCGCTTTTGACGGGTCACCCATACATACATACATACATACATACATACATACATACATACATACATACATACATACATACATACATACATACATACATACATACATACATACATACATACATACATGCATACATACATACATACATACATAAATACATACATACATACATACATACATACATACATACATACATACATACATACATACATACATACATACATACATACATACATACATACATACATACATCCGTATACATCCATCGATACATCCATCCTATGGTTCGGAATAGGACCAGTTGATCTGAAATATACTTTGTTAAACTATCTTATAAGACTTAAGTTAAACAAAACTATCAATTCCGTTGAATATAAATTTAATAAGTTTAAGTAACGTGCATTCAGTGTCATGCTTGCAAGAAACGTCTTCGAGAAGTACAAGAAGGCGCTCTGTAAAACGTGTAGCTGTATTACATTACACTCAGTGGCCATGTTGAATGCAGTTTTATTCCGCGTTCTCAGGTGACGTCATCGTCAACAAAACGAACGTCACGTTCTACGGAACGGGCGATCCAAAAAGGTGCACGGACTTGCTAGAGGAACTGATCTACAAGCCGCAAGAGCCCTGGCGCTGCAACCCCGCTCCATGTGCCATCGGGACGGCCTACCAGCCATCAATCCATCCAAAGCAGCAGTTCTTAGCCGTCGGGGCCTTTGGATACCCCCTCAAGGGCTTCAAAGTTTTGGACTCGGAGGGCAGATTCTCCCTCGAAGCAACCACTAAGGCGGCATTCAACTTCTGCAGCATGGTCAGATTTATGATGTGTTTCCTAGAATTAACCGGCTCTGATCGAAATGAAAATGTTTAATGCTAGAGAATGCAGGATGTGCGATAGTCATTCATCTGAGCACTCATATAGCGCCTCTTCAAGGGGACTATTCAGAGGCGCTCCCGACTCCCGACTCCAGCACGAACATAAAGAACAGTTTTTAGCGCAGTGTAGAAAGACTCGGGTTGGGGTTTAGGGAGGAGACGCAGCTCCAGAGGGAGCCCGTTCCATACCACAGGACCAACCACCAAAAGGCCCGATTTTATTAGTCATTAGTCATCACGATTTGACTGTCAACCCAAAGGTCAAGTTCAAATCCCGTCATGGTAGAAATACTCGTATGTTTAAATGATGTGTGCTGCGCTTGCACCCTCTACTCAACTAATCTACGTAATGATTACACTGACCATACACTGTCGGTGGAAAGACCAAGCGAATGTATACCGGCCAGTGGCCACCCGTCCTCATATGCCGAGGGTAAGAAAAATTAGGCCGCTCACATTAACGTACCCATGGCTGCTTATCGGGGTTGGCCTAAGGAATTGTTCCAGTGTGAGAATTGTAGAAAAAATACTGGGGGTGGGTGGGTTAGACTCTGATGAGTTTGATCCATGTGGAGTTGAATATTTTATCGGTATTTTCGGAAACCGAGAAAATTAAAAAATGCAATAGAAAGCTTAAACTCCACGTGTGCGTGTGTGTGTGTGCGTGTGCGTGTGCGTGTGCGTGTGCGTGCGCGTGCGCGTGCGCGTGCGCGTGCGCGTGCGCGTGTGCGTGTGCGTGTGCGTGTGCGTGTGCGTGTGCGTGTGTGTGTGTGTGTGTGTGTGTGTGTGTGTGTGTGTGTGTGTGTGTGTGTGTGTGTGTGTGTGTGTGTGTGCACAGGATAAAGTCAATCGTTTGTGTATATTTGGATAAAATTAGGTCTGCAATATATTAGACGTGAACGCCTGTAATAGACGCAATTAGATGATGCGACAGACCCTATATACATGTGGTTATATATGAATATACATCTATATATAGGCCCGAAAGGTCATTCAGATAAACGAATGAATTTGTCCTTCCTGCAGTGGATCATATGAGTATGTGTGTGGTTTGATCGTTCGTGTTTTTGTTTAATCATGTGGAAATAGTGCGTCCAAGTACACGTTCATGCAGCATGACTTATAGTGCACTATTGTTTGAATAACAAAGTGCATTGGACGCGATATCCACAGCGCAATCAGTTTTATGTATATACTGTACATACACACAAATATTATATATATGCATATTATATCTTGGGTATACATACAACTATATTATGTACACGTGAGTTTTATTTATATTTATGCATAATGCCTATATATATATGTACTTAGTCTTACTTGCATAGCCTCCGCTTGATTTTCTATAGATGCGTATACAATACATTCTATACGAGCGTGTGCTATATATGTAGGCCTATATGTAGGTCATTCCTCTCTCTCTCTCTCTCTCTCTCTCTCTCTCTCTCTCTCTCTCTCTCTCTCTCTCTCTCTCTCTCTCTCTCTCTCTCTCTCTCTCTCTCTCTCTCTCTCTCTCTCTCTCTCTCTCTCTCTCTCCTCTCTCTCTCTCTCCTTACCTTCTTCTCCTTCCCTCCCTACCTTTCTCTATCTCTATCTCTCTGGCTCTATGACACATTACATTACATTATCTCTATCTCTAGTTTTGTCTTTCTCTGTCAGTGTGTCTACCTGCATGCATGCCTGTCTGTCTGGAAGACAGACTATACTACATCTAGCTAATCAGTGTCTCTCAAATTCTTATGTGTGGCCTACACACTACACACTATAAACCGATCGTGGGTATATATACATATAACCACAGACAGACATGGTTTTATATATATATATAGTAACGGTAACTTGCCGAGTCTGTATGAACATTTGCGATCAGTCTATATATATATACATATATATACATATATATACATATATATATATATATAAATATATATATACATATATATATATATATTCACGACTTATGATTTCCACACACACATACATATACGCATGATTTCCACAGATGCTTGTATGAAGGTAGCGTATACTAATAGGCCTACTATTAGTGATAAATGCGACTGTGAATCTAATGGATGGTTCTGGCTGAGCAATTGCTATGAGCCGTGTCTATAGCGAGAGAGAGATGCTATGTAGTATATTGCGTCTGTTGGCATTTTTGCCATCTGCGTGGCCTCGTCTGACATGGAGAGGCCTCTCGAGGGCTCTCTCGTGTCAAACTAATTGCAATGGCAGCGCCTCTAGGCACATAAACTTCTCTCGAGGCCTTGCACTTCTGTCATGTCTCGTGTCAGCAGCGTCGCCAGAGCGCAAACTCTGTCTGGTATGAGAGATAACAACAGCATCACCAAATACCAAATATACAGTGTCTGGTGTCATGGATGACACCCATCCATCAGACCGACAGACATACTGTCTGTCTGTCTGTCTGCCCACCTGTCTGTCTGTCGCTCAGTCTCTCGGTGAAGTTGTAAAATAAATTCCTATAGAATATATGCTGTAGATTGAGTCACCAGGTGAATGCTTGTGTTCGTTTGCAGCACATCGACACGATCCGAGGCATTCGCAAAATATCGACGACGATTAAGTCTGAAAGTCGGTACCTGTCGAGAGAGTGTCTGACTGGGCTCTACATGCCGATTCTCTTCACGAAAGCATATCGATTCAAGGACGAGGCTCAACAGATACGCGCCCCACCTGCAGGAACAGAAATTGGTAAGCAGCAATTTATTACATTCGAGTTCTAGAGTTAGTAGAATTAGTAGAGTTTTTGATATTTCCATCTTTCTCAGTGAAGTCAACCCAGAGGTCACGGCTTTAAAATTCCGACCAGCCAGCGCGCAAAGATGTTTTTGCCCCATTTGCATCCACCTTTAGTGTACACGGTTGTAGAATGAGTACATTAGCCGTACAGTTGGTGGGAAGAGCAGGCGGCGAAGGGGAAGACTGACCACCCGCCCTCATATGCCAAGGCTTTTCTTCTTATTTTCTTCTTCTTCTTCTTCTTCTTCTTCTTCTTCTTCTTCTTCTTCTTCATCTTCTTCTTCGACTGCTTCTTCTTCTTCTTCTTCTTCTTCTTCTTCTTCTTCTTCTTCTTCTTCTTCTTCGACTGCTACTGCTACTGCTAACACCACCACCACTACAACAACAACAACAACAACTACTACAACAACAACAACTACTACTACAACAACAACAACTACTACTACTACAACTACTGTTAGTATTGTCTACCGAAGATTGCGGGAATTTAAGACCACAAAAAGTAAATGTTCAAATTTAACAGTTCTTGAATATTACTGGTGTCGGAAATAGATGGCAAAGATGACGCTGCTGACGCTGCTGCTGCTGCTGCTGCTGATGATGATGATGAGGATTAGTGTGGCGATGTCATCAGGGCCCTGCCCCTGCCTACTTTCGAGAACTTTGCTCCCCCGCTTCGGGCGCCCGAGGTCGTCGTCCCCTCCGCTCTGCAAAAAAAGGTTCTTTTATTCCCCTTTGCTCGTACCACAACTACGCAGAGTCGTGTCTTCTCTGTTGCGGGCCCTGTGGTTTGTAACAGACTTACCCTAGAGCTCCGTCTGCACTCTGGGCCCTCTGGCCTATTTCTTAATAACCTTTAGACTGTTCTTTTTGAACGTGCTGGTGTCGGTAGCGCCTCTGAGTAGTTCCTTGAAGGGGCGCTATACATAAATTCTCGACTGAATGAATGAATGACAGAGAGACCGGCTTAAAAACCGGCGCTATATCAAGTCAATTGTGTGCGATTCGGTCAGTTGGAAATCTTCCCATGCATCTGACCAGGCCGTTAAAGCCTTCTCTGAAAAACTTATCTAACAGAGTTGTTTGCATAATATATATGCAAGGATTGTCAAATTCATCGTTTCTTATTTTCATAGTCTTCAAATTCCTGCTGTTATGATGATTCTTTAAAAAATCTTTCTTCCTCACTATCCAGCATTCTGATCCGCATGGGACAACATAGTCTTAGCTCAAGTTAATTGTGATTGTAATCTAGCTTGGTGTCTAGACGGTTAACTTCTACAGCGCCGACGTATCATTGCATGGTGTAGGATGTAAGAGCAGTGGAATTTCTGATATAATGCAGTCTAGTATAGTCTAGTCTAGTGTGAGCTTCAGATAATTCTTATATAATCTAGGCTTGGCCTAAATTCAGTAGTCGGGTACATAGTTATGTAACGCTGAAGAACGTACAGGGGTAACAGTCTGCTGTGAGCCTGCGGGACATCTTTGTCTGTGGACTTGAATCGGCATTTTACACGGCATCTATAGACATGGCGAACATTAACCACATTCCAGACGAAAGACAAATCTTTGTGGAGGCGAGCCTATCATTACTTCCCAGGGTAAAAGGAACCCCATCCGTCGCAGCCTATAAGGCTATCTAAATAGGAAAATAGGATCTGTTTGAAACCCTAGCCGACGTCTCTCCTTTGGAACCTCCGACAGCCGCTATATTCAATTTCTCCCCAGACCAAACATGGCTGTTGGATGATCCACGGACGTTCATACAGCAGCATAGGCATGCGAAACCTAACTAGTCGTTAGCATTATCATCAGCGTCGTCATCGTCATCTTCAGCATCAGCTTGAGTGTCTGGTGCCAGTCGCTTGGTGGCGATAGGTGCAAATCAATGGTTAGTCCAGTGAGTCAAGTCCTGTTTTGTCCTGTCGTTCAATCCAAGTCTCGTTGCTACCTTGCCTTCGTTTATATTGCCTTTCCAGCGCAGTCTTGGTCTTTCTCTCCCTTTGAAGCATGCCTCGTTTGGGATCCAGTTCTTGGTCATTCCTATGAACCTAATATGAATGCGTGGTTCATTAGGCTATAATATTATTATGATCTAAGCAAAATCGACATTTAAATAGCACCTTCAGGGCTTCCCGTAAAAAGTCGCTAACTGAGTGTAAGATTACGGTTGATATAATACATTTTTATGGATGCGAAAATATCCTCTCTGTATGTTTTCTAAGTAAAAAGTAAGAAAGTGGGTTAATAAATATATAGTCTACTTTAGCTTTTATTAGCATCTGATAAGCACATAGAGTACACACTGTATAGAACGATTGGTGTGCCTACTTGAAACAGATTATACAATGACCAAGTGGTATAGTCAGAAGTGCAGAATTAAGTATAGGCCTAACTAAAGATACAAGGATACGAGCGCTACTCGTATAATTTCGCCGTGTATACGGACTTCCTCATTTCAGCATTAGCTAGTGCGTTGTATCGTTGTTTGAAAATCGTAAATGGACGATTAATTTTATACCTGCATACATTTAAATAATTACTAAATAATAAATGTGTGCGTTCAGAATTTCTCAGCGCCACACAAAATTATGCCGCCTTAGAGAAAGAGAGAGAGAGAGAGAGAGAGAGAGAGAGAGAGAGAGAGAGAGAGAGAGAGAGAGAGAGAGAGAGAGAGAGAGAGAGAGAGAGAGAGAGAGAGAGAGAGAGAGAGAGAGAGAGAGAGAGAGAGAGAGAGAGAGAGAGAGAGAGAGAGAGAGAGAGAGAGAGAGAGAGAGAGAGCAGCTTAATCTACAGCTCCATAACAAATCAAGTCCGCAAAACAACAGGTTTTTGATCGATTACGGTGATAGGTCAAAACCCGGGGGGGGTTAAAGCCAATGCGACAGCTGTATGATGCTACAGTGGAGATCGTTGGTAATGGTGGTCATGAGATGGTAGAGGAGCGGAACCATGGCAGGGGACAGGACCTGTTTACAGACGGCGAAAGAACTGCATATGGCAACAAGTCCTCGTAAGCCGAGGCTAAGGAACTGAGGTCGTTAACACTTCAAAGTCATGGTTGCCTGTCATATTGTTCTCAGGACCACCGACAGAAATTCCGGGAGCCTGGGCAGAGCAGTCACGGGCCCCTAAACTATCATTAGGATTTATGAGAAAAGTTGATTGCGGGCCCGGGCCGGGCCCCTAAAAATCGCCGGAAAATCGCCGGGCCCCGGGGCATTTTCCCCCCTACCCCCTCTCGGCGGGCCTGATTGTTCTTCGTTCAATAATATTTTAATCCTCCATCCATCCTGTCGTTCACCCAACATCATCAGCATAGGTACAGCGCTTTTGAGAGGTAGGCTAATTAAAATGCGCTATATTAAGAGTTTCCATACATACATACATACATACATACATACATACATACATACATACATACATACATACATACATACATACATACATACATACATACATGCATGCATGCATGCATGCATGCATGCATACATACATGCATACATACATACATACATACATACATACATACATACATCCATACATACATACATACATACATACATACATACATACATACATACATACATACATACATACATGCATACATGCATACATGCATACATGCATACATACATACATGCATACATACATACATACATACATACATACAATGTACATACATACATACATACATACATACATACATACATACATACATACATACATACATACATACATACATACATGCATACATGCATACATGCATACATGCATACATACATACATGCATGCATACATACATACATACATACATACATACATACATACATACATACATGCATACATGCATACATGCATACATGCATACATACATACATACATACATACATACATACAATGTACATACATACATACATACATACATACATACGGAATCTGTACCTTGACATAAGCAGTATGCTGGACAATTAAAATAATAATTTTTTATTAGAATTTATATAATATCTGAAAAATGAGTACTGCGCCCATGCTATTACTAAAGAAGTCCATGGTCGGCGGATCTTGGACTGATGGAACCCCAACCGGTGTCGCAATCGGAGGTCGCCCTGTCGTGTGTTTGCCGTGTGTTGATGTCGACCCTCGATTGCTTGTTCTTTTACTTGCACTTTTATTTAACGTGCCTAACTTTTCTATAGAAGATTCACGACGCACTTTGTTTAATTAATAAATGAATTTAATTAAAGAAACAAATATATATACACTAACTCTACGGGAACTTCCACGTAGTATTAAAGCGTTTAGATATTAAATCGGACTATCTCAAATGTTGCTTCGTACAGCCTAACTACAGATCGTTCTTTCGCGTCAGTCTCTGAAACTGACGGACTATACTCTGCCGCCCCGCTGGTCGTTCCTCCCGATGTTGATCGCTCGACCGATGTTCACACGTCGCGTTCGTCAGCAGTACAAGTCCCGTGTTCTCCGTTCCCTTCTGTTAAGTAGGAACTCCAGCGTGCATCAGTCAGCCCCCCTCCCCACGTCAAGCTATCGTCAATTAGTGTCAGATTGCTCCTCGATACGCGGGTCGTCGCTCGCCTGCAGCGCGGGCGGTGTCTGGTTACACCATAGCCGCGAGGTGTCCTATTACACCTTGGCTGTGTGGTGTCCGATTACACCTGGGCCTCGCTGCCTTCATTGTTGCCCAAGTGGAGACTGGCTTTTCGTCCGTCATCATCCTATCTCGACCGGCAACGACGCTTACATCATAATGATGATGCCATCTCGTCGTTGTTGTCGATCTCCTCACGCGACACCTCCCTTCCCGGGGGAGGACAAAGCCAGTCATTGGTTCGCCTCCCGGCTGAGAATGATGTCGTTCCCTCCATCGATTTCCTCCAGACCATGTCCTCGTCGTTCCCATGAAAAATACAAAATATCAGCACAGTTAGAAATATATTTACAGTTGTCGCGGTGCCTTACATGGTAGTCCGCCTTCTTCCTCAATCATAGTCTGGACAAAAGATCAGCGGGAATATTCAGCGCCCCAGGACGATATTTAAAAGCGATATCAAAGTCCTGGAGTGCCAGAGCCCACCTCGCAAGTTTAGCACTTGTGGGCGTAGAAGCAGTTAGGAAAGTCAAGGGATTGTGATCAGAATAGAGGGTGGTCCTTGACATAAAAATCCAATTCCTAAACTTCTTCAACGCAAAGATTACAGCATACGCTTCGCGTTCCACAGTGGACCAACGCGCTTGCGTAGCATCTAATTTAGAACTGGCGAAACATATTGGCCGCTCTGTTCCATCGTCTTGAATTTGGAATAAGCAGCAACCGACTGCTTTGTCTGAAGCGTCAGTCGATAAACCAAACTCTCTGCCGTAGTCAATTGTCTGCAAACATACAGCGTTATTCAAATCGTGCGTAAGTTTATCTAGCGCATTTTGATGTTCAATTCGCCAGGGTATCTTAGCAGGCACCGATTTCTGGGTCAAGTCAGTGAGAATTCTGGCTGTCTCAGCCAGGTTAGGGATGAAGTTCCTAAAATAACTGAAGAAGCCAATTAATCTCCGTATGTCCTTTTTGGACTCGGGTTGAGGGATTTTCCCTAGCCCTGCGATTTTCATAGGATCCGGTTCAATGCTCCCTGATCCGATCAGGTGACCTACAAACGTTGTTTGTCGCCTAGCAAACGAACTCTTCTTAATGTTAAGGGTCAGACCCGACTGTTGAATAGTCATTAAGTATTTCTCTAGGTGTTTCATGTGATCCGGCCACGTCATCGAGTGTACTGCCATGTCATTATGAGAGGGAGTGATGATACCTAGGGCCAAAAGTTCGCGGGTCTGCTTCTCCATCTCCGGTTTGAGCAGTTCCGGCACCTTATAGGCTCGCAAACTCTTCGGCCTGAACTCCGCGCTAACAGTGATTGTGTGTTCTAGGACGGGACAGAAACCTGGTTTGTCCGAGAACACATCTGGAAACCTGTCTAACAGACTAAACAGCTGTTTCCGCTCGGGTACCGTTAAGTGTGCAACGGCAATAGGGTCTACTTGTGCACTGGGCCTTGTCTGCCTCGTGACGAAGCTACCCACCGCTTCCCCGTGACCGAAGTCTTCGTCCTTCTCGAACAGAATGGAGCAATTGTTAATCAATGCTTGCTGTATTCTTTCGTTATATTTGCGAATCCGATTTGCGTGTAGTAAGCGGCTTTTGCCCCCTATTTCCACGATGTATGTGTAGGGCGATTTCACCTGAGCGATGATGGCCGGGCCTTGCCCTTGGCCCTCCTTCTTTGCTCCTCGCGCTTCCGGTGATTGGGTGATAACTTTGTCTGTTCTCTCTTTAGGCAAGCACAGTTGTTTTACAGAATGCCCAGCTATTTTGTCTTTATGAAAGGGCAAATTGTCTTCAGTGAAGAAGCTCTTCGCCCCAGTTTTCCCGTGGGCCAAGAATGGTGCTAGTGTCGAACATTGTGCTTGTTCGGCCGCCATCTTGCTTCTGCCTACTATTGTGTCTTCCTTGGGTGGGGGTGGTATCTCAGGATTGAAGAACTGCTCTTCAGTATCCGTTTCTTCGGGACTGATTTCTCCTACACTCTCACTGTCTGCCTGAGCGACCGTGAAGTAATCTTCGCCTATCAGCGCCCTAAGTCCCTCTACCTCCTCCCCTCTCTCCTCTTCCTCACTCGTCTCAGTCCTTGCGACCGCCTGCGCTTCTGAAATTTGATCTATTTCAGGAGCGCTGGCCGCGTGACTCGAATGCAACGCTGTCTCGCGCAGCAAGTCGGCTGTAGTGGGCGTGATAATTAACGGTTCATTAAGGTCTTTAATGAGTGCCGCCCATATCCGAACATCAGGGGCGTAATTTACCTCCCCCTCCCTGTCCTCGCCGGCCTGAGACCCCTTTAGTCTCAGCCGCACCACGTCCACAATCATTGATTGACCGTTCAGCCCCTTCACCTCTATCTGCTTGACCACAGGTAGGTTGAGCGGCCTGATTAGTTCTGCTCGCGCACAATTGTATTCGGCCCCGCTATCTATTAGAGACGATGTCACAGGGAGCCCTGTAATATACACTTTCATGTACTCTCTTACATAAGTCTCCTCCACGTCAATGCAATCCGGGTTTGTCGGCAATGCATGCTGTTCTATCTCTTGTGTCAATGGCGGCCCGTCTTGTCGCGTCTCGCTTTGTCTGTCTGCCTGTCTGCCTTGAGCTCTGGTCACGGTTGGCTGGACCGCACACGCGCTCACCTGCTTGCTTTTAGTTTGTTTGTTCTTCGAACACAGTTTAGCTCTGTGGTCTGGAGAAAAGCATAGGAAACAAAGGCCACGCTTTCTAATCTCGTCGGGGGTTGGACGTCCGTCTGTCCTGTTACTTGTCTGTGTCCCTCCCGGTCGGTCAGTCCACGTGTCCGTCTGTTTAGCTGTCGTCTGAGGAGGTGCTGGCGCTTTCGCGTAGCGTGCCTCCGTCTTACCCGTGCCTAGACTATGCTTCTCAGCCTGTTCCTCCTCATCTTCTCTCCTCCACTTCTCCTCAAGCACTCTGAGTCTTTCTTCTCTGCTTCGTCTCTCCTCCTGAAGCCTTATTTTCTCTGCTTCCTCTTTCTCTTCTCTCCTCTGCTTCTCTTCAAGCAGCCTGAGCTTCTCAGCCTGCTTCTCCTCATCTTCTCTCCTCCACTTCTCCTCAAGCATTCTGAGTCTTTCTTCATTCCTCTTTTTCTCTTCCTCTCTTCTCTCCCTTCTCTCCTCTTCCTCTCTCGCTTCTTTTCTCAGCCTTTCTTCTCTCCTTTCTAGTAGCCTCTTTCTCTCTTCTTCGATCCGCCTGCGTTCCTTTTCACTGCTTCTCCTCACTCTTCTCTCCGCTTCCTCTCTTTGGTATGTTGTTAGTTCTAACATGACCCGCCGCATTTGCCTTGCCGGGCTCATACTGCTACCTGGGCTACCTGTGCTTACTTTCTCACTTACTTCTGGCGGGATCTCCCGTCCCGAAACAATTATTTCGGCGCTAGCCTCTCGGAGCTGGTTCATATTCATGGAATTCAATTCCTTCTCTCCTAGTCCCATCTTTCTCAGATATGCGACTAGTCTGTGATGGGGCGTGTTCTGCACCCTCACTCTTTTCTCTACCGACAACTTATCCATCTTCCAACAGTCCGCTCACTAATAGAAAAAGATAAGTAAGTTAGAGGAGAGTCACCGCTGGTCAGAAATCAAAGAAAACAACGTCCTAAAATTCTACCACAAATACAACAAGAACAAAACTGAGTAAAAGGAGCTACGCAAAAGCCTCGGCTATTCGCACACCAATCCTCATCCAGACCTCAACCGCAACCTCACAGATTACCACGACTACCAGTAAGGACTTACCCTCTGATACGTCGAGCGTGTTCCGTCTTTTGGTATCTTGGCTGATCCGCTGTCCTCCGTTGCCACTCCCGTCCGTCGTTGCTAGCGATGGTCGGTCGTCCGTTGGCGCTCTTGTTCCTCGTCCTTGCCTGCTGCTGTCGGTTGCTTCGAGTCCTTCGTCTTCGGAGTCCGGCACTCGATTTCTCCAGTTGCGAAGGGTTGTATTCGCCGCTGGTCCCGATCTGTTGAGATTCCTCTTTCCGTTTCCGGTTCCGCTCTTCGTCGTGACGTCTTCAGTTGAAAACCCTGTCGACTGCGCCAATGTCGCAATCGGAGGTCGCCCTGTCGTGTGTTTGCCGTGTGTTGATGTCGACCCTCGATTGCTTGTTCTTTTACTTGCACTTTTATTTAACGTGCCTAACTTTTCTATAGAAGATTCACGACGCACTTTGTTTAATTAATAAATGAATTTAATTAAAGAAACAAATATATATACACTAACTCTACGGGAACTTCCACGTAGTATTAAAGCGTTTAGATATTAAATCGGACTATCTCAAATGTTGCTTCGTACAGCCTAACTACAGATCGTTCTTTCGCGTCAGTCTCTGAAACTGACGGACTATACTCTGCCGCCCCGCTGGTCGTTCCTCCCGATGTTGATCGCTCGACCGATGTTCACACGTCGCGTTCGTCAGCAGTACAAGTCCCGTGTTCTCCGTTCCCTTCTGTTAAGTAGGAACTTCAGCGTGCATCAGTCAGCCCCCCTCCCCACGTCAAGCTATCGTCAATTAGTGTCAGATTGCTCCTCGATACGCGGGTCGTCGCTCGCCTGCAGCGCGGGCGGTGTCTGGTTACACCATAGCCGCGAGGTGTCCTATTACACCTTGGCTGTGTGGTGTCCGATTACACCTGGGCCTCGCGGCCTTCATTGTTGCCCAAGTGGAGGCTGGCTTTCGTCCGTCATCATCCTATCTCGACCAGCAACGACGCTTACATCATAATGATGATGCCATCTCGTCGTTGTTGTCGATCTCCTCACGCGACAACCGGTGAGGAGTGATGTATATTCATCGGGCGCCAGACTCTTAACCGAATTTTGTGTAGGCTAAGCCACAAGCACTTAACCCGAAGTAAAAGATTAAACGACACATTACGCTGTAACCCCTTTATCCGTTGCCGGTTGAGGGTCATTTGCGTAAATCTATCACAATTATTATTCGAGGGCCCTGTTAGGCTTTCGTTCACCTCTCACGCTATAGGCGAATGGGTTCGCTGAAATGCGATCTATTTAGTCGTTCGTTTAAGGAGTAAAGCAGGTGACAAAGTTAACTGAGCGTAAACATGTCAACGATGCGACGTCATCCCATTCTGTCTGGAGGCAAAAATTTAGGACTGTCATGTCCTGCTCCGCGACTCTAGTTCATATGGCCTTATATATATATATGTCGTTCGCGCGATCCTCCTCCGTCAGAATTCCATGGGCATTAGGTTGGGCCCATAAGGGCTCTATAAGGATCCCATGTGTGAATATGGGTCCTATATTGCTTCGGCCAGAGGAGAATTTACATACATACATACTTCCTCGCTGGTATCATATTTCCTCTTTCATGTTCGATCATCTTCATTGGCTTCCCCTTGCTGCTCGGATTCAGGTTCTCACTTTAGACCTTCGGTCCTATACAGGCTTAGCACCCAAGTACCTCTGTGACATTGTTCGTCTGCCAGTTTCAGCTACTTCCCTCTGTCCATTACGATCGCTTAATCGCCATGATCTTCTTGTACCACGAACCAGGACCACTATGGCCAAAACTCGAGCCTTTTCTTGCATTGGTCCTGCTCTATGGAATCAACTCCCTCCATTGACACGTACCTCTTTATTAGCTGGTGGCCCAAGTGCCTTGTTCCGCTGTCTTAAAACCAGTTTCCATTCACTGGGTCTTTCGCACTGGGAGCGCCTCTGATTAGAGAAACACTGTTAGAGGCGCTTTATAAATGTTTAGATACAATGCAATACAATATTGGCAACCGGACTCGGATCTTCCCTTGACATCTCTGGACAACCCCTCTGACACGACGCAGCGCTTGTGAATAAGCTGGTGCCCTGCGCTTAACTTAAAAGTAGCGCTTTAGAAATGTGGACTTGACGATTACGAGGGGCATGCTGGCAGAGTCTTTAGTCTTTCGGAGCGGGGTTTCTGTTCATTGCGGTCCACTGCAGGGCTCTCCGGTTGCCCTCGTCTCCCGTGCGTCGTCCCCTAGTAAGCTCAGTCTGCAGTGTGTCTCTCTCCGGACGGTAGCAGAGACTGGTACTGTCACCGTTTTATTCCTTTGATCGCCTTGTTGTTGACAAGATCCGCGTAGGAAACCCCGCAGGATCCTTCTGAGTCATCACTTGAAGTCAGTCGGTTCGTTGGTTCTCATTTACATAACCTTAAAATCCCATTTATATTTGAGGACGTCCCGTCTAAAAAAAAGCATAGGCATCAACATGCGACATACCATCGTGCACTTAACAGCGCCTACACTTTGTAACGCCTTTAAGTACATCCGACAGACGTGTGACTCTTACAAACCGGTTTCCACAAGTCTTAAATATCTAGACAAATGACCGAGTCAAGTCAAACCTGGTTAGACCTGATACTATATCAAAGAGAAATGGGACATATGCCTTTCGTTGTGTTAACTGTGTGCGTCCTTGCTGTTATAGCGTATAGTTATTAGCTAAGGAGACATTTTTATTGTGTACAGTCTGGTTTTGGGGTTGTTTACGGCTAGAGAGGTTCGTCGACAGGTCATGAAAACATGGCATTGATTGAGTAAGGTGCTGCTTAAACATGATCGATGTCAGTTAAGTCTAGCTTAACATAATTCATATGTGGCTTCTGCAGTCAATCTGCCATACTTGGCATGGGACGGTTAAGATGTTAGCGGCGATGTCGAAGTCTAGCTTGTATTCACACGAGTCTTTTACAGCCTGGTAGGCCTACTATACTTAACATGGGACTTAGATGTTAACGATCTCGTTAAATGTAGCTTCTGCTAACAGAAGAGACATTTTGGGGCTATAGCTTAAACGCATACATAGTACATACATACATAGTACATACATAGTACATACGTACATGACTACCAACCTCCTATGTCTAAACCCTTCAAAAACAGAATTTCTCATTATTGGCCTCCGCGAGCAACTAAGCAAAGTAACCTATCCTTCCGACCTTTCGCCAACAGATCTCTCTTCTCCCGTACCTTACTCTTCTCCTGTCCGCAATCTTGGAATAATCTTTGATAAAAACCTTACCTTTGCCGACCACATCACTCAGCTATCTCGCACCTGCTACATGCACATCCGTGACCTTCGTCGGCTGCGCCCAGTACTCAATTACAAAACTGCCTGCACAATAGCCACCTCATATGTATGTATGTGTGTATGTATGTATGTATGTATGTATGTATGTATGTATGTGCGTACGTACGTACGTACGTATGTATGTATGCATTGTATGTATGTGTGTATATATATATATATATGCATGTACATGTATATACGTATATACATATATATGTATATGCTCAGTCTACTGAGCGGTTGCTTGTGTCATTCCGTGCTGAACTAAACACTTATCTATTTCCGGTTGATTATCTGTATTCCACAGACTGTCTCTCTGTCTCAACGGACTGATCTTCTGGATGTTGGCCTGATCATGGCTTGGCTTTGGTGCGCCATCGGTTGATGCCCTGGGCATTATACACTGGCGCTATAGAAGTTACTAAATAATAATAATCATATGTATGTGTGCTTGTTTGTATGTGTATGTATGTATCTGAATATCTATAGCGCACCTTTCAGGAACGTCTTAATATTATAAGAGGAGCTGCAGGACAACCAGCATGCTGAGATAAGATTACTGGGGTTAAGGTGGTCAAGGGTCATGTATGATAGTGGTTGGTTCACTACACTGTAACTCCTGGGTGACGGGTATTCCTGGAATAAGCAAAATTTCCGGCTTAACTGCAAACATGACAACACAGATGCAACAGTTAATTGGTTGCTTTCATGGACAACCGTGAGACACGCAGACATTCGAACCTTATATGCACTGATTCAAGTCACCAGTTTGCTATCTAATCAGTGACATCAAAATAAAGCTTAGGATATTAAATAGGAGTGCTCTGTGTTCCTATATCCAGCTAGCCACGTCGGCGATCCACGTGTTCTGCAGCCTGTGGGGCATGTTGGTTACACGAAATGGGCACTTGTAATTGTAATTGTAATTGTATTCTGACATTTATAAAACGCCACTTCAAGAAGAAACTCAGCACTGGCGCTCCGGACCCAAACCAGTATGTTGAATAATGTAGACTTCAGGCGCTTGCGAAACTGTGGAAGGGACAAACTGAGGAGCTCGTGCCGAAACTCTCGAGAAAGGCGATTCCAGCTGGTGGTGGATCCAACATAGGAAAAGCTTCTGGACTGAACTGCAGCAGTATGCATACGAGGGACAGTCAGGAATCTACGGGTTGCCGATCGAAGTGTGCCACGACCTGGGACCGAGGAGACCGAAATGCGGAAGTCCCTGAGGTATGATGGAGCAGAGCCAACAAGACAATTGTGCATAAGGGTCGGATCCTAAACAGAATATACTGCTGGATGGGGAGCCACTGTAAAGTATCCCGCATACTGGCAGCCATATGGCCAAACCTGGGACACTTCCAGTAAGACGGGCAGTGGTATTGAGAACAGACTGAAGCTTCGAATATTAGCTAGTGAAAGTCCAGCAAAGCTGATATTACCAAAGTCCACCCTGGTACAGATAAGTGCATGAATTAGCATAGTGGCAGCATTCATGGGAGTCCGCAGAAATTTTTAAGGGGCAAAAGTTTTGTAGGTGAGCAAAATTTTTGTAGGGGAAGCAAAATGACGTTTTTCTATAGAATAGCTATTTATAACTACAGATCACGTGACAACTTAAAAAAAATAATGGTCAAGGACTTATCTAAATAATTGTTTTCTGTATTGATAATGGTGTTGGGAGTGTAGTAGTAATCATAATAATCAAAGGATTTTATTTTTGTAAACTATTTGCAAAATCCAGGGGGCAAGTGACCCTTCCCCTCCAGACGCCCAAGGTAAAAGCATGAGCGGCCGACACTGTTGACATCATCAGTCAAGGTGGGCTCCCGGTCAAGAACCGGGACTTCGTTCTTTTTCGTGCATTTGACCGTCCTTCTAGATTCTAGAACAATCTTCTACTACAATACATACTGTTCCGCTATAGACAACTCAAGAAATAGTTTCACCCATAGGCGTAGACTCTGGGGGAGGGGTAGCCGGGGCACGTGCCCCCAATAATTGAGTTTGGACTGTACACCCAATGCAAGAAGTGTAGAATGAATCACCAAATGCCTCCCCCAATATTTTGGACAAGTTTAGGGGGCCTACGCCAGTGGTTTCACCCCATCGTTATTCGCAGCTTGTTAGCTCGTTTAGGTAGCCATGATTCAGCGCTTTTGTGGGAATGGTAAAGGTGCTATATAAAATAGACGGACTCAAATCAATGCCAAGCGAAAGAAAGCAGACAGAAGTGGATGATGAATTATATAAACCATTTGAAGGCAAAGTACAATGGCGAATCAGTGCTTGTTATTGTCTTTTACAGAGTGGCCTCTTGGCGCTGTTATCTACGAATACGAACGGTCGAAATGCAAACCACATTGTCTTCTGTCAGCAGGTCATCCTTGTCCAGCTCTTGTTGGCGCCTCGTCAATCATTAACTTGTCACTGCAAGTCTTCTTAGGCTATGTTCTAGTTTACGGACTCGGATTACCAGCGATTTTCAGGTTCCTATAATTTTATCCTGAACCGTTTCTTGAGAGACTCTAGGTTCAGAGTGAAACAGAATGTGGCTTTACTGTACAGTATCCTAAACGGTGTATGATGCAAGTTGTCTGGGGTTAACGGTATCTTATTTTAAGTTAGGCCCAATCATTTAGTTTAGGAAAAATTGACGCTGCTAAGCTGCTCCGTGGGTAGTGGAACTCACTCAAGTTCCGTTAGGCTAGTTATAGGCCCGTTATTATCGGAAGGCATTTTAACAGTGTTACAACACTTCATCGGTATCGAACTCAAATTAAGTTAGGTTTATTTAGTTATGGAAAGGCATGCATTTGCACAGTTGCTTTGTTTCATTGGTAAGGGAAACTCATTTTAAAAGTTTGACTAAAGTTAAAAGAACGTATACGCTTATAGGCCTGCACTAAGTTATAGCAGGGGCGTAGCCAGACTTCATTTCAAGAGGAGGCAACTACTGCTGCTTTTTAGTCATTAACACATTCGAGGACTTTCTTCTCGGACACAAATCAAGAGGAGAAAAAATTCACCTCTCCTGGGGTGTACTTCAGAACGCAGGGCTATAACCCATGGAGAATTTTTAAAATCGCAAAACCAAGAGGAGGCAAATGTCTCCTCTTGCCTCCATGTAGCTACGCCTATGAGTTATAGCCTACTTAATTGGTAACGGTGAGTCGTTTTAGGTCGGGCTGCGTTTACGGGCTGTGTAACACATTCTTGGTAGCGTAACTGCATGTAACTCGTCTCAAGATAAGATATTAAACTGCAGTGTGACACAGTTACGTTAGGCTGTGCCTCAATATTAACGGTGACTTTGTCGTTTAAGTTACTTGTATAGCTTTTGCAGCAACAATTACATTTACATGTATGTTTACTTACACGGAACTTCATTCGCAGGAGAATGTTTACTTCAAGTTCTACGTTAGGCTGAGTTCTCAAATGCAGCAAATGATTATTTTCCGATTCTTTAATGTAATTGCTAATTATGCTATCGCAAAATCAATGTTATTTCAATCTATAACATGTCATAATTGTAATTATTGTGCAATTGTACGTTTGTTAATAAATTTTCAATATTCCGATGTTTAGGCCTACATGTCATTTTTGCGGGACTATGGTCTATGCGGTAGTACACTGTTTGTGTGAGACACCACGATTCCGGGTTTGAGCCTGCTGAAGGCACTCTGTGTAACGACTTTGTGTTGGCTGTCGGCGCACACTCGCCTCGATCCTAATTCAGTTATACTTAGGGCCTATCATGCGCACGTAATATATGCAGCAAATACAATAAATAAAAATATAAATAAATGTGAATCACGCATTTTTTAGTTTAAAAAACAACACATTTCGCCCCTTGGAAGTTACCTCCATTTATTTCACTTTAAGAAAAGATTGATGAATTAGATAGACAGAAAAAGTACATACAGCAAACACACCGGAAGTTCTTAATTTCTTGTTATTTCTGTTCCATATTTGACTGTTGTAAACAGAATTAGATGTGAGAACTTCTTTCAAGAAATATTGCCGAGCCTTACGGACATCTTTGCAAACGCTTGTTATAATTTTATTCGTCATAACTAAACCTATCGATACCTATAGTGTCGGTGGTATCTTTGTACCCAAGACTTGTGAATCCATTATAATCACATTGTTTAGAGACATTTGCATGTTAAACTACAAACTAAACTTCTTTTAATAATTTGTGTCTTGTTTGTTTCTTTCCGAGGGGCGAAACTTCCGAGGGGCGAAATGTGGGGAACGAATTTTCCAGGTGCGAAGTGGGGGTTGGGGGCGAATTGTCCGTATCCCAAAAAACACCATGAAACATTTGTAACGATTACGATTACGACTGTAAGGTAATATTCATTATTGTATTTGTACACCCGTACATTACAACTTAAAAGCAGTGTTACAAGTCGTGACAAAGAAATAACTGGACAAATTGAAGACAAGTTGATAAATAAGAAACCAACAAACTCTGTTATTGAAACAGTAGAAATACAAATGCAAACTATACAAATTGTAGTTTTGTAGTTTTACTAAGAGTAGGCCTAACAAATGCTGTTGAATAGATTGCTGTGTTAGCTACTTTTAAACTATGTAAAAAAAAGTGTCTAACTAGGCCTACTAGTTGTTTACTACAGTAGTTGACTACTGCCATACCCGGTACCTAATTGTCTGGGAAATTGGCAATAGTCGCAAACAATTGCTGTGCACAAGAACCAACACGTGTAAAAGTCTTCTTTGTCTAGACTGTCTGCTATTGCCTAATGCTAGTACATATTGATTCTAAGAATTATCGATACTCCGCTCAATTGCCTACTGGATTGCTCCATTCCGATGTCAATTTTTACAGGTGGTTTTCAGTTCAAACGATCGTACTAGTTTGACAATTAATTATTTACTAATAAATCGCACCAGAAAACAAAAATAGTGTTATCTATAGCACAAGTAGACCTTGTCTTTTTTTAAACGGGTGCTATATAAATATAAGACCATAAAACAAAACGTGTGCTATATAAATATAAGACCATTAAACAAAATAAATAGTAGTTCAGCAGAGTATTTTCTAAAGCTAACATCAGTCGCGGTTAATAGTATCGCGAGCATTTATGTCTGAATTTCTACAAATAAAAGTATCAAGCTAAATCCCAGAGAGAGCAGAAATTGTGTTAAAGATAAAACTATTTCAATTAAACAGGCACATAGGCCTAACGTATGGGGTCATCCATAAAGGACGTCCGCAAAATATGACCTACTTTAGATCCTTCCTCTCCTTGTCCGCATTTGTCCGCATTTGACCTTATCCTCCCCTCCCCTTTGCGGACGTCCGCACGCCAAAGCCAATGCACGAAAAAACCACCATTGTGACTTAAAACGTCATCGATAAGCTACCAGTTCTATCTGATTTAAAATCACCTTACTTTAAATGTCAACCATTACATGCTGTTTAAAATTGAAAAGTAAGCAGTGTTCTACATCAACTACTGCATCTTAAAACAAACACGAGTAGGCCTAATATAAATAGTAAGCAAATGTTAAACTAGGCCTACCTGCCTTTTAAAACGGTTTCAGGCAATCACCTCACTGATCTTTTCGTCTCTCGGGGAAGGTTGAGACAATTTAATTCCATCAAATTTAGAAATTTAGATGAGGACGTCAGGACTGGTCATAACCACCTCCCTCTTGTACGCATTTGTCCGCATTTGAATGACCCTTCCCTGTCCCCTCATTGCGGACGACCTTTATGAATGACCCCTATAGGCGTCTGGGTCTGTGTGTGCCGCCCAATCATGCGATTGCTGTTTTACTGTGATAAACGTCAAATTCTTAACCCTTTCTTATTGTCGACACAGGTCGACAGCCCCGACACCAAGGGTTGAAGGCGGGTGTCGACGACAAAAGTCAATAACTAGGGGAACAGAGCTTCAATCAGTGTTACTCGTCGGAAAGAAAATAATATTATTCTGAATTTAGACGATAGGTGACAGTACTGGACACGCGATGACATGAGTTTGACCTCTGTAGCAGAAGCCGTTTGACCTTAACTAAAGCGTGGAGACGACACAATTTAGTATGTAGGCTTAGGCCCATTGGTAAAATGGTGAAAATATTAACACGGGAGGTGAAAGAGTAACAAGTCTCGTCATATTATTGCTGTTTCCAATCCGTCAGTTTTAAATTCATTTTTGGGGGTGTTCCCGTGATCCGATTTTGTCCGATTTTGGGTATGCAATGATTTCTGAGCAGGAAACCGTGTAATTTTTGCCGATGTTCGAGGTATATTTGAGCTAGATTGCCTGAACTAAGGTATTTAACGCTGCTCAGTCTTTGCACTAAGAAGATATCGTATCGTATTTAGAAATTTATAAAGCTTCTCTCGCAGAATAACTATTCAGAGGCGCTCTCAGCACAGAAACCCCGGGGAAACAGACATGAGGAAAAACCAGTCAATAGTTTGACCCTGAACGGGGGAAGGTCGTTCCAGATCGTGGGACCCGCAACAGCAAACGCTCGGTGTTATGCTAAGGCAGTCTTAGTCGTGGGAACAAAAAGATGAAGTCGATTCGCAGAATGCAACGAGCGAGAAAAAGATGCAGACAGCCAGGCCCGGCTCAAGACATTTGGCGGCCCTGGGCAAATCGGCGAAATCGGCGGCCCTAGGCAAACCGGCGGCGCTAAGCACAGAAAAAGTTGACCTTTTTTTAGTCATTCGCCTCTTTTTACGAATAATAATTTAATCATTTTTGAAAAATGGAAAATTGGCGGCCCCTAAAAATCGGCGGCCCTGGGCGGCTGCCCAGTTGCCCAAATGGACGAACCGGGCCTGAGTCTCGATTATATATTTTACAAGCAGGTTAACTGAACATCATGTTCGAGCCATGAGGAAATTTTAAATGCATGCTGATCTGTGTAATCTTTAGCAGCACGCTGAAAAACAGTCTTCTCATCGCAACACGCATCGTTAAAACTTTCGCATTTCCGGTGCATGCGATTTATTGCCTTGAACGATATCCCACAGTTCAAAATATCAATTTTTTAGGGGGCAAAATTTTTAGGGGGAGGGGAATAATGTTTTTGCATGGAAACAAGATTTGCATGGAAAATAATTAAAAATAAATAATGATCAAGAACTTTACCTAAATAATTAAGGGCCCCTCCTATGAGTTTCATAGTCTTTTATCTTTATTCTTGTTTGAAAAAAAATAAATAAAATGTGTCATAAAAGTAATTATTTACTTGATTTGGACTCTGATGAAAATAAAAACAACATACATGTACGTGTATATAAACATTTTGAATTTGCTTCGAATATCAGCTCATAATTTTTAGCAATAACGATTACCCATACAATTATAAAAATAAAAGATAGAAATAAAAGATAGAACAACATTTTCATAACAGAATTGGTATAATTACATTATATTATTATATTTTATCTTATAATTCGTTTATTAATTCCAAAAGTCTGTTGAAAAACTACCTTGGGTTTCCTTGGATTTTAATGTCCTAACTTGGGTTTTTCATTTTTTATGAGTTGTAACTCTGGATAAATCCTCTTTCAAAAACGATTGGGCAGTTGAGGATATATATCTAGGAGTTAGGAAAGGCGTAAACGAAAGTATATCAATGGATCAGTAGACTTTGCGTAATTCCAGATCCACCAGGCTTTCGAATTTATTCCAGGTATGGGCGGCCAAATCACACTACCTGAATTGTTGAAGAGAATCGCGGGAAATTGCCAACTAGAGTCGTCAAAGTCGACGTTCATCCAACCGCTTGAAAGCGATATGGAGTATTTCCATGTGGAATTCGAAAGTATCTGTCCAGATGAGTCGGAAACAATCAGTCCTCCATATCCAGCGGCGAGTCCATCCGTGTTCTCGACATATACGGCGATGACCCGGGTCGTGGAGGGGAGGGCAACAGTGTCCGCAACGTCCCATTTGGACGCATTTGGAAGATATGTTACTTGGATACCGTCCAAATATAGCAGTCGGATGACGTCATCTGCATTCAGTGTCAGAACTGTCACAGCCAATCAACGATCAATTCGATGTTGTAAAATCGTTGTTTATCAATTTTAATTTAAAATAAATGGTCGTTCTTAAATGGTCGTTCTTAAACGGTCATGCTTTTTACGACAACAATAATGATAATGATGACGACGACTATGATGCCTATAATCCCTATGTATGTATGTATGTATGTATGTATGTATGTATGTATGTATGTATGTATGACTGTATGTATGTATGTATGTATGACTGTATGTATGTATGTATGTATGTATGTATGTATGTATGTATGTATGTATGTATGGATGGATCAAGACATTTAGGGGCCTGATATAACGCATTTTAATTAACTCCCAAAAGCCTGCAAATGATGGTGACGATCAAGATGATGATGATCATGACGAAGATGTTTAGGGCCTACATAATAATAATAATAATAATAATAATAATAATAATAATAATAATAATAATAATAATAATAATAATAATAATAATAATAATAATAATAATAATAATAATAATAATAATAATAATAATAACTTATCTAATCTCTAAGACCTTGAGGGAATGAAGTACCTCAGAGCAAAAAAAGATAATAATAATAATAATAATAATAATAATAATAATAATAATAATAATAATAATAATAATAATAATAATAATAATAATAATAATAATAATAATAATAATAATAATAATAAATAATAGTAATAATAATAATGATAACCATAATGAAAGATAACGGGTTAAAAACATTTAAAGTAAATTCCAATTATTTTGCAATGACCAGGGCTTTAAACCACCCCGGCTACTGCGCTGCAGGTGTTGATGAACTGTGTGTTATAACTATGTATTATTATTACCATTGCTTTTATATATCATGTAACAGCAAGGCTATAACTATGATGACGGCGATTATGATGACCAACCGAAATTAATCCTCTATATCCATGAATGAATGATGGTCTCCATGCAGTTGGTCCTTAATAAATGTTTCTTATACTCAAGTGAATAGTACTTACAGTTTTGAGCAGCAGCTGTGACCTGAAATATATAAGATTTTGATATCAACAAATGCTATATTTAAACCGAAAAGTTGTTGTTGATTAGTTGAATGCCACGTTTTGATGAACATGTGGTTGAGCGATAGTCGTCGCGATTACCAGATACCTTTGCAGGATTCGTGTAATGGGGCGAAGTAGGCCTAAAGACTTTAATTGTTCCGGGCTAACTCTGTAGTTGGCACAGGCAGACAAATACGGAGTGAAAATGTTAAATATGCACTGGACGCATCCGCTCTATCAGCCCACGTTTAGCGACTATGATGATGACGATGATGACAATGACAGTGATGATAATAACGTTGATAATGACGACGGCGAAAAAAATGATGATGATTACGATGAAGACGTTGTTGATTATGATGATAATAGTGACTATGTTAACTACGATTAGTGGTGGTTTGTGCGTAAACGTATACATGTAAAGCGTAAACGTAGGTTTCATTATTTAAAATGCCAACGACTGATGTTCCGTTCACAAGAGTAAACTCTTCTGTAGACCAATGAAATACATGCATCTATTGGAAATTTCTTTGACGCCTTATGAGAACCTGTCACAAGAACTCGAGTCACTCGACTCTTCTGTTAAACATTCTTGAAGAACTACGACTTCGTCTGAATGTTGACAACTAATCAAGACATAGTCTACATCGGCGAATCATGGGGCATGTCCTTTGAATATGGTAAAGTAAGGTAAAGAAAGGTAG
Source organism: Allolobophora icterica (assembly GCA_963556255.1). Taxonomy (NCBI): domain Eukaryota; kingdom Metazoa; phylum Annelida; class Clitellata; order Crassiclitellata; family Lumbricidae; genus Allolobophora; species Allolobophora icterica. Next base: position 59,063,840 of record OY744605.1, read on the forward strand.
GCTACTAGTATTCGTGTAAGGTAAGATAAGGTAAGATACGATAAGGGAAGGTAAGATATAAGATAAGGTATAAGTCTATCCACAAGAGCGTTAATTTCAGAAAGCCAGTGAAATGCTAGAGCGAAGAAATCTGTTGTGGATTTTAAAAGTTTGATGAAAATAATAATATTATTACATAGAATAGATCATCAATCATCAATTAAATAATTACCTATGTTCCTACACTGTTATTACCTGGACTCCCTGGAGTCGATAGCTTCTGCACGTATTAGCAAGGCCAAATTTGCCAGCTGTGAAGCAGAACAGTTGACATCCTTTTGATGCTGAGATGTAGTTGTAGAAGGAACAGGAAGGTTTGCTAAGGCATTTGACTCCACAGCCGATGGCGCTTCTAGAGACCAGTACCACTGTTGGTGCATCCAGGATACAGCAAGCAGTCCCGTTGCCGAAAAGGATGGAGCTAAACTTGTTGGAGATGTTTGTACTGTTCGACGAAGGTCCATTCGCTGTGCACGCAGTTAGAATGAGAAAAAGCAAACATACTTCACGAAACATGTTTCCTGAGGAACCGGTTGAAGACCTGATGAAACACACGAAAAATGTATTCTCTTTCTTAAAGTGTAACAGAAAACTGTGAATGGTGTATTCACTTACCAATGAAACAAGATTTAGAGAATTTGAGTTAATAATCTTGCAAATATATGTAGGCCCATATAGTTCTCATTCACAGGAAAAATTCAGATCTAAGACATCTCCAGTATTCTGTATTCTCTTTCCCACTGGCGGCGATCTTGTTTGACAGGTGGGGAGGACAATTTAGAGCTGATCTGGTCAGAAAAGAGTTTTGAACTGATCTGCTCAAAATAGAGCGCGAAACAAAGTTTTGACCTTTTTTGGTGTTTCTTCGAAATGTGGGGGTACAGATGTATAGTGTGTCCCCCCACTCTCAAAGGTGGGGTCTTGTCCCCCCCTTGACCCCCGGGATTGCCGCCCATGCTCTTTCCTATGAAATAAAAATCACATCTAATGAAATCTATCAACTACGTATTGCCTTTCCAAGGAAACAAGATCTAGATCTATCTAGTAAATCCTGCTAATTATGTATCTTCTTTCCTATACGAAATATTCAGGTCTAAACCTATGAGTAATGTAGAGGCCTACTCACTTTTCTAGCAAACAAGACTTCTATCCAGTGTCCGATTTGCCGGGGGGGTCAGGGGGGTTGGACCCCCCTGCTTCTTTTTTTGACCCCCATGCTTCTAGTCTTTGTCCGACCCCCGGGGGGGTCGGCCTAACCCCCTCAAATTCGTTAGCCACAGTTGTAAACCAAAAGACTCCAATACTGCCTTGTCACCTTTCAGTAATTATTATTCATTATCCAGTCAGTACCCTGGTGTAGGCTGATACTGTGATATACTTTTCAAGGATTAGGTTATCCTTTGACAGGCTCTGATACAATACAACAACTTGGTATCTACAGCTGTTGACAGATTACCTTACTTTTACTCAAACTGAGGTCGTCTACTGATGTAGGCAGAAGCAGGGTGCGAGATATTTCACAGGTCATGACCTTAAGGGCTCGGTCCACATACAGCAGACAACGACTGGACAGAGGCCCGTGCTCAAGCCACCACCCTCAGGGATATCAGCTCCAAAGCCACTAGCATGCAGTTATGGGGTAAAGGTCTTCCGTGGTATGCTGTCTGAGATCCAGCACTAGCTGGCACTTTTGACCTCGAGTGACCTACAATTCACATCTATGGCAGTCCACAGCTGCTGTAGGCTGTCATTTATGTGCTGATAGTGGCTTTGAGGCACGCAGTCTTATAGGATTCGACCTTTGTATCATACAGTTTGAATTTGCAAATCAGTATTACATGATATAATTTGAAGAGTCTCTGTAATTTCAGCCGACAGATATGAATCGAAATTTAGATCGACATAAGGCACTAATCGGCCTAGTGGCTCTCAAAAACACAAGTTAAGTAAAGAAAAACATATCAAAATGACAGAGTAGGCTACTTGCAAAGACGCCTCCTATTGCTGCTTTCCTTAAGCAACAGCTACATGTATAAGTACATCTGCTCTCACGTGGACGATGGCTAAAATGCAGGCTCATTTGAGCCTGGTGTCACTGGTGATACTGCAGTTGTCGAACAACCGCCAGTTCAACAACTTTCCCGCTGAGTCGGGTCTCACACTGTTGTGGAACAGCAGAATAAGATCAACAAGAACACGTCACCAAAACGCAATCTCCTAGCATTGGATTATGGTCGAGCGCCAGAATCTGCACACTGTGACTCTGCTTCAGAGAAGTTTCAGATTGACACTTGTCTGCCCATCGTTGATCAATTCACAACCGAGTTGACAAGAAGACTAGCACCATACGAACTACTCTGCATGCTCAAGGTTTGGTTTTCTATCTAGGATTGAATCATGTAGTGATGAAGACTTACACAACTCAGCGAAAAATCTTGTAGCAATATAGGGCGATGACCTCGATGAAACCCTTGGCAATGAGCTCATGATAGCCGTGGCAATGAGTTCATGCAGTTTTCTTATTTTGTCAAAATGTGTAAAAACAATACAGGTAGCACAGGCCTCAACATAAGTCAGGAGCAGTTCATGTACCAATTCTCGACAAAGGTGTTAAAAGTTCATTTCCAAATGTGGAAATTATGGTAAGAATGTAGGCCTACTTGGTGATCATGGTCACAACTGTAGTGCTGAACGCTCACTGTCTAAGATGAAGATAATTAGGCCTAAGAATAGGCTTCGCACAAGTATGACACACGAGTGACTTATCCATCTTGCAGTGTTGAGCATATAATAGTGATATTCAATTGGACTTTAATCAGTTTATTGATGACTTTACCAATAGAAAAGCGTGCAGAGTCTCTATTGGGCCTATTAAAATTTAGACCTACCTGACCTAATTAACTGACTCAAGCTATCTGCTTTTAGTTTGGAGGTCCCGCTTACCACTAGTTTAAATTTCTTTGTTTGTCTGTATCAACAACTTCTACTAAAAACTGGCTAAGAATCTAAAAGCTTTTCATTTTGTTTTGTATTTGAGAAATTATTGCACACCTATGAATATAATAGAAGACACTTTATTTATAAGCAAAATGATCTTCCTAATTTATTTTCATTTTTTGTAGCCCCTACATTTAAAAAAAACAATTAATTAAAAAGTTTAAACATTGCCTTTAGCACCTTGCCTGTATGAGTCAGTATGACATGTTATAACTGTTGGTATGCGGGTTGTCCCTGTTGAAGACTGCGCATCAACAAAGGCAACAAATCCGCTGCAGAAAGAGCCCCACCATATTGGGCGCCCATGACCCGACCACCCTAAAACCGGCTCTGTTGTTATTAGTAGGTTACTTTAGCTAAAACTCTTACTGAAAACCTCTTTTTTTACCAGATCAGTTCAAAAGTTACCCGTGCCCCCCCCCCACATGTGAAACAAGATCGCCGCCAATGTTTTCGGCTTAGTCATTTTTTATATAGGTTTCCGACCCCCCTGCTTCTTTTTTGACAAATCGGACCCTGCTTCTATCTGATCATCACCTATATGAATAATGTGTGCTTTTCTGATTAAGGAGGTCAGGTCTAATAAATTCTACGAATAATGTATTCTTCTCCCTAAGAAATGAGTTTTCACATATAAAAATTCAACGAAGAGCATACGTACTTTTCTGTGTTATAAATGCTTGTCACTCTCGTTTCTTTGCTTTGTTGAACTGACGATTAAACCTAACCCGATTTAATTAAAACTAACCAGTCTAAACAAAATCCTAGACTTCTACGGCACAGATACCAACAAATGCAATGCCACACTTAATTGGTGATCGCTTCGAATTGAAATCGCAGTCTGCATCCGTAGTTCTCTTATAAAAAAGAATTTTGTCTAGATTATCCAATGGGGCGTTGAGCCTTTATACTCTTCTTCCCCGCTGTGGAATTTAGTAGCCTAGCTCTATTGGTAATCGCGGTTCTATTGAATGCCGAATATATTCAGTAAAATACATTGTCTAGTCTAGTCAACATCTATATACTTAATTGACAATGAGACTTACAGAGGTGTCACACGGTCACATGAATACGTATAACGTCAACCTTCTGATCGAACTATCGCAGGTCTAAGCCTACGAGTAATTTGTGCAGAACTGTCTATATGTCTGAGACTGGGAGGTAGTAAGCAACAAGTCATTCGGTTTTCTGTAGTTCAGTCCGTTGTTTCTAGATCGCTTTAAGAATTAGCCTACCATAAATAGCTAGACGCAGTGGCAGTCATATCCTCCGAAACTGATGACTATACGTATAGGCTACCGATGCGCTTATATCACTGCAATAGAGTCCATTCATATGATCGATTCGATGCTTGCAGTCACTGCTATTCGAATCGTCGTAGATTCTAAGTTAACGCGCCATAGGAGACAGCCCTCCCCGTAGTCCCGTCTGTCCTCCCTCTTTTCTTCATTCCATTCCTGTGCCTCTCCCCTCTTCCAAACCCTCTTCTTTCTTCCTCCCTCCCCTCCCCTTCCCTGCCCACCACCCCTTCCATCCTTCCTACAACCCCACCTCCTTTGAAGTGCGGTCTGGGGTTCCCTCGGGAAAATGTTTCAGGTTCCAGATGCCTGTAGGTGCATTTTAGCAGACATCCGGTGAAAAAACGGTATTTGCATGTCTGGCAGTCTTTCTTCTGTCACCCTCGTTGAATTTGTCAGTTACCCAGGGTGGGAATTGTAGGGGGTTTGGGGGTTTAACCCCTCAGTCTTTCTTAGGACCCCACAGTTAAGTCTTTATTGCACACCCCAGAGTGTCGTTTCCAACCCCCTCAGTTGTGTTAGTGTGATTTAGCATTATTTGACTCTGAGTCTCTGACAAAGACAAGAAATTTCCATGGTGTATCATGTATGCAATTTTGAATTTTCTGAACAAAGGAATCGATTTTGAATCGAGTCCGACTTGCAAAACTGCTAGCGTTGAAATCAGCTGCCTTCAAATTTCGTTGACATCAGTTTGTAAAATACGGATAAAATGTTCAACTCCCACCCCAGTCTTTTTTCTACAATTCACACACTGAAGACCTGTCCTCGTTCCTGTAATAACCGAAATGATCATTCTCTCACTCGGAGCCGGCAAACTTCCCAATGGCCTTTATAAGCACTCTCTGGTCACTCCCTTCTCAAAAGAGTAAATCTTGGCAAAGAAACCTATCTAACTACCGTCCCATCTCCAACCTTTCTTTTCTATCTAAGTTAACTGAACGAACTGCCCTTGCTCGGCTAAACGATTAGGCCTACCTCTCTTCCAATTCACTCCTTAATCCCCACCAATCTGGCTTCACTAAACACCACTGCACAGAAACTTACTTGCATCCAGGGGCGTAACTTTTGTCTGAAAAGTGGGGGTACCTATTTCTTACATACACGAAGAAAAGCGAAGACTGCGATCTCTGGGAAGGCACAATAATAAATATTGATTGGCATTGTTCAAAAGGTGGGGGGTACGGTACCCCCAGTCCAAAAAGTGGGAGTACGGGTACCCGCGGGCCCCCCACAAATTACGCCTATGCTTGCGTCTCTATATATAATAAACTGCATGGTCTCATGAACGAGGATCTCTTGTTGCCAATGGCTCGAGCCTCGAAACAATGCCATAAACGTTGATGGTATACGCGTGCTCAGGCCGCAAGCATTCGAGGCCCAGTGGTGTAGTCCTAAAAAAATGAAGTGGGGGAACGCCTGGAAATTGAAGTAGCAACTGTAGCAAAAAGTGCAATCTTTGGTAGGTAAGTATGGAAAAAAGTGCGGGAACGGCGTTCCCCCGCGTTCCCGCCCCACTACACCACTGATTCGAGCGATTGTCTACCCAACTATGACAAAGACAAAAAGCCTAGAACAGTCGCAGAAGTACTGGAACTCGTTGAATGTGTTAGGGCAGGTTTTGAAGAGATTTGACTGCCTCTGCGCTATGACCAACGGTATATACATAGGCAACGCTTGAACTTGAACGCAGTTGTTCAAAACTGACAACGACTTCTAAACTTACTAATATAATATACTACTAGAGCATTTGCCAGACATGCAAATACCGCTTTTTTACCGGATGTGTGCTAGAACGCATACCCCTACAGGCATCTGGAACCTGAAAAATTTCCCGGGGAAGAAACTTTTGCGGCAGAGGTGGGTTGTAGGAGGAAGGAAAGGGAGGGGAGGGAAAGGAAGGGGAGGAGAGGAGAAGGGGACAATATGGAAGAGGGGTACAGGAAAGGGAGGAGATGGAGAATAGGGAGGGACAGAGGGCATGCAGAGGAGAAATGGAAGGGCTTCGGGCTCTAGCCCCCACATCTGAAATCCTGGCGCCGCCACTGCGTGAAATGCTTGTATACGCTATACATGTGTACATGGATACATTAATAGTCTACGTAGGCCTATACATTCATAGGCCTACACACATGCAAACATAAAACACGAATAAGTACATATACAATGCGACATATGTATATGCCTACATATAGGTCAATACAGAGTGTACGAATAAGCTTTTGCAAAAGACACAGGGCCTACGAGAAACAATTCGACAGGCCGGGTATAGAAAGCAAGGAATGAAACTAGGAATTTAAAAGCTTTTTCATTCTTCTTCTAATGATTTCTAACTGCTGTTGTCGCCCTGTTTTGTAAAGTATCAAGACAAATGGCTAATTACAATACGAGCCCCACCCATATCATGGCTGATCCAGTCCAGTTGATCCCTCCAATCTTCTTGCACGTTTTGACGGTCATAGAAGCCATTTCATTTCATAATCGTAAACGTAATCACCAAACTTCTAAAGCGCCACTCGAAGGTCAAGCACCGGGCACTAGCTTATTCACGAGCGCTACGTCACAGCAGAAGGGGTTTTCCAGAGAGTAGTCCAAAGGAAGTCCGAGTCCGGATTCCAGAAAGCCAGATCAAGAGAGGATGCAGAGCTGCTGTCAAGGCGGGTATCATATTCAGGGCGAGAAAAATTGGAAGGCTGAGGATCAGGCGAGTGAGGGTCGGAGTACTTGGAAAGGTGAGACCAGTTTTGAGTGGAAAGCCCGGGGAAGATAGAGGAACATGAGAAGGAGGAGGAGGGGAGGACGATGAGGAAGAGGAGGAGGAGGAGGAGTTTCAGTGATGATGGAGGAATCGAGAATCTGCGGAATTCAGAGTGGAGATCGTTCCAGATGTGTGGTGCTGTGTCGGATATGACACGGTTGAACTTGAGATAAATAGTGACTGGGGATCGAGAAAGAATTAGAAAGAAGGATGATCGGGTGGAGAGGGTGGAGTGGATTGTCTGGATGGTGAAGAGGTCACGGAGGTACTTGGGTTGGGAATGTTGTAGGGAGGTGTAGGTTAGTGATATGACTTCGAACTGGATTCGCTCTGGAGTTTTTAGTCAATGGAGTGATTTGAAGATGGGAGTGATATGATGATGTTTGGGCGTTCTGGAGACATTTATTTAACGACGCCGTCATATCGAAGATGACTCATGACGTTCGTAGGCTACTCGTGAAGTAAACAACGTCATCTTAGTTGTTTTTTGTTTGTTTTTGTTTTTGTTTTCGTAGGCTACTCGTGAAGTAAACAACTAAGATGACAATGACGGAAGCACAGAATAGATAAAGCGCTTTATCTATTCTGTGACGGAAGTGCATATTGAACACCGATTCTTCCATAAATGTAGGCGTATTTGGTTCATTCTGCAACTGCAATATTACATTTTAATGTACGCGTACGGTACGCATCCGTTGTTCTTCAGAAATGTGATTTTCATAACCAAACACACCCGCTGCAGTCGCCATAGTATCTGGGTCTATTGTTCAGTGACAGCGCGTGTGTTTCTGGCTATAGAGACCTATTTAAGCCTTATTCAGGCAGGATTTTCTGGCAGCAACAACTCACATGTTGTCCTTTGTCTTCGGTGGTCCATTTAGAAATGGAATTGTCACTGGGCTTCCATTGGAGTTCATCGACTTGAGGTTTTAAAAGTCCAGTTATGCAAAACTCTACACTTGCTTCATTCATAGTTTAACGCAGGTTTGTATGACATCAATATATGCAGAAAGGTGACAACGGAGCCGGACAGAAAGGTGTAATTTGTGCAAATATGTAAGTCTATGGCCATACACGTACACGTCTAAGCAAAGCGTATAGGCTACTGTACCATAGTTAGTTCATCCGTAGTCAGAAACGCGTCTTCCTAACATCAGGTCCGACGCGACTGACGCCAATAAAGCAGACAGGTCGTCGTAGTAGCTAGGCTTACGTTATATATATATATAGTAACGTTATGCAGAAGCGTATAGCCAGGAAACAATTTGGGGGAGGGGTTTCCAATTTCTGGAGGGTTTTCCATTGGACATGATCGCAGAGTATGGGGTCAGTTTTGAAAAGTTTGGTGTTTTTTGTATTCTGCAATTTATTTGGGGGTTGGTTTGAAACCATAACCCCCCCTTAAGTACTCGCAATGGCGCCCATATAGTTATATGTAGGTCCTAAATTAAGACCACACATGGCATAAGCTATGGCAGGTGTTCCCAACTTTTTCTACACTCTGCACCCCTATAGAATGTTTGATTAATGTTCGCACCCCCTACAGAAATAATATCACATTTGAAGATAAGTAAGTAAAATTTTTATTTTTGAACCGCAGATTGAACCACACACACTCGTACAGTAGGCCTACTGCGGGTGAACAAAATGAACTAAAAATAAGCCTTTAACTCAGTGCATAAAATGCAAATATAAATTATTAAGCAATTAGAGAAAAAAACTGTAAACAGTAAAAAAATCAGTAGGCCTACAGTAGTATCAACATACTTTCCTTCTTTATGGCACCCCTAAAATGCCATCTCGCATCCCCTGGAGGTGCGAGCAACCCAGGTTGTGAACCTCGAGTTAGGGTAAGATGAGGTGTTGCAATCTGAAGTGCGGCAAGGTATGAAATAGTAATATTACAGGTAAGCTTAGGTGAGGTGACAATGCCTCGCATAGCTGTAACCATAATTATAAAGGACCATTCTCTGGCAGCTTTTACCATTAGCAACGCCATTATCACCAATATATATGAACTATAAGAAAGCTGTAAAAACTGACCACGATTGGTATCTTTCACTTTCGATGTAGGGCCTATATATATATTTATATTATATATATGTGTGTATATATATGTATATATATATATATATATATATATATATATATATATATATATATATATATATATATATATGGCCTAGTGTAAATCTGATATCTCGACCGTTAACTACGGGCTCAGCAGCAGCCACATATTGTTTTCCTTTCCAATCGATCTGACGTGAGCCACCTGCACCGCGTGATCTTATAGCTGTTTCATCCGGTGCGAATTCAGTTGGAAGAGCGTCCGTCTCTTCAATGCAGCCACTGATCAATCGCTAGTATACGGCCTACGTCACCTCGTGAATTTGACTACGATCCTTTGTCCAGCAATGTAAACTCAGTTTTGAAAGGCAAATGAACTGCGTAGCCTATACTTATAGTCTACACTATAGTGCGTCAGATTGCTGATGTCCCTCGTGCCATTCGCTTTCTAGGAATTGTAAAATGCGTTGACAATATGCGTGTGATTTGTTAAGGTCGACAGTCCGAAGAAAGCAATCGCTCATTTGTTACACCATCTACAAAAAAGGCGAAGGCCAGAGTATAGTTAGCGTATTGATTGGTGATTTGCAAAGCGCATGCAAAGTATTTGCCATCGTATACTTATCTTCAGTCTTGTTGTCCTCGAGACCAAGGTCTTGGTCTCGAGTGCACTCGAGTTCGTTTTTAAAAGTCTTGGTCTTGGTCTTGGCCTTGAGGTTCAAGGTCTTGGTCTTGGTCTTAGTCTTGAGGTTCAAGGTCTTGGTCTTGGTCTTGGTCTTGGTCTTGAGGTTCAAGGTCTTGGTCTTGGTCTTGAGGCTCAAGGTCTTGGTCTTGGTCTTGGTCTTGAGGTTCAAAATCTTGGTTTTGGTTTTGCAAGACCAAGACTTCTGTCAATATGAACACATTTTGAACAGTCATTCATTTTAACAAACGGCAAGAATTTTAATTTTTTTCTCAAATAATTACTCATACAGTTATTGCTTTAGTATTTACACGGTGTGAATGAGGCTTCACTGTTGTTTTGGACAATTATTTTGACTTCCGGTTATTTACCATGGAATGATTTCAAAACAGACTCATGATTAATTTGTACATTTACATCCCGTTCTTGAAAAGCTGCTTTGTGTGCTAGCAATTTCAACACTTATAGACCGTGTTTTTTCACATGGCAGAATTTTTATGAGGTCCCACAGGTCACGTCTTGGTCAGAAAATTCTGAGCAAATTGGTTTTTATAAAATTCAACAGGCATTTGGAATAGGGCCTAACATTTCGCATGAAGGACTTTTGTAAATACGAATTCGGAATTCTCTGCAGTCTCCATTTAGAGTTGTTTTGCTTGAATAAAATAAAAAAACTCATGTTTTCATTAAAATAACGAGTAGTCCGACTGGACAATTTTAGTAAGGAATAGAAGCCGACATGTATGCTGCTACTAAAAGGCTGTCGTATTGTTCTGAAATTTGTATCTATAGATCGTGAATAAGCTGGTGCCTGCGTTTAACTTTCAAGTTGTACTTTTAGAAATTTGAAGTTTACGATTACGATTTGGATCTAACAAAGATCTGGGCGACACAGGCTAAAACTGTATGGGGAGGGGAAATAGAGTAGTGGTAACACTCATGGCCAGGAGAGTATAAGGTACGCGGATCGACTCCCGTAACCCCCTCTAGGGCGGCGCCTTGCATGGCTGCCAAACCGTGTGTTTAATTAAGATATTGATTGTACTTTTATGTTTCAATGTAATCTTACTGCGTCTGTCGGTTTGAAAATAAAGAATATAATTATTATTACATCAAGCACAATTCATTCGGAGGAAATTATTTCAATTACGTCATCAGCTGTAGAATCTAGAAAAGAATTCGGCATCCAGAATTCTAATTTTGTGCAAAATGGCGTCCACTGGCGAAGCAAGCGTAATTGGTAAAAAGTTGACAGATTTAAGAGTAATTGATTTAAAACTGGAACTGGAAAAGCGAGGACTTGAAAAGACCGGAATAAAGTCTGCTTTAGTTGAGCGCTTGAAAAAGGTTTGTGTATTTCTGGTAAAACTAGTGCGATTAGGCTTGCTTGGTGCATGCATTCGATAAGTGTGCTAGTAATAACCCCTCTCTCAATTTCGCTTTAAGGATTAGGTTGTAACGGCAGCTGAATTAATAATTAATTAATAGCTTGAGTTAAGAGACTGAAAAAGTTAGTGTGTATTTTTGACAAAATTTGCTTGATTTGGTTAGCTGCGGATGGGCCAAATCAGTTTTATAGTAAACTAGAGTATTTGCCCGTGATATGAACGCTGGTAAAACTAGCGGCATCAGCACGAAAACACGGAAAACACGAACTTGTATGTCCAGAAATTTACATTTAAAGCCGAAATAAACGGTTCAAAATAAGTCATAGTGTATATTTAAATAAAAGTATTTAAAGCACATCTCAAATGTCCCAAAAAATTGTTGTAACTGGTCGTTCAATTGCCAAAAAGGCAAGTCGGAAATATACACATGGCGCGAATTACGGAAACTGAAAAACCTGATGCTTACCAAAGCATTGTCATTGTCAGGCCAACAGAACTCTCTGCCTATATATCTACCTCTGTCTATGTGTCTGTCTGCCTCTCTTTTGTTCTGTCTGTCCTTCTCTATGTCCAAGGCACCCGCAATCACAACGCAAATAAGCCAAGTCGGAAAATATAGACACGTAGGGACGAATTACGGAACTGAAAACTTGATGCTTGCCAAAGTATTGTCATTGTCAGTCTAGCATAACTCTCTGCCTCTTACACTACCTCTGTCTACATATCTGTCTGCCTCTCTGTCTGCCTGTCTGTCTGTCCGTGTCTATGTCCATCTCTCTCACTCACGCTACATATAATTTGACCATTAAATGTTTATTATATCATCGTATGTGCCAACGTCTCCAAATCCTGAAAACGAGAAATACCTTTATCCGTATAGCAAACCGCTTTTCATAGTGCCTAACAATCTCTACGCATGTGTTCAAAGCAACTGCCTTGCCCCTGTTTGTGTTTCCCTCTCTCCCTATGTCTGTTTATGTATCTGTCTGGCTGTCCTTCTCTCTGTCTCAATAACAATGCAAAAAAGCCAAGTTGGAAAATATATAGAGGACCAAATATTAAATACATGATGCTTACCAAAGCATTGTCATTATAAGCCTAGCATAACCCTCCGGACATATCCCCCGGACAGTTCCCAAAACACTTCTCCCCCTCCGAATCTCAGTATGTCATTTTCCCCCCGGACAAATCCCCCCCTGTGGATTTATATATGTATGTATGTATGTCTGTATGTATTTATGTCTGTATGTATGTATGTATGTACTATGCACTATGCATGCATGCATATATGTATGTATGTATGTAGATATGCATGTATGTATCAATCAATCATCTTTATTGCATCTTTATTGCACGGCAGTAACCAATAACGATCAATAATAATCATCTGTTACCTAAATTCAACAAGCTGTCAACTAAATCAACTGTCAACTAAATTCAGATACAATTCGTCCCGACGTGTATATATTTTCCGACTTGGCTTATTTGCATTGTGATTGTGGGAGCCATGGACATAGAGACGGACAGACAGACAGACAGACAGACAGACATATAGACAGAGGTAGATAGAGGTAGAAAGTTATGCTGGTCTGAAAATATAATAATAATTATAATTATATTCTTTATTATTTCAGACCGACAGACGCAGTAAGATTACATTGAAACATGAAAGCACAATCAATTTCTTAATTAAAAACACGGTTTGGCAGCCATGCAAGGCACCGCCCGAGAGGGGGGTTACGGGTAGGGGTCAGCCGGGTAGACATTTTCCACCGAGTACTGAATCCGAGTATTTGGATGTACTATTTGCCGGATCCGGGTACGAACCGAGTACCATTTGTTCCGTATGCGAAGCTTCACATTTTCATGTAATGAAAAATTATCGAAGTAAATTTCTGTACTTGTAATAACTGACCAATACATTTTGAATTCCAGAAATAAATAATCAATGAAATGGACTTGATTTCCATTATGGACTTCCAGTGTTGGTGTTTTTTGTACTTTTCTTCTTCAAAATGAATATGATAGATGAAGCTCAAAGCTGATATTATGAGCCTACAAATTCCGGCATGTGAGGCAGACAAGCAACTATTTGTGTGTACAGTATTTGCCGAGGCGAATACTTCCGAATAGTGGCAAAAAACGGGATATTCGGCCGAGGCAAATGTCCGAGGCGATTTCCGGCTGACCACTAGTTACGGGAATCAATCCGCATACCTTATGCTTTCCTGGCCATGAGTGTTACCACTACTCTATCCCCCTCCCCGTGACAATACCATGATAAGCATCAGGTTTTTCAGTTTCCGGAATTCGTCCCAACGTGTATATATTTTCCGACTTGGCATATTTGCGTTGTGATTGCGGGAGCCATGGACATAGAGACGGACAGACAGAACGAAAGGGAGGCAGACAGACATATAGACATAGGTAGATAGAGGCAGAGAGTTATGCTAGTCTGACAGTGACAATACTTTGGTAAGCATCAGGTTTTTCAGTTTCCGTCTCGTGCTGACGTGTATATATTTTCCGACTTGGCATATATGATGTTATAATTATACATGTAATTGTGAAATTGTATGCATTTTGATCGATTGAGTGAGAGAAAGAGAGACAGACAGACAGAGGCTGACAGAGAAATAGACACACAGAAATATGGAGAGAGGGAGAGACACACAGGGGCAGGTCTTGTGCCTTGGCTCACTTAGGTCAACATATATAGGCAGTTATTAAGGGCAGATAAAATATTCCGGATACGGAAACGGAAAATTAAATGTTTACGGAAACGGAATGTTTTCGTGCCATTGGTTTTACCGAGGTGTGATATGACGGCTTGAAAAAGAAAATGAATGGATTGATAGGAAGAGAAAAGAATTTGTTTATTGGAATGCTTGATTATACGTTACATTGCGAGTGAAAATTCGAGCTGTTTTTGGCTTTGTTGGGCCATCCATCTTTCCCGTCATTGACAATTTAAACGTAATCGTCAGTCTTCGGGACTTTTTCCTTCATGGGACAACGAAATTTTGAAGGACTATTTACCAACAATATAGTATTTTCCAGTTTTATGACGTCGTGTATACTGTTAGAAGAAATTTTCAAGGACTTTTACGAACAATAGAGTTTGCTCTGTATTGCACGTACCAATTGATGTTTAGGCTAATCAGTCTGCCTCGTCTTTGGCCTTCCCCCCTCAACCTCCCATCAGACAGTGCGCCATAATGAGGGAGTGTTGCCGAGAGGGAGGGAGTCCATACATTCCGAAGCATTTATCATAGGACAAACAGATCTGGGAAACCAAATAAGAATTAGTTTGTTACTTTCATTATGCAATGAAATATTCGGTAGAAACACCCAGAATTGTAGTTGAAAAGCAGTTTTGCAGCTCTGGATAATGACTAGGTTGACCATTTATATCTTCAGCTGATTTGTAATTGCAAAGCAAGTTTCTGGACTGTTATATTTCACCACTGCATAGAAGTCCTCGTATCGAGAGTTAATCCGACCAAACGCAATACACGTGGCAGTCAGGCCTTAGCCAGAAATACAGAGTTGCTCGTCCTAAACCATTCCAGGTCATGACCGCCCAGTGCCGTGAGCCTACGAAATCACGTCCGCCCAAAGTCCCGCCGCCGGGTGAGTCCGACTGCAGTGCCCCTCTGCTGTTTACGGAGCCTAATATCAAGCCCTGCTCCTTACTGAACTGTAATCTGAAACTGGATGGTGGTGGAGGAGAATCATGCACAATTTATGCACGTGCAAAATAATTTTCAGCATGTTTGACAATCACTATGTCATCTGTCCTTCCTTACTGCAACTTGGGTATGGTACCGTATGTTTGCTTTACCACTGAACTGTCATTCTGGAAAAGTTTACTGCTGGAAATCCTAACCGTTCTGGCTGATGAGTGAGGTTCTTGAGAGAGCTATAGTTTTTAAGCCTGCCTTGAACTTATGGCAGTTTTGTCAGATATTGTAGCTGCTTTGTTGCTAAGTTTAATTTTTTATTTCTGGTATTGGCAGGCCATGCTGTCTGAGGGCAAGGTTCCAGAAGAATATGAATTTGACGTTGGGAGTAACATACCTACGAGAAGCTTGCCTCCATCTACGAGCAACACCCCGAGTAAGTCTGCTGTGGGTTTTGGTATGACCTATTGTGAATAGGTAGTTCATTGATAATTTTGATTGAAGGTGGCATTAATATAGTTATGTTGGAATATCAATTAATAAGTTACCCAATGCTTTCAGTCATTGAGCAATATGAAAACTTACACTAGGGTAAAATAATCATCTATTATATGCCTGTATCAAAATAGTAAGAAAATTATAAATCTTGTGATTTTTCATAACATTTATAAAATGTTTTCTATGTAGTCACTCAGCCATCCTGTTGTCTGTTTTTGTCCAACTTTTAATGCACCTAATGCCATTTATTTGGGTATTAGATGGTGGTGCTATATAAATGTAAGAAATGGGTTATTAAATAGAAAATTACTGGGTTATGGGACTTCATGCTTAGTTTGGTACTGTAATGTAATGTGAATGTTATACACATTTATGTGGCACTTTTTGTTTTGTAGCCAAAAAGATAGAAGTGGCTGAGAGTGAAACAGTACCTACCATAACCAGTGAACCAAATGTTCCTGAGAGTTTGGACAAAACAGACGCAGACGAACCACCACCACCAGCTGAGAACTCTAAAGCTGAAGAACTGGAGTTGGAAATCCAGGATGACCTAAAAGAGGCAAGTACACTGCATCTGTGCTAGATTCAGTTGCAGCTGATTTGGAGACTTCCAACTGTGTACTTGTGTTACAATGTCCCTGGTTGAAGACACACAAGCGTGTCGGATGGAGGGCATGTAGAGTACAGTATTATGTTGTCTGTGTACTGCTGTACCTGCATTTCCATAGCATGATGAAGAGTCCCAGTGAAGTGTTGAGTTAAATTGGCAATGTACAGAAGTGGCCAGAGCACTGAGCCCGTGGAATACCGAATGGAACTGATGTACAAGTTACACAGTCTGAGCCAACTGTCACCATCATTCTACGTCCGCCCTAGAACGATCAAAGCCAGTCCAGAGGTCATCCAGCAATTCCATTTTAAAGATTTTGAGACATGGATTTAACACTTTAACACTTTAGCATGGATTTAACACTTTAATGGTGATTGGTTTCTCAGTCACCTTTAGTACACTCTCATTGTTAAAATGCTAAGGTTGAAGATTTTTATATCGTACAATGATTATATAACAAGGATTGGCTTTGATGTTTTGACAAAAGCAAACAAACCAAAAGTAAATTCACAGTCAACTATGTATACTATGTACAATCTTCCAAATTACCTCAGTCTGTTGAGACAAGAAGCAAACGGCCTTCATTGTTTGTTGTTCGAGAGCAGAACCCCGAACCTCCGATGTCAACAAGAAGTAAACATTGAATCCGCAAGCCTTCTGTGTGCACCGTCATACCCCTCTTCCAGATGACAACAAGCACTGATCAACTTATTAATAGTCCAAATATAAACTATGCACACCTAAGCGTGCAACAGAAGTACCTATTTAAGGTGCAAGGGAACAAACTGCTCATTCAGGGCCCAACAGCCAATCACAATGACAACTATATCTAGCTATTTGTCTCATTGGTATCTTGATAGATATGTTTAAACTTTAGCGGCTGTATTGTATTCCAAATTCAGCAGTTAATAGTGCATTAATGCTCTAGTGCATTATGCAAAGTCAGTTATTGTCAAGTTTCTTAAACTGGAATGAAAAGTTGTTAATTTGTCGAAAATAAACCAAAGAAAAGAAATTATACGTTTATTACATTCTATCATAAACAGTATTCCTTACAGTTGAGAGTGATTAGGATTTTTGGCCAAGATTTAGCCGCATGTGCTGTGTAGACTTGCACAGGCAGCGCTTTTATGAGATTCATAAAAGGTGCTGTACTAAATGTTTAGATGCATACAAACATTATTATGCTGTCAGAATAAGTTTGATTTGAAAGGATACCAACCAATTTCATATGATCAGCACATTGAAATACCATCTATACGTTTTTGAATGCACTGAATGGTCAGATTTTTCTCTTTCTAGCTGCATTACACGAATTAGAGAAATATATTAGAGCACGTATTATTTTGTTTAATAAATAAGTAAGTAGTCATTGTTAGCAAAAAACAAAAGCCTGCAGTTTACAATGAGGGTATTTATAGCAATGCATAGTTAGCAATGAAAGAGAAAACACAAGTGATGTTTCTTGAAAGAGGAACATGGAAATTAGTAAGTTTTTTGCCTTACTTTTAGTTGGTGAAGTATCGTTCAGTTTGCTTAATTTTTGCGTGAAATTTTATCTTTGTGTCATTGATGGTTATATTTTCAGTTGGATGGCGATGTCGATAGTTCAGGAAAGATGCTTACGGAAGAAGAAGAGTATCGCTTGCTTCAGGATGAGGTAGTTTGAGTTATGTGTTGTTTGGTGTGCTGTGTGCACGAAGTTTATATAGTGCTTTGAAGATTATGCTTTAGTGCAGTTATCTTCTTAATACAATACAATATTTGTTTTTAGAGGAAAATAAGCTGACATGCCACAACTTGGTAAACTTCACTGAGCTAAACATCAGCACAATCTAGTCATTTCTGATCTCCCTTATCCATTACCTGTTTTGATTTAACGAAATATGAAAGTGCTCCATTAGAATTGATTCATATTGATTGTATCATTGTAATGTTTTAATTTAATTTTGCTATCAGTAACATATAGATGTTTTATTTTCCAAGGAGCATCAAGTGCAGGAACCACCGGAACAAGTGATGGGTATGTGTTTCTTCTTTGTTTTTGGTCTTCTGTTGTTTTTGGATGAGAATATGTACACACCATTTGGACATGGTGGCTACTTGGACTTCAGTGTAATGCAGACAGTGGGCAGCACAGGTTCATTATTCATGGGGTGGCTTCTTATAGCAGTTTATTGTGGCTTTTTCGTTAGACAACTTGGTGCCTTTTTCAGAAATAATAGTATCATGCACTAGAGAAATATAATTTCTTAATTTAAAAAAATATATTTGTTGGATTAATATCACTTATTTAATATTTCATTGTAACGTAGTTAATTTCGTAGGTTTATAATATTGCCAATCTTAGGGCTGGATTTGTTGCTAATTTCGGTCTTCTTCAGGCTATATTTTTGTCTTTGCTTTGCTTTGGGGCATTAAGGATTTTCTTTCAATTATCACTAACCATTAATTCGTGTTTTGGCAGCTTGGTTATTATTCGGTCTAATTTTGACACTACTCATATAGGCATTTATATGTACATTTTTATCTATAGGTAACTGCTTTAATCTTAGGAGTTACTCATTCTGATCTTGACACATAATTTTTATTTTTATATTTGGCAGTTATATAGTACAATTAAGTTTAACCCTTTACAGACGAGGAGGCACTAAAAGCAAATGGGGAAATTATAATCCTTGCCATTAAATGGTTAAATCAAAGTGGTGAAGTCTGAGCAGCAGCAAAATTATTCTTATGTTAAAAGGACAGACTTTTGTGCCATGGTAGTGAGAACCATTAGAACAGACTTGTAGAATGTACCATTTGTATATTTGGTGCAGCTCTGTTGGGAACTTATATCCCAATTTGAAATTTGTCTTAGAATGCAGCCTCTGTATAATGCAACCTTGTTGTGGTATGACCTTTGACTGCTCCCAAGGGTAGCATTATAAAGTAACTATGATCTACAGTACTTTGTGCCAAAATTTTCATCTTTTTACCACAGCATGCTTGTGGTGTACTGTATATATATATATTTATGAACTTATTTTGATCTTCGGACTGAATGAATTCTATCAGTATTTATACTGTAACGGTAATGCGATTATATTCTGGTGGTAATATGGCATTATGCACTTAACTAAGAATTATAGTTACTTTCTGCTATAGTTGTACATAAATGTCTGGTACCAATAATTATGCCATTCTTTTCTGCTGCATCCAGTAGCTATAGTTAATGCCATATTGGTGCCATATGTGGCATTGATTTGACTATACCTTACGTGACCAGATTTGCCCTGACATTTTGACTGGACATGTGTAGAATTTTGACTTGGACTCACTCTGGAATTTTGGTTGCACAACAATTTTGCATAGAAGCAACCAGCAACTGATGCCTTGAGCATTATTACTGAGCCACTATAGAAGTTCTTAAGTTATTTATTATTATTATTACTTCCTAAGATCTTGTGGTGAAAAACCACGTGAGGCAGGAGGTTGTTGGAATTATGTGGAATTCACATTCTTGTCCATCTGGAAAGAAGATTGTCTCAAGAGTAGAGCTCACCATAATCCAAGTTCATTGAATTCAGTAAACAGAAGAGCTCAGCATATGGAAGGAGTTTCAGCTCTGAATTGTCTCTTGACTCTGTCTGCAGTTTTGTTTTTTCTTTTGTGTGCAACATCCACCTTTGATTATAATAGAGATTTCATGAGATTGCAACCATGCTATTTAATACAACAACATGTGAGAAGATGTTCCACGTTATGTCTGAAACGGATTTCGTGTTGTTGCGGTGTTACATCATATGGCACCACATCACAGCCTGGCCTTCACCTGCCTTTGTTGCATCTTGCACTTCAATAATGCAACGAATCGTTATGAAGTTGACATTGAAAAGAAGATTTTCTTCACCACTTAAGTAAGAAGAAATCTATCAAGAGAAAAGGCTGTACTTGTTCGTGCAGGCATCCTCGAATCAGCTAACATGAAAATGTTCAATGCTAAGGTGAAGACTGTGTGCAAATGGAAATTGTTCATCACAGATGATTTTTTGTAACTTGGAAGAAATGCCTACATGGTTTTTGGAAGGGTCTGCTGAATCTTTTAAAAGAGCGTGTTATTCTAGAGCATTGGATACCAGCCACATTGTCGGATGATTTAAATGATCAGCACTTGGAGGCAGAATCTTCTTCGAAAAGCATACTTGTGGTAACCAAATCTACTTCCAAAGTGCATCTTCTTTGGAGTTTCGTTTCAGAGTGAATACAGGTCATCTAGCTTACTTTCAACAATTACAGATAGAGGTTCAACGGCTATCGATAGAATCTTTCCTTGCCTTGGTTTATCCTAGGTCAGTATTATTTTCTTTCTTTATTAGCTCGCTAAGTATAGGCAGTTCTTAAAACCTCCCTTTACTCCGACTTTCGTCCTGTGTAATTGTTATGTGATCATTGTAGCGTGGTGATCCAAATATTTACTTTCATAACAACCGACATGTTATCACATTTTGTGGCTTAAATTTCAATGTAGAAGCAGATAACGTCAAACTGATGGATACCGACATCAAGGCGCCAGAGGTGGAAGCGACTCTCGTGTCAGAGGAAGAGAAACCTATTGTACCTGTGGAGGAAGAGACCCACCTATCAGAAGAAGACAAAAGTAGCACATCAGACGTAGAAAAGAAAGCAACCGAAGAAGAGGTCAAGAAGGTGAACGAAGACGAAAAGAAAAGTGATGGCGATGGCTCGACGTTAATTCAACTCGATGAACATCAGCGCCACGAACTGGAAGACATCCTAAGCAGCTCGCATGCGTCGGCCTTCAAGAGAGATGACTCTTTCGTTGACGATCTCAAAGATGATGGCACGCCAAAGACTAAGGTCTTGGTCGGCCCATTGACGAATCCTCCATCCACAACAGCACCAGCAACTTCAGCCTCGACAACAGCAGCATCAGAGGATAATAAAAAGGAACAGCAGGAGCCTGCAGTCGCTTCGGAGTCGACATCTTCGAGTGACCCCAGTAAAACTAAGAGCAGTGAAAAGGCAAAGAGGTTGGTGTCCATGTGGTTCTACTCCCCCCTTAACTGAAAGAATTTGAGACTTCTCTCTTGAGTGTTTGGTTTCGGCAGGTGTGGGACTGACAGGTGACTTGCCAGTGGGGATGGAGGTCTTTGTCCGAAGGTAGTAAATGTGTCAAATTATGTCTCATTCTGCTGTCTGACTAGCTTTTGCAATTTAACGAGTGGGCTTGCAATTTTTTTTCGCATGCTGCCCGGCAAAGGTTTTCTTCCAGCGATGCAGTTTTAGGTTCGACCGGATTGCCTGGACTTGTTCTGCAACAGATTGTGACATCAGAAGTTCCAGGTTTAACAGAAGCTGAAGACCAGATGGAAAGGAGCTTGGACGGGCTGGTGGAATGCCACCACTACGGTGCCTCCTCATTTAATCTCATCAGATGACACGGGATGGATATCATCGTATCCTGTTCGCTCTTGATTTCCTCTGTGGTCATGTCGTTGAATCAAATGCCCTCCTCACTAGCAGTTCATTGGATTGACTTGACCCGAGAATGAATGAGGATGACATATGCATTTGCTTGGTCTGTACTGAGAAATTCATCTTAATGATCTATTTAGGAAATGCCTGAAAATGATTTTCCAATATGCTTTGTCTTTTAGCAGTGTGTCTTCACAGAAAGATGGACAAAATCAAGATGGTATGTTATCTCTTCCTGTACTCATTTGCATTTGGCTGTTTAACCTTGTAACGTTATGACTAACATGTACTAAAATGCATCGAAAATTAATCCCTCTTGTCGTTAAAGGATTAAAACTTGGTTGTTTCAGGTCAAGTTAAAATTGCAATCTATGCACATTGAAACATTACACAGTTATCACAACAGTTAGACTGAAGTGCAATTTATCTGTATCTATTAATAAATTATTTTCCGATGAAGAAGCAAATGTTGTATTAATAAAGATCTGTGTGTTGTATCAGCTTTGCAAATTAGCCATACAGTAATAACATCATTTCCATTAGACTATTTAAATTTAATAAAGGAAGGTAAGGTAAGGTAATCATGCATCTGTTGCATATCTCTATTAATGTTAGTACTCTGAAACATGTTGCTTAAGCTGAATGATGCTTCAGCTAATACACCAACATGCTGACTGCTATTCAACAAGCAGACAACATTTCCTTAGAGTTTGTGTGATTTGACAATGAATATAGGTAGTTGTCATCTTTACATGGCGTACTGGGTTGCATCCCTGAATGCAGAGTTGAAATTGAAAATTATGTAAGAAAAGCATGTAGGTTTTAGTAATTATTATCTAGTACGGTTTTAAGAAGAGTCTTTGAAACAAGCCATTGCTTTTGGTGTTGAAGTATGTGAGAGTTGTGCTGTGTGCTGTGTGTACTGTAGCTTGTACTTTTCTGCTCTTTTTTGGCTATGCACAGATTCTCGTAAGACGAGTTCAGCGAGTCGTAATTTGTGGGTCAGTGGGCTGTCGTCTTCAACAAAAGCAGCCGATTTAAAAAGTCTTTTCAGTAAACATGGCAAGGTAAGACTTTGTAAATAAGATTATCCTCGTGGCAGTAGAATTTTCGTGTTTCGGGTTTAGGAAGCAAAATCACTGACTTGTAATTTGAGAATGATTCTGAGATATCTGATAAACATACTTTCTGTTGCTCTATTGTTTGTTTGGACACAATGTTCTAGCACATACTCCTCATTGTAACTGTGCTGTAATAAAGTCAATGCAACAGGGAAGAAATTGAGAAAGAATTCAGTTATATTTGTCCCATGTATGACGTTGTTCCCTGTTTGCAGGATTAGCATTACTAGGCTGTGGCATAGTTGTTTATTCCTAAACAAGAATAATGCAGCTTATACTGAGCACTTTTATGCTTTACTTTTGACTGACAAATTGGAACAAGAGTTGTGTGAATGAAGAACTTTAATTACCAGTAAGTTAAACAGAATGTGACGAAAATGTGCTTTTGCTTCAGTAAAAATTATTTCCCCAGCATGGGTGCCACAACACCCAGGTGTGCCATGGACCTGCTCTTGGGGTGCCGCAGCTGGATAATATTTGTGCTGCTTTTTCTGTAAAATTGTGAAAAATACTGATTATCACTACTCACATAGGCCTAAAACTATTTTTTAAAAACTTAAAGTAGTGTAGAAATATAGTCGCAACACTGCAGTTGAATTCAAGGAACTTTGCTTGTCGTTAAAATAAAGAACCAAGTGGAAGAAAAATAGATGATTTTAACGCCAGGTTCCATTGAGTGAATGACTTACTAAGGATGCCCTGCTCTGAAAAGGGTTGGGAACCACTGCCACCGGGTGTTCCCCAGTTAAGGGGTTTATGGCACTATCTTGACTGAACATAGTGTTTGATAGAGCTTCTTATTGGTTTTTCCTGGAGTAGTGCTATATACATTTTTAATCACAATTAAAATGGGATGGACTCTACAGCTGTTTCTTAAATTACACTTGTTTTATAAATTGCCAAAGGCATACTTACATGCTTTCTCATTTAACCCACTGTGAGGTCACAAAAATAAAAATCCTGCCAACCAGTAAATCAACAACAGGTGGTTTAGTGCAAACTACTTATTAATGATTTCCCCAATTTTTCTGTAGTGATTCCTGAATTGCTTCACTTAATTTTGCACAGGTGACTGGTGCAAAAGTCGTAACCAATGCCAAAAGCCCGGGGGCCAAGTGCTATGGATTCGTTACCATGGCATCGACTGAGGAGGCCTCAAAGTGCATCCAGCATCTACACAGAACCGAGTTGCATGGTAGAATGATTTCTGTGGAAAGGGTAAAGCTCACTTGATAATGTTTCCAAGTTGTTTCCACTGCTGCTTTTAGAGTTTTATTCATTCTAAATTGCTTGTGTGTACTTGCGTATGTATTTATGTATGCATGAGCATTATGGATCTCTGTATATATGCTTGTATGTATGTGCTTGTATTTTGGCATTTGTTTAGCACCTTTGAAAAATTTCAAAAGCACTTCACACTGTGCAAAACAAAGTTTAAGCTGTGGAAGAACTATGAGAACATTGTTTTTTGGAATGATGCTTGCATTGCTGAAGACAGTTGCCACTGGGAGTTTCTCACAAGCACATAGAGACCAACACACATACATAATGTGTATTCAGAGTCTCTGGTTAAATTTCATGTCAAGACATGGTCAGCAATTTTGTGAAGTCCATAAAGGCAGTAATATAAATGTACCAGTACTTGAATATGTGCATACAGTATAATCACACTCTGAGGTGCCGAGTAAATTTTGGTGTTGATAAATAATTTTCTTATTGCTGGATTTCATTAGGTAAAGGATAGTTTGACACAATTTTTCCTGTTTTGTGAGTTCTGTATTGTCATTCAGCTGAGATTTTTGAAGCTCATCTGCTAAAACTTGCTCCTTGATCATTGCCCGAGTTATTCAGACTTGACAGAAGTCAACTTGACACCTCCAACACAGCGTGTTTCCACCGCAGCTGCCCTTAATGCAGTCTTAAGTTAATGCATCAAATTGTGCTCTTTGATGACTGTACTTTAGAAGTCATTATAATTAAACTACTGATTGATTGACTGAATTTAGTTAATTTACTGGTTGGTTGGTTTGTTGATTGTATGGTGTGATTCATTGACTGTTTTTTTTCATTATTGATAGGCAGATTGTTAACTTATTAGACTGTCTGAATTAATGATTGACATGATTTATTTGGGTGATTGATTAACTTGCAGGCCAAAGCAGACCCTTCAACTCAGGGCCATCCAGCAGAGAAAAAACCTGAACCTAAGATAGGTAATACTTACTTTAGTATGGTATAGTACAGTTATAGTACTGTTTATATAAAAAGCTGAGCAATGTGTGACTGTGCCATGCCTCTCGATCCTATCTATTTTAACACGTGAGACATGTTAGCGCTCAATACTGGAATTTGTTGTGCAGTATGACATGGTAGAATTTTTTTTAATCAACGTGCATTACTGGCTTGGATGTCGGATATCTGATGTGCTGATCCTTGGGTGGGAACAAAGGCAATATAACCTGTATAATTCTCAGATGCGCTGTTAAATCTCTCCACTTCTGAATGCATCAGGTTGCCAGATACCATAACGATAGCGACTTTGGAGATTTGAACATCAGGCTAGCATGGTCCGCACACGGGGACTTTTGAAGGCATGGCTTCCATTCAAACAGACAGCAGTGATCGAGCAGGGTTGAGACCATATGGTCGCTATACAAAAAAATTTACAGTTTGTTTTGTATAGAGTCCGATAGAGCTTGACGTGAATCGATGTTTCTTATTTCAAACCTTGGATATATTGAACCATTAATGATGGTCCCTTGAACTTCGATATATAACTAAGTTCTGCTGTATGTGTTTATGTTTTTAATTCCACTTTAATCACAGATCTATATTGAATAACAGGAATGTACTCCACATACATTTTCAGTTTCCGTAAGATCTGTGAACAATTCTTTGGAGCTCAAAAACGGTGCCTTGTACACACTACACAGTGTCTTAAAATTTATAACTGTACAGTACAATACATACAGTACATCTGAGAATCCCACAAAGGAGGTACACTTAATTTCTACTTATGTTTAGAGGATAACCTGTTACCGTTTCTGAATTTCTAGCACCCACCGCAAAGAAGCCGGTCTCAAAAGACCAGTCAGATTCCACAAAGAAGACTTCTGCAACAAACACCGCTGCAGCGTCTGGCACCAAGCCTGAAGAGTCTGGAAAGAAGGAGCCAAGCAAAAGCAGCAGTAGCAACAGACACCAGGCAGAAAAGCCAGCCGACACGAAAGACGATGCAAAGAAAGAAACGCCAAAGAAAGACGAGAGCAAGAAGCCAGACGAAAGAAAGGATAGTGATAAGAAAGGTGGCGAAAAGTCAGAGAGTGAGTGTTGAAATTTCTGATGTAACTTACATTTAACAACAATTTAGCTAAATGGAAAGATAGTGGTTGCTACTTTAAAAACTTTTGCGACAAAATCAGAAAGTTTTAAAATGGGAAACTTGTTTTCTTTCAGGTGACTTTCAATTCAGTTTTCGAGTTTCATTGTTTGATTGCCGATTACATTATTAAGCCTTTTGGAATGGTATTTTTTTTAAAGTTTCATGGAAAAGTTTCAATTTCTTTGTGTTGCAGATTAGAACCATTTTTTTTACTTTTGGAGTTGCTCAGTGGAATTTTGGTTGAAGGTAGAACTTCGATTTAGATCCTATATCTTCCTGAAGTATTTCTAAGGCCTGAATTTTCCTTCAGTTTTGTTACTGTTTTGTTTGATCCTGCAGCATCAATGCCATGCTCATCAGGACTACTGCTGATAGAGGTTGCCCTAGTCTCAGACTATACTTCATTAAAATCTTCTTACATTGCAGTTACATCTTTTTCTGCAGGCAAGCCAACTGTGCATCACAGGGAGAAGAGTCGCTCTCACAGTGAGCGTGGCCGATCGCGTCGTGATTCACGTGCTTCAAGCCGAGGCCGAGACCAGGATAAGAAAGAGTCAGATATTCTAACACTGGAGAAAATTAAGGTCAGTTTGCATCAGATAACTTCAGTGCTTCTTTAAATTATGATTATTAATATCTGTGAGCCTCCCTAAAACGGAGTTAAGTTTTCATCTGCGAGTTTCCGTATTTTTGGATAACTGATTCTGACCTTCAACAAAATAAAGGTTGGGGAAATTGGACCAGTTTAGAGCTTGAAATGCCCTGCCAGAATATTCTGAATATTCCACTCTGCTCTCCGTCGTTTATTCATTATCCTTTATTCATTGACCGAGTATCAGTGCCACTTGGAAGATAAAAAAGTCCTGTACATGGATGGCTCTGACCATGGTTGCACCTGAGCCAAATGATCTTTCAACGTCAAAACTCTGCCTCTGAAGAGTTCTTATTGAGGGTTGTAGGTGTATTATTTCATAATTAATGTTCCGCTTAATGGTTGTCTTCAGTTGTATTCAGTTATTATATATTCATTTAATGATCTGTGCTCTTAATGTTCTGTTTGTAATAGTAATAACTATGATCTTTCAAAAATAATCTGTTAATAATTTGTAACCAGGAGGAGAGGGAGAGAGAGCAACAGAGACAGCGCGAGCGCCAAAGGAGGCAGGAGGAACGTCGCCGTGAAATGATGCTGCAGCGCGAACGTCTGCGCCAGAGAGAAACAGAACGCATGCAGCGTGAGGAGTCAATCCGGCTGGAGCGAGAGAAGGAGCGTCTGCGGTACGTCGTTCTATTCGGTTTTAATTTGATAATTAACATTTAACCACACCTGAATTTATTCTCTGTCAAATTTTTCCATTCTTCAACAGCCTTGGAATGGTCGAGGGGCTATGTAAATATGAGAATTTTTTAATTATAATATTTTGTACTTATCAAAATATTGTTCACTTGATGTTTATGTTGATTTGGCTGTCAATGTTATTGTAGTGTTGCTCTATAAAGAGCCAGTTGGAAGAGTATAGTAGTGAATGCATAAAGTAATAGGTTAAGAAAGTCTGCTCTGTTACAGTAATTATCTTTCATTTTATAATAGTCTGGAGAAGCAACGTCTGGAACTGGAACGTCTTGAAGCAGAAAAGGAACGGATTGCTTTGGAACGTGAGCGACAGGAACGAGATAGAGAAAGACTGCTTACGCAGGAACGGGAACAACGAAGGCTGGAACAACAAAGGTTGGTCCGTGGCTTTCATTATCCTATGACTTGATAACTAAGTTAACTCAACAAGAATTTACTCTTGCCATTTAGTATATAATTTTATGGCATCTCGTCAGGGAGCTTTTGATGTGTGCTGTCAAATATGGTGGCCCACTGGTAGAGCATTCCTTCTGCAATGCACATTTTGCAGGTTTAAGGTACGCCAAGGTGTTCATTCTGTGTGGACTTTGATCAGTTCCTAACTAGACAACTGCTTTTTGACATTAATTGATTAGATTAGATGAGGAGTGGAAAATCAAGACTTGTGTTTCACTAGTAATAGCCATTTAAAATACAAGTGCATTTGATTTAGGCTTCCCAACAGGAGATGGTTTGGTGACTGGAAACGTTTGCCTTGGCACAGGGTTAAAAATAAAGTTTTGGTGTTGTCTTTGTGATTCTTCCGGTGTCATGAATTGCACTACAAGTATTTGGTGGATTGTTTTGTTTTTCCAGACTGGAACAGAGACGAGGACTGAAGCGTCCAAACGAGGACCCAGCCCCCTACTGGGCAGAACCAAAGCGACCAATGCCTCCTGGTGCACAAGACAGCAGGTAAAGAGATTGTGTAAATGCGTATGGCAGAGTCTGTAGCTATTCTGCAGGCAGCAACAACCTGATGCACAAATTGCACTTGAGAGTTTGAAAATTTCCTGCAGGAAATTTCTTCATCAGTGTTGTAGATCATATCAAGGAGGATAGCATGAGAAGGCATGATGGGCTTGAGTTGATGATCGGAAGCATGGCACCAAAATAGACACTCGCACACACATAAGCACGCACACACACACGCACACACTTGCTGTAAGGACCTTGTCTGAAACTAGTTTTTTAAACATAATTTCTGTGTGCTATAGGGTGCAATGTAATGTGACTTCTGCCAGTCTTATCAAGTACAGCATTGTTATGTTTGATGAGCAGGCATTATGCAACGGCATATGACAAGCGTGTGGATCCTGGTGTGAGTCGCTATGTTTCAGACAGACGAGATGAGCGTCACAGAGATGTCATGAGAATAGATGACAAAGCAAGGTATGCTCTAGTCATTTACTGTGTGCAGATCAACCTTCCTCATGTATAGCTATAGTATTGTTATCTTGGTGTTATTACTAGAGTACCACAGCGTGCATGTAAAATATAGCTTTTACATGCATTATTAAGCAACAATTTAAGTTGTAAGACTTTTTTTAGTTCTGCTTTTGTTTTGTGTATATTGTTGAAAATAAAATTAAGGCTGAATTAAGTGACTTTATAAAGTGCTGCCTGCTTTAGCTTAACAATGTTAAGTGTATACTGGCTGACGACAAGGCTTTGATCAATGACAGTAAGCAACAGTGCACCAAGAACTTGCTCAAGGCCCCTACACTGATAGCCTTCCCTGCAGATTACTTGATTTGAACTGAGTTTTTCTTGAAAATACATTATTATTTTATGGGTTTGTGTGAAATAGTTGTCTCCTTTAATATTTTAAATTCCAAAGCCTTGTTTTGAACAGATGTTTTTGTTGTTTGGTTATAGACGTGATGTTTTAGCACGTGATGATCGGTTGCGCCATGATCGTCCACGATCTCCTATCCGTAATCCAGTGGCTGAAGTCGAACGTCGGGTTGACTCCAGGTCTGAGTGGAAAACAGAGCGAGGCAGCCTTGTGCAACACTCGCGTGATGCTCGAGGTAAACCAGTCTAGTCTTCTTTTACAGATCTAATAGTGTGGTGGATAAGGTAAAGGGTATGCTTGCCTTTAACAGGTGGCTTAAGTTTAGAAAAGATCTGGTCTTCCTCAGAGTGAGCAAAGTGGACAATGCATATTTATGTCATATTGTTTTACATTACATCGATAGTTTGATAGACTTGCCTATCCAAGAACTAGACACAGTGAAGGTGCACATTCCTACTTTTATGCCCTTTAGCCTGAATTGGACAAATCCAAAAGTCCTGGACAAGGGTTAGTGCATCACAAGACGTGCAATTGTTTCCAGCTCATGCTTGTACCAAATGATACTGAAGGTTGTTATAGCAGGCTTGAACCTACAGTGAGGTTAAAATAGTGATGTTATGGTATAATGAAGTTGTTTTGTAAAAGTAATTTGTTATAAAGAAATTCCAGTGTTCCACTTTACATGTACTTGTGTTAGGTAAGCTACAGTATTATACGAGTTTGCTTCTGACTGTAATCTTGTTTTTTGCAGATTTGAAGCCAGTGGCTGGCCGTGCTTATATGGAACCTTCTGGAAATGGACAGAGCTGGCATGGAAGTCATTCCACTCATCCTTTGAGCAAGACAAGGCCATATGCTGCCAATGGTAGAATTTCTTATACTTATCCGTCTTTGAAAGTTCACCCTGTGCACTGCTTTTTTCTGCCTCTTGACTGAGCTAACTGGTTCCTTAGGCTACGATTCTGAATTGATGTGCTTATTTGGACAGTTGTACTATTACCTCTCTCTGGCTTGTGCCAGCTAGTTTGAGTATTTGTACGACCTTTTAGATTTCTATGTGCAGACCAAATCTAATGGATTGGTCGAATTGGTCATTCCTCTGACATACTGCAATGGAATTGGTTATTCATCTGACCTACATAAATGGGACGGGTCGTTCAGCTGACCTACCTACTTCAAGGACCAGTTGCTTATTTGAGCTACTTAACTTAATATGCCACAGTGTGTTTTGCACGTGTATTCATTTCAAACTAATCGTATCTATGTATATTTATGAAGCACACGTCTTGGTGTTCACCAATCAGAGGCGCAGTGTTGATGATTGATCACCGTTTCTTTGTTTCAGATGGTTCCAGGGTGCTTGGTGCGGCCCAGTGGGGCGATCGTTCT
This sequence comes from Allolobophora icterica, assembly GCA_963556255.1. Lineage (NCBI taxonomy): Eukaryota > Metazoa > Annelida > Clitellata > Crassiclitellata > Lumbricidae > Allolobophora > Allolobophora icterica. The sequence continues at coordinate 59,094,424 of OY744605.1, forward strand.
CAGGCTGTGCAGCAGTTGCCCCCAAGCCGCCCTTCAGACCGTGACTGGGCATCTGGGTCCATGCGCTCGGCTCCTGCGGCAATGGGCGGGGCCGGGCCGGCCGTGCCCCCCAACCAAGGCTCAAGCAACTCTTTTCTGTCTTCAGCAGCCAACATCCTGATGGGTGTTGGTCTGGCGGGAAGCTCACGCAACCAGGAGCCAAGATACGATGGATACAAACAACTAGCAGGCAGCAACGTCCGTCGTTACTAGAAAGTTACTGCGTTCTACAGTGACTTCTGTCACTTTTCCGAAAGACTGAAATGGTTTACAGTAACAGGACTGATAAATTTCTGGAGCATTTAAATAGCACCAATGTGGCTTGGCTCTATATGGATGCTCAGTGACATTACATGCAGGACTGAATTGATGAGCGACTGATGACACGGCATATGCTAAGCTGTTGTTACTTTTAGGATATGTGTCTTTGGCTCACGAGTAAATGTCTTGAAGTAATTGAATTTGAAATTTAAACAGTAGCAGCAGAAACCTGGCAACTTTCTTCTGTATCTACACAATGAAATTCTGATTCTGAATTTGTATCGATTGTCACTGTTTTGATTGTGCTTTGTTGGAGTTGTTAAGAGATGATGACTGACATAGTACTGGTTAATATAATAATAAAACCTGTTTTGTGTATGGTACTTGCTAAAGACGTCTAATAAGAAATGCTTCCGGCCCAGCCTCATCTTGCCGAGAAATTCAGATCTGGAAAGGTGCCACCTTTTATATGGTCCTATGAGAGATCCAGCTGGGTGGTCCTGCCACATGAAAGACATTATGCTGACGTACCATTTGGATGGTCATTATTACATGAAAGACTTGATGGCCATATGAATTAGATAGCACTATACCTGAGATGCGGCAAACGGGGTTACATCATTTCATCCGAGAAAGAAGGATAATAATTTATAATTATAACAAATATAGAAAGGACGTGGTATAATATAATATATGCTCATGAATACTGCCATGGAAAAAGCTAGTTGCTTTATCAACAGTTCTCTTATAAAATACATGCCATAGAAGTCAGGCACAATAATCAGTTTTGGTTGTAAAAGAAACAAAACTCTGTGTGGTGCACTCAACTGAAAATCCTTAGTTAGAGCTTTTTGTGTTAGTTTAATGTTGGACGTCTGAATCAGTATTTCACTTTTATTGTAGTACTAAGCTAATTTTCGCCAAAAAAATACATAAGTTGACGGTTCTGCACTTCCGAACTGTTAACCAGATAAGATGTGTGGGAATGGGAGATTGTTAATTGTCATCAGTAAAACTATTGCAATTGTATGTTGGAAAATTGTGTTAGATGTGGAAAAGAAATGAAGTGATTGTATTATGGCTTTGAAAACTAATTGAGTCAGGTTTGTTGGACTGTCAGTCAGGAAGGCTTGACCTGTAAACCCTAAATGTGGTTCAGAATTGTGATTTCACTCTGATCTGAGGGTGGCAAGCCTTGAGTTTGGCCATGTCAAGCCTAAGATGGATGTGTGCAACTGTAGACTGAAGGTTGTGTGTTGGTTTTAGTAAGGTGACACTGCAAATAATCAGAATTACCTTTTATTGTAAACAGGGTGCTAAGATATGGTCTAAAAAGGGCATTCCGGATATATCTGGGAATGTCCACCACCAAGGTAATAAAAAAAACTAGTAAACTAACAGGTTGTCAGAATGCAGACTGAACATTTAATAAACCCTAGCATGCAATAATTGTCAAATTTAAATGTGGCCTTGCCCTCTTGTAAACTTCTGGATCCCTTGATAGCTAACCACAAAACCAGACGGGACCAGCCTGTTTGGGGGGGGGAGCATTCGCAGGTGGTTTCCTACCCTGACAGTGCACTTATACTGAATGCTATGTAGTACACGCCATGCCGAAAACGGTTCACCGAAAGACTGTTCCATCCGATCAACATTCCAATAGCTTCAAACTGTAACTCGTAAATACAAATAAGTACCACACTGAGGATTGATACACTGTAGCTGGTCTCTGTGTTTGGCGCCAAGAAATCTTTCGAGTTTTATATTACTCTACATTCATAACCAGAAACGATACTACATTTTCTCAATTTTTTTTATTCCGGATATTTCTATAGCGCCTCTCGAAGTCAACTACTACTCGGAGGCGCTCCCAACTACAGCATTTGATACTGTGCCGGAATTTTCACGCCAAAGCGCCACGAGCAATTGCGAGTGAAGGACTTGCCCAAGGTCCATATGCAGCGACTAGAGTGGGATTCTAACCTGCAACCCTCCGGTCACAAGGCGCCGAACTTACCACTGAGCCACCACGCCCCACAAATGCATCCTACGATAGGAATTTTTTAGCAAGAACACACTAAAGCAGAAAAACTGAATTGGATGCCTGTAACTTGCCTCCACAGAGTACCTTCACATTGGATTCAGTGTACACCAGTGTGCCATTTTTGCCATGCCATAATTTTTTATGCTGTGCTGCAGTTATTCTGTTCATATTATATTTCATTTGATATTTGTATTGTGCAAGCTTATGTTTTATTAATGGTTTCTAATAGCCGAGGTTCTCATGGTAGTTTTACTTACCCCTTGCTCAATATTAGGATAGGACCTTAAGGAAATCTCACTGGGCCTTAAATACTAAACTCATTACACAACCCTGGTACAATTAAATCTATTATACGCTCTGTACATCAAACCTTGCTTCTTTGATATCTTGTAGATGGTCATTAGTTGATGCCTCATGCATTCAATCCGGGGCTATTGAAGCCAACAGATTATACATTCATACATGAAATAAAACGCATCACTGTTACAGAATTTATGTACCATTTCTTCTTGGAAGACTTGCCATGTAATGTAAGAACGTGAAATATATTTTACTGTTTTAAATCAACACAGACAAAAGTCTACCTTTTACATCAAGTTTTTAGACACAGGGATTTTGCAAGTAAGAAATGCACTTAATTTCATGAAACAGACCCATTTAACTTTCATGTCTTTCTTCTCAGTCACTTCTTTCTCCATCACAGCTCAATTCCAACTCTTCATCTTAAACAGTTCAAAACCATATTACTAGCACACCACTTACTGCTAGTTACCAAACTGTCGTTCCTATTAGATTTTTCTTGATTGTTTCTACCGGGCAGAAAATGAAGCCTTGACTATTCATAAGCAAATATGTATCTATCATGGAAGAAGAAATACAGGTACACAGTTAAAGTTGCAGGTCATGTTTTGAATAAATGCATCTTCAAAGTCCTACAGTTCTTCAAGGGCACAGTTTACACAATACAAACATTTGATAATCAGCATTTCAAGAAAAACGATTGTCAAAACAACTTTCAGAGTAATACTGAGAGAAAATTACATGTCACAACAAACGTACATTTCTGGAACAAATAGCAAATCTACACTAAAGCCGAGCTCTTTATTGCGTAATTGGTTATCGAATGGATCTGGCTATAGGTTGCACAGACAACCAATATGGCTCAGAGCCGTGGCCGCTGCTGTCAGCAGATTAAAATCATTCCGATGATTTGGTGCAGCTCCAAAACTTGATTACGTTACACTATATAAACCCCAACCACATTATATGTTGAAGATATGGTGATAATATATGACCATATTTAATATATGACCATATTCCCATAAGAGCTTCATATGTCATACATTTTAAGCCTACATCAGAAACGGTCATCTTCTCACCATATCTTCAGCATATAGTAGCACTGCTGTTTGGGAAAGCATCAAGTCATGTTCTAGCTGCCCTTGTGTGACACTTGATGAAAGAAACCATAGTAAGTTATACACAATAACGAGAGATTCCACTTGTCTAACCACAATAACAGTAACTGCATCACTGTAACACTTCTGTTAGACTTCTGTATTACTCTGCATAACACTTCTGTAACAGTGTATCAAAACTATGAACGAAGTTGTTGGCGAATTTATATATGAATAAATATAAAAGCTATAGATAGCATTTGCAGTCGTAACAGTCCAAGGAAAGAGCTTGTTACATTATACAAGACAGCAAAGAACACTGATGAGTAACATCATGGTATGTGAAAATTCTCAGATCAGTACTGGAGATTATAATACTAATAACAATAATAATAATAATAATAATAATAACAATATTTAAATGATGTTATTGAGAATGAGGCTTGATCTTCCAGACAAGTTTAATAAGTTTCTATAGTAATTTTTTGTTTCAGAGGAATCTTATCAACCTCAGATAAAACTAGTATTATCATTATTATTATGTCATGGCATAATCAAGGTGGAAAACGCAGCAGAATGCAAAGCATCTGCAGATTACTTGAACTGTAATGATAAATTTATTTTACGTCATTTTCTTACAAAAAATATATTTACAGAATATTACGTTTTTACGACATGATTCCTATTTCATGGATTTTACTTCAAAAGTATTGCCAGTGTTACAAACACAGATGTTCAGCTACAGTTCTAAGGGTAACTGATACTATTTGGCAGAAGAAAAGAACAATCATTAATGTCAAACACACATGTCAAAATGCAATGCGGAGCATGTAACAGTTTGTCACAATAATGTTAGTAACAGAAGAAATAGCAAACATTTACGCTATATCTAACAAAATTTAATATTCTGCTAGTTCTACAAACTTGTTCTGTTGATGTACATGCTTGTCGATGTACATTTTTGTGTACAAATTTCCAGTTGGGCTTCATATACTGGACACAGTCCAGATATCCAGCACTTTGGCATCACGCAAACTACACATCGTAACAATGCCAGCATCACAGACACTGACATTCAAGGCACCACACAGAAAGACGCAGGAAAAAGCAGTCACATTTCTCAAAGACGTGCAGAGAAAATCGAATTACACAAACAATAGTAATAGCATAAGGCTGTTGCAATATTAGTACCCTTGTAGAAGCTTGACTTTCCTCTACTTGTATGGCGGTTAAAGCTGCTTGGAATTCTATCGGAGGAGCTTCACAAGTTGTTGAATATAAAACAATTGTTCAACACTACAACACTGAAACTATAACTCATTACTCACACTCATGTAAAACTTTCCCTGTGTAATTTTCCATATCAGACTCGTTGTTATACATGTACCAGTGTGCAATTTTCAGTTGGCAGCAGTCAACAGGAGTGAAATTTATGGGGAACGTATCTTCCCTGGGAGCTAGTCTGAACCATTGAGGCAGCTTCTCCACTACAAATTGCTCCGAGTTTTCTCAGTGGCTGGGCTGAAGCTTTGGAACACGGTGCCTGCTTCAGCCTGCACTACCAACTCTCAAGTGTTTCACTCAGGTCTGCTGTCAAAATTAAGTCTTCTTACTTGCTCATCTTCAAGTGTGTGTCTATGGTTTTAACTGGAACGTTTTAACCAATTACGACTGTCTGTGATCCAACTTCACAGCAACCATTAGCTGATGCTTCGTGCTACGAAAATTGCACTACACAAGTCTAAAAACTGGATTCTACAACCGAAACACATCTTACTTTTTCGGCTCATAAATTAACTGCCATTTTAAAATGACACATTAATATAAAAGCCACACAGACGAAGTTTAGAGAATACAACTTGTTAATTGCTGTTTGTATACATGCAGACTTGCACTGCAAATTGTAAAAGTTACATTAGATATTCAAACTCTGGGACTCAAATCTAGGTAATCTTTAGCAGGCTATCATCTAATGCCTTGAACATTAGATACCAATGCTACAGAAGCCATATACAAGAATTTTCTGTGTTACAAGAAGATTAGATGAAGCACCCTGCTAACTTTGGCCCATAAGTGCTGTCTGGGTTGCTGGATTATAAGGATAATTGACAGAAACAATAACAGTCAAAAAATTACTGGACAACCTTTGCCTGAATGCTGTCCAGTAATTTTCCAATTTCACATGAAAACTGGGAATCAAATTCCAGACATAGAGATGAAAAGTTGACCCTTCAAAATCTGTGTCTCTGACTGACTTAGGATGACACTGGCATCCATCTTACATGCACAATAAAAACACATAAATCAAATATTCACTTAAAACACAAATGCAAATTCAATCATAATTAAGAACAGTGTACGGACTTAATGAATCAACAATTCTGAATTATTTTGAAGCTGACTAAAAATTAAGCAATACAAAAACTTGTTGAGGTTATTCTTTCAACAATCAGGATTTCAAACTTTAAAATTTATACACACTAATTATATATATGTACATATATGTGTACATATATAAACATTGGATTCTTCCTTATAATGCTCTTTTGGGAGCCATCTATGTACCACTTTTTAATGAGGTTATAATGAGGTTGCATTAAAATATGAGGGCATGTCCTAAGGCTGAATTAAAATTTATTATCCACATCCGTGACTTTAACACATTAGAATTGTTATAATACATGGTGCAATAGAAGGGTATCAAGTACAAGTGACTGGCTTTTTCTTACTTTTTTTCTTGAAAAATACCTGAAATATCACATTTAGGACAAAAGTGACAAGTTGATAAACCAAAGCAGGAAGTGCATGACTATTGACTCTGCACATGATATTTAGGAAGGGATAGTCAACTTTCACTTCCAAAACATAAGACCAGTTTGAAATTAGCCTTTGGATATCCTGGTCGATCGGACATGCCAACAATTGTCACCAGTGACTTATCAACTATAGTAACCACTTGCGACTGCCAACGTACTTTGGTCGACTCTGAGTAACTATCAATCCCATGTGCATCACACTTCCATATTTATCAGCAGTAAACGTCAGATAAACTGTCATACATTGACAACTGTTGTCTGTTAACATGCACTAGACAATGATGACTTCATGGACAATATCGTTGACATCTGGAATTGTGTGGCTCAGTGCAGACGAAATTTTCTCCTCTTACGCCCCACAGTAGACGTTTTCGCCTTTCTCTTCTCTCTCTGCTTGGCTTTCACTCAGTCTGCCACTTCATAAATTTGATCAGTTGTCTTTTGGACTGTCAACAGAAATAACACATCAGTAAATAAATTGATGTAGTGGCATTACACAGCGATACTCTCATCTTGACAAAAACAAAAGAACTGCAATCATGCAAGATAGTCTTCTGCTTTTAAGGGTTTGAAATTAAAGAAAATTAGTCAGGAAGACAACAGGTCACGAAACAGGTCACCAGAATCAAGATCAGAAAATCACAAAAACACATTGAGAACATAAGAAAAAGATGAGGAAGTAAGAAATACGTGATGCAACATAATTATACAACACATTGACAAGAAACAACTGTCAACAGCACTACCCTGTAGACAAATCCACTTGAATGCAGCCTATCAAAATACTGTGGTCACATAAAAGCCTCATAAGAAATGCCTTAGCTGTTTGTACAAGAACACAAAGCCCTCAGTAGCTATAGCTCCTCAAAGTGCTTGACCAGATCCAAATTTCCAGGTAAACACTTAACACCAATTAAAGATGAAGGACGACTAACTTTCCTCTGCTACATCTTCGATATAATTCCGGATGCTGGAGTTTGGAACTCGGTTGAAGAAGTTCATAAACTGATGAAGGGTCACAATTTCGAATTCGAAAAGTGCAGCATCACCAGATGCATCCGAGTCCAAGACACGCGAAACGATGATGTCAAACACTAAAATACAATTTTAAGCAACAGAAAATAAAACCAGAATCTTCCAAATTAAAATTATGTAATCACTAAATTAGTAAATCACCACCTGGTAATAATATTTTGGTACCAGCACAAGAATTGATAATGAAGGTCAGTCTCTGTAAGCCAGTCCTACAAGACAGCCTTGAGATTCATTTTCTTAGCCTCAGGATGAGGCCATTCCTCTCCATCGCTACCTAATGTTTTTACCAAGAACAATATTAAGTATTTATGCATATATGTACGCACATGTAAGTATGTATACATGTATGCATCAAGGCACTTAATACAGTACTTTCAAGTACCTCTCAAAGATGCTGTACAGTTAATGTACTCATTTTACAGCTGAATTTGATTGATGCTAATAGATCAGAAATCTGGATCAGGACTCAAATCCCAATCTCTGGGTAGACAGTCCAACACTAGACTACTGTACCAAAGCAGCAATTCTACATTCAGACAATCACTTTTCAAAGCTAACAGCACTTCACAAAGCACTAGGATATGAAATTCAAGTGCAGTTGAGTAAGGTTAAGTAAGGTAATGCTTAAATTAATTATATGAACTACGTACACCAAGATGTGGTTAGCAGTTGGTTTTGAATAAAGGATATACTTACTTACTTACTTACTTACATTCATTGCATGTCTATTTCTATAATCTTCAGACTCGCGGTCGATTTGCAAATAGGTCAGAGAAACTAGAATTCAGGTAGCCTGAATTCAGGTGCACAAGCAAGTTGTAAAAGATCACTCGTAAGTGTAGAACTGAATGACATTAGACAACCAAGAGAAAGCACAAATCTTAGGACCAGCTACCAATAATGCCCAAGATCCTAATATTCTCCCGGTAAGAGATGCACCAGAGTGAAAAGCGAAAATGTATGGGACCAAGTGCAATATATGTTGAATTACCAGAGGGGACGAGGGTAGAAAGGAAAACTTTCCCACAGCCAGACTGTTAGTTTTAAATAAGATATCAAGAATCAAATCAAATCAAAGAGGTGGAAGGGAAAGGCATTAATTATCTGACACCACTTATGAAAACCTGAGTGATGGATTATATTTAACCTACAAACCTTTCTTCGGTGACATTAAGTATTTTTCTGTAATAAGGTTTTCTGATTGGTGCAGTTGTCTCACAAAGTTGTCCGTTGTTGTCACCAGAAGGTGAGATTCGATGCAACGCAACCAAAACTGCTTCAACTCGTCGCTTGATGTCAGGTCATTCAGAACTAAAACAATCAATAATTGTTGTGTAGTCAGTTGAGACATTAGCTTTGTTCAGATTAGTTAGTTGTGTGTGGATCCTTTGTATAGGCCGTGCTGGATTATAAAGACATATATATATATATATATATATACACATACATATACCGGTAGAGAGAGAGAGAGAGAGAGAGAGACAGAGAGAGAGAGAGAGAGAGAGAGAGAGAGAGAGAGAGAGAGAGAGAGAGAGAGAGAGAGAGAGAGAGAGAGAGAGAGAGAGAGAGAGAGAGAGCTTGTTTTAACATTCAGTGCTACTGAAAATGTGCAGTGATGAAAGGCTGTTTGTGCAGGAAATGAATTGTAATTCATAATTATTTACGATCTTTATTATTTAACAAAAGTGACATGTGCAGTGATAAATTTTCATTAAAACGTGCCCTATATACATATACACACACACATGTTATAATTTAGTTTCTTCCATCTCTCTGTATAACCTGTTTGTAAGCCACAGTGCGTTTGCAGGTGGTCTAATAAAGGACATACTTACTTACTTACTTACATATATACATATATATATATATATATATATACAATATACACATATATATATCATATATATGTATGTATATTGGGAGGGGACAAGAGAAGAGTTCAGAGTCAGTCCTTGAGAGTTGGACAGTGGAATTTACAGACAGCAGTTGACATTCGCACATGAGGAAAGTCCGTGGAATTTCAGTATGCAAAGCCAATTTCACAGTTGGTGTGGCTATGACGTCGACAAAGGGTCAGTATTTGGGCATTTTGTAAAGTTGGACCAGTACACAAAACAATGCACCAGTACATTCCAGGTGCAGGGCGGCATATCGGCACCGAAGTATAGCTGGGCCCTAGACTCTTAATAGATTAAGTCCTGGGATACTATGAGGAACTCTGTTAACCTTCAATGGGTTAAAATGAAAAACAGGTCTCATCCCAATGCAAATACTCCACCAAGACGAAAATCCAGTCTAACTACAAGAAAAATCCACACTCAACTGGATGAATATCCTGTTGTATCCAAATGGAACTTCATAATGACCCATGTGAGAAACTCCTCTCACCTCAACCAAAATCATCTTCACATTGGTGGAAATCTCTCTCCCATAGAAATTTTTATCTCCCCTAAATTGAATTTCACTCTCATCCAGATGAATAGTTGCTGTTAGCCTGATGAAACTGTGGTCCTTCTTTGATGAAACTTAGTCTTATCCTGATGAAAAGCTGTTCTTACCCTGATGAAAAGCTGTTCTAACCCTGATGAAAAGTTGTTCTTACCCTGATGAAAAACTGTTCTTACCCTGATGAATGTCTGGTTCTTGGTCTGTGTTTCTGGCGATGCTGCTCAGACTGGACAGAATAACAGTCTGGCGTTTCAGCTTTTCAATGGAAACATTTTCTTCATCACTCTGTGATGTCTTGCCAATATTCTACAATTTTTTAAAACAGTATAAACACCCATCCCAAAATTGTACATAAAAACAAATTTCCTAGAAAACTAAAAACTAACTTAAGTATCCCGGTCATACTGTAATTTTGAACACATGGCTTTTAAAAAAAATTTTCTTAACTAATCATAATCATAATTGTAATCATAATCTCCAAACGTTTAAAGCATCATTCGAAGGCCAAGTGCAGGGCACCAGCCTATTCACGAGCGCTGAACAATTGTAGGTGAGCAACTTGTCCAAAGTCGCTACGCAGTGGCTTGAGATAGATTCGAACCTGTGACCCTCCGGTTACAAGGCATCAAACACACTGCTACACCAACGCTACACCATTGCTTAACATTTGTAGCTTGATAGAAATGTGATTTCCGCCTTGCTCAAACACTAGCAGAAGATTCTTTGCATTTACTTACATTCAGCAGTGAACCACAATACTGCAGATGCCAATTCAATGCCACATCCACCTGCCAACTGCCAGTAGACGGCATCTCAGTCTGAGCAGACTGCTCCAATCCTGACTCAAGCTCGTCCAGACGATTAGCGATTGACTCGACTCCCGAGTCGGTTGTCTTTGCAGTTGACTCAGGACTCTGAGCACAGCGCTCGCCAATTAGCTCGTAATGACTTTTTCCAAACAGATTTTGTCTAGAAATGATAAAGAAGCACTACACGATAAGATTTACAACTTTACAGAATTATGAAGTTGGATAAGCAACGGTCTGGAACTCCATCCATCATCTTAAAGAAAGATCAACAGAGAACTATTGAAGGTCTAACTTACAACTGGACATGATTTCAAGACTCTTATGAAACCATTATCAGCTGGAACACTTTAAACCCTAGTCCATGCTTTACCCTTTAACGACGAGAGGGATTAGTTTTCCATACGCTTTTCGTGCACGCTCATCGTTAAAGTGTTAATGAATCATAACTCATTAGACTGGAACAGATTAATTTCAGGTCAACAAAGAAACCTTAATCAGATAAGGGTGCACTGTGTTAACTAGATTTGACTATAATAAACGAAAATACATAAGGAAATTGAAAAATACGTTTTGACTCCGAATCAGACCGACCTTAAGAACTGTACGGCCAAACAGAAGACGGATAGTTAGCACCTGGTGTACTCATCTATTGCCAAGTTCACTAGAGGGCGCTAGCATGACAAATTATGAAATCCTTCTGTTGCGGATTGATGATCCAACTCCTTTAACACCAACTAACAGCTCTAACGATCTCAAGAAGAATCTTAAACAAACCTCTGCTTGTCTGACTCAACGAAGAATTCATCGGACTCGAGGAAGCTGAATGCCTCCAGAGCGCTCTCCACTGAAATACTGACATCCGACAATGATCTTTCGTGACCAGAACTTCCAGACTTTCTCTACACGATGAAATTTAACCAAGTTGACAAACACTGCAATTCTCGCCTTATCTTATCCTGATTCTATCATAACCTGATTTTATCTCATCCATATTTCACCCTATCTGAATCTGACATATCAAGGTTTTATCTAAACTCAATATTTTATTGTGTCTTACAATCTGTTCTGAATATATCAGGATTCCATCTAACCTGAAAATCACGACATGAAATTCTGTGTACGAGTTTACCAGATTATTAACATTTTGATTTATTTAATCAGACTTCTGCTGATTTTGACTAATAAAACATATGTCATATTTATATCTTTGTATCATAATTTATTTTGCGATAAATCACACACAAAAATCTCAAAAAGTCAGGTCATCTAAAACCAAAAAAGACAGTGAAACAGGAATCAGAATAAGACAGACAGGCAGTTACAACAAAAGCCATAACAACAAAGATAGTGAGAATAAAAGATAGTAAGACAGAGACGGAGACAAACTAAGACAGAGAGATAGAGAGTCAAAGGCAAGGACAGACAGACAGGCAGACAAAAATACAGGCAGACAGAGAGACAAACAGAAAGACAGACAGACAGACAGATAAAGAGACAGAAGGATAAAGCATTTAACAGCACCTGCAGCAATTGTTGAATTGAATTAACTTCTTTTTCTAGGTCGTTCAATTCTTCATATTTCCCGTGCAGTCGTTCGATTTTTGACTTGAGATTCTGAAGCGACTCATGGACAGACGTTCCAAAACTCCCACACATTGCTCTCTGCAGGTTTCGCCATTTCGTCTTCACATCTTCCGGTGCCAAATACTTCTCTTCCTCATCTTTTGTTTTTGCTCCAAACTCTGCAATTCTGTCCAGTGCACCTGACGAATATCGTTTAACAGAGGGAATGGAATTGCCGATCGGTTCCGAAGTCCTGCCAGAGTAGTGGTTTGTCGGCCGGACAACCACATTTCTGTGGTCTTCATCTGTAGGTGGATTTGGCAGAACACGACCAGCTGAGGCACCGTTTCCCGTCAGAACCCTGCCAGCCGAAAGGGCGTTGAACGAAGACGGAAAGGTGGGAACACTGTAGCGGTTGTTTCGCACTTCTTCCGAACGAGATGTTCCAGCACCAGTCACCTGATCAGACATATATCCATGATCGGAAACAGTGTTCATTTATCTTAAGATGCACCTTTTTAGATCTCTTACATAATCATGCTGCAATGCCTCTGTGAGGTTCTTGAAACGTGCTTGGATACACACATACATTTATACATCTAAGAGTATAAGGTATGGCAAGGTCAGGTAACATAAAATAATTAATAGGTCAGATAAGGTAATCAATCATCACTGTAAACATGAGAATTCTTTAGCATTCAAATACGCCAAGTTGTAGGAACCAGCTCATTTACAGGCTACCCAAAATTTTAATTGCTTAGCTCATGAGCTCAGGTTCAGTTTTAGGTTGATACCAAAGCATCATACAGCGAGACCGTCAATAGCTATGGTGGATAGTGTTTGCAACTAGAGCCATGAGACAGATACGGAGAAGAGGAGATATAGGATTTGTTAAGAGGAATGTTTTCAGCTTTGCATGAGAAATCTGCACAGAAATTGAGAGAGATGAGAATTTGTCATATGGTAAGAAGGAACATAGAGTTGATGGAATTCCGGCATAAGTTTAGGTAAGGTAACTTAAGAAAAGGTAAGGTCTTCACAGATTCTTCAAATTATACTTTAACATTTTAATGATGAGCAGCATTGGTTTCCAAGTCACTTTTGGAACACACTCGTCCTTAATGTGTTAAAGAATGTTCTGCTAAGCATGGCCAATTTGGCCATAGCATTAGGGTTGTAGGATAATTAATTGGAAGATATGAAAAGCCGCACAAATGACAAAATATCTATCTGGGTTATATTTCCTGGTTAGTTATAAATGGGTTTCAATTGTATATATCTCTGCATTTGCACGCGTCAAGAAATGAGTAATTCCAAGATTAATAGTATAGGTATTTTATTATAATTCACAGCTGTAATTTATGTCATCAATTTAATTTATATTTATAGTATTATTAATCATTTACATGCTCAGGAACAATAGTGTCTCATAACTTACGAATGTGCACATTTAATAAATTCATTAAATTTGATTCTGAACTAAACTAAAATAAATATTCAGACAAATGAAGGCTAAACTTGAGACACGGGCACTTAACGATGCACAACTTAACAATTTTATGAAATCTGATTTGAAAATTAATCTACATAAATAATTTCAAAGTAGCATACCCTACTCCAGTATTCCAGCTGGCCATCCCCTTCGATCATGGACCGGACGGGGACTTGCCGTCGTCCAGGTGACGAACGAACCCGTACAGAAACGTCTGACATCTCTGAAGACTCATCAACTCCCTCTAGTGGGCTGTTCATTAAATATTGATCACATTATACACCCTCAAAATCATTGTACTGTATTGCATACTGTTGAATGCATTGTTAACCATTGTATCACAAAATGTAATGGTGCAAAATAAATGCCCGATTGATAACAATAATTACTGCAACACGCTAGACATCTAAATAGAAAATGTCTTGCAGCTCTCATAAATGTGCATAGTATGGTTATGTCCGTTACACTGCTTTTTTCTGCTTTATTGTATTGTAAGCTGTAACTTACTTCCACTTGATGAGGATCCCCAGTTTGAGAGAACTGCTCGGATTTAGACTAATGACAAGATCATGCGGTTTGCAAGAGAATAAGTTCAACGTTTCACAGCTGGTCTCACTGAGTCCAACGTGTTTTCCCAACAGTTTCACTTCGGTTGCCTAGAAAACAAGAATACAATGTACAGTATAAAGGGACATTTAGAAATACCCAATTCAAGGAAACGTCACATCATCCAGCACAACAGTTTCACTTTTGATTGCCTAGAACAAATACAATGATATCATGTCTCACAAAAATATATTAAATGTCACAACTCAATAATGAAAATAAGATAAAAACAAGATAAAAAACTAGAAAAAAATAAGACAAAAAATAGTATAACGATACTTGATTAAATTTGACAAAAATAAAAATTGATAACAAAGATACAATAAAAACCAAATCAGAATAAGAATGATAATAATCAAATCTGCTGCCAAAGACATGAGTAAATTAAAAACATCCAACAAACTTTCCGTAAGATTTACGGTAACAGAAACATGATAAATAATATGTTAAAACATACTTTAACGTTCAGTGTTTCACCGACAACGGCCTTCAGCTTTCGCGCGGTAGGGTCCCACGACTGATTCGTGACCCCAATTTTTCCTCGTGATTTCCATTTCTGATGACCATAGCGCAGAACAACGTCGAATACATCTCCAGGCATGAGTCGAGCAAAACCAAACAGACCTAGTGACAAAGAATATACACAAGTCAACTCCAGATGAAACTCTGTTGGTTAGGCTCTATGTGCATGTAAAGGCCTACTTGTTGTGACTTTTCCAATTATCTAAGCAGATGAACTAGTTGCTTTTAATGAACAAGTAAGTGCAGTGCTGTTGAGATGTATTTACAAGTACTAAATGTCTAAAGATACATATACATATGTACTCACAGACAGATACAAATATACATACATACATACATATACAAACATGTACATATATATATACATATACATATAAATACATACATATATACATACATGTATACAAACATGTACATATATAAGCATACATACATATATACAGTGCTTTTTTTCCAGAAAAAAAGGTTCCGGAACGGAACAATAGGTGCCGGAACGCAACAATTATGGGCGGGCTAAAATCACGAGAAAAACGGGATTGGGGGTTGGGAGGGGTCTCAATAAACACTGAAAACAGTTCAAAAACACTTAAATTAAATTAAAATAACTAAATTATTGTTTTAATTATTAAAATAAATAAATTATTTTTTTTAGCTGAAAAAGGTGCCGGAACGCCGTACCGGCGCGTTCCGGCTGAAAAAAAGCCCTGCATATATAAATACAAAGGTAAGAACGCTCCAAGATGCACACCAGGTCTAGGTTCACAGTGGTGAAAAAAATCACTCATCCTCCATTGCAAATCAACTCCACAACAGTCAGGCCCGGCTCAAGACATTTGGCGGCCCTATGCAAACCGGCAAATCGGCGGCCCTAGGCAAACCGTCCGAAATTTTTACATTTTGGTCATGGTAATTTCGATTTCGTCCATCTTTTTTAGAATTTCATCTTCAAAAAAGTTGATGACCTTTTTTTAGTCATTCGCCTCACAAATGAATGTCGTTACCTTTTTTTAGCAATTCACGGTTACACCTGCGCGATTTATTACACCACCACTATAAACCAACACTGTAATACTTCCATCTACCGAATCATAATTAAATTAATTTTTTTTAAATGGAAAATTGGCGGCCCCTAAAAATCGGCGGCCCTAGGCAGTTGCCTAGTTTGCCTATAGGACGAACCGGGCCTGACAACAGTCCCCAAACATGTACTCATTCTATGACACGTAAGGCAGATATTTCTAAACCTTGACCTGTGGGTTCAAGATCAGCCTGCTAAGCACTAGCTTATTGCAAAATTAGTAATCACAAGGGTTAAACGTATAAAAGGCTAATATCATAAATGAGGTACCATTACTAACCAACTACTTAATCATATAGAAAGATAAAAACCAAAAAGTACCTCGCAATGTGCAGTCGAAAGTACCTAGCAAACTCTCCAAGGAGACTTCGATGGCACAGAGCATCTAGAAACAAAACAGACACTTTGTTGAATGACTAGCCACAGATTTTTCAAATTTATGTGCAGCAGCATGATGATTGTAACTATAATGTCTTTAGGAAATGGACAGACAGGTGATGAGTAGAAATCTCACTAACACAGCACGGGGAAAATGTAAAAAACCTATTCATGATCAGATCTAGTTACAGAGACCCAGACAAAATCCAAGCAAACCAGATTGGGTTACAGTTAATTATTAATTTATATATTTCATTTTGTTGTCTGTTATTGAATCATATCATGCCAAACCAACCAAATGCCCAACATGACTATCTCTGATTTTGCTGAAAATAGGCAGTTATTTATTTAAATGTTAGACTTTCAAAAACCAAATTTAGATTTGGGGTCAATCCATGTACAGGATATGGGTAATTGAACTTTGAAATGTGTCAACCCACTCAGAGGACAGTGTTTTGTCTAAGGTGTTCTACAGCACCTAGAGAGATAATATTTACACTAAACTGAAGGTAACTGAAAGCTCTACCTGGATATGTAAACTAGAATGTTTAATATTTATGTACAAACAAATGAGAAGAAATATAAACCTATTAATCTTGATGTAGGTCAGTTTATTAAAACCAAATTTCAGTAATTTTTCTTCTTTGTAATCAGCATGGTGTTGTGATCAATTGCTGAAAATCTCACGGTGGGTCACTCTTTCTTAGTTTATTTTTAGTGATGTGATTGACACAGCTCACAATTGTGAAAAGCACCAAAATCATGTCATTTTTATAATTTCAGCAACATGCTGTTGGTTTAATTTATAGGAATTCCATTTCAATATTATTTTCTATAATTATTCAGTATACTAATTCACTTATTGCTTTAAATTTAGTTGTGTTTTAGCTTTTGATTTACTATATCCTTGATTTACTATATATCCTCTGTACTGACACTTTAACAATCACTAACTGAAATGTCGTGATTTTTTAATATTTTTATACGTTGCAATAAAAAGTCTAATATATAGAATAGAATAGAAGATTCTTTATTGGAACCAATTGCAAACCGCATTTTGGTGTACAGCAACTTAAACGTGTATAAGGAAAACGTGTATAATATAAGGAAAGTTAAATGAAGGAATATAATTTTGACTGTTTTTGTCACATTTTGTGCAGTTGAAATATGTAATCCAGTTAGTTTGACAGGTTTAATTTATGGGCATAATGCTTTAACAACCAGTCAACCTTCTCTCATGTATTGACAGCAAATTGTCATTTTCGCACAATAGTTCAGGATCGAATCCCAGACACAGAGGCGAAAGGCAAAAGCAACATCAGTGTGCAACTCACAGCCATTACATACATACCTGAACGCATTCCTTAAGGCCACAGTCAATGCTTTGTTGTGAGGATCTTCTGCCAGACAACGACGTGTAAGCTTTAGCCATTGTCTTCACACCTAACGGTATCCACAGAAGAAAACTTGTTGAAAACAACAGTATAAAGCATACACCAATCAATAACAGAAATATTTTGAAAACAGATCTGCTAATGGAAATTGTTAAACATGTGAGGCATGCAGAGAAGAAATCCAATCTGCTAAAGCTGTCCCCTCAATGCAGCTACGGATAAATATTATTGTGTTCACATCCTTTAATGATGGGCCAGTACGCTTTTGAGTATATCTTGGAAGCACATCATAAATAAAACGAAAGAAGGAACAAAAACAAACGAACAAATAAAAGTATTAAATATCTGTAAGTGACCTCATGAATAAGTAAGTATGTGACTTCACTTTCTTTGCCTCAGCATTTGAGGGTGAATGACAAACCTACCCCCAAGTGCTCACAGAAACTGTTAAAACACGACTATTAGAAAATAACAATAATTTTAAACTGTAACTGTATACTCTGAATTTCTCCAATGCCAAAAGCAAACTTATGGTAGCTGATAAGAGCACTGGGCTTGTAATGTGGAAAGTATGGGTTCAAGCCTAACTCAAGATGGTTACTATGCAAGGACCTTGTCCAAGTCCTTCATTCAAACTTACTTCATGCCTCAGTTTTAGATTTACCGACCTTGCGGTTAAAATAAACGAAACAGAATAAGATTTGTAAAATTAAAAAAGAACTGTCTTATTCCGATAAGCATTTCAATATTTTCATATAAAAACTGCTGTTCACTTGCCTTCCCAAAGCTGCTGATGAAAATTGTAGTTTTCCTCAAGCTGCTCAATCTGCAAAAATAAATAAGATGCACCACTTGAAAACTTCCCACTTGTATGTTTTCCTTTTCGTCCAAAAAATCCTCTTCTCCTCTCCCTCTTTATCCCTTCCTCACCCTCTTCTTCCTCTACCAACAGTTTCTCTTCTTCCTCTTGCTGCACAAGGTTAACAACTATTAAATGCCTTCCTTTTGCCTCATCTTATTTTGCACAATATTTGAGAGTCGTAGATCTAGAGTAATATAAATGTAAATATCATATTTATAATAATTAATAATGATAATGCTCTAGTTGATGCAGTGTAGAATAGCATGTATTGCAACACGGCCATTCAGCGCTTTGAGCAAAGGAACAACTGCAAATCTAACCTGTCACCTACACATTATACAGGACCAAAAGCAGCACATTATACATCCATCTTGCCAAACCAATGCAAACAAATCATTCTAACACATTCCAGATCCATTGAAGGGCAACAGTTCAAAGCCTCTTTAGCACCCTCACATATGTAGATATGTACATATGTACAATTGCATGTATCAAGACACTTAAAATAGTACATTTTTAAGCACTTCACAAAAGTGCACATAAGTGGTGTTTCCACCATGAAAGTGTTGCCCCTCACTCTGACCTATCACACCACAAGTTCACCATCAAAGGCACCAAAGTCCCAGTAAATCTTTGACTTAAAGAAACCGACCACAATACTACAAAAGGCAGATGGTTTGCAGAGAACAGATCGAGACAATACCTCACCATTCATTCAACCAACAGAGGTTTCTTAACCACCCACCCAGTCACCCACTCAAACCCACCCCATCAACCAACAAGCCAACCAACTAACCAGATCAAGGGGTACATGAGGTAGAGAGCACACAGAGCAGAGCAGACCCCTACTCCTTAAAAGTACCTGAAAAATACCCTGCAAAACAGTCACGTTTCTTGCCATCAGACACTAATGGAGCCAGAACAATCTTCTTATAATTATCACTTCATACAACACAGCAACTCATGATGAGGCATTGACTGATGCTGCTGTGCAATTGTGCACAAAAAATTATTCTTCAAGGTCATTACGTGAAAGCTGTCGAAACGGAGGGAGAGCTCAAAGGAACAACATACACCAGACAAAACATGCAGACACCAGACACTAAACTATCCTTTGGCCTCCCAAGGCATCAAGTGTCTGGTATTAAGTGACTGTGAATGTGACACAAGTATAGCTTTACAGCAAGTATGCATTTCTACGATGCATGCATATATGTAAGTAAACACGTGTGTAAGTATGTATACGCATGTGTATACGTACATATATATGTATGAGTAATTTATATGTATGCATGGATGTATGTATAGATGGATGGATGTATGTATCTATGGATTACTGTATGTATGCATATTTGGGTAAGTATGTATGTGGCTATTTATGTAATGCCTATTAAATGTGGATGTCTGAAATTAGAAAAGCTGTCTGGCTGCAGGCTACACTGAATGCGTTTAGACACCAGACAGTTTGTGTCGATGAGCCTTCTAGCAACACCGATGTTTTTTCCAGAAATCACTTTTACGAGAGTACATGCATTCTGACCACATAAATGTCTGATGCTACCAGACATGAAAGTTCAGGTTGCTCAAACACTTAGCAGATGTTACTTTTTAACACCATAGCGATTCTGGAATGGTGTAAAACAAAAATCAAACAACAGTCACCCACAAAACAATTCAGCTCAACTCTATCTAACGTAGGAATTTGAAATCAATTTGTTCTTATGGTTCTGTAGCAAGGCGCAAGTGGAAATTGTCTCCGACTAGACACAGAGCCGCCTGAGAGAACGAGTGAGACAATTTTGCCAATGGCAATGTAGATAGCAGAGCAGTTGTGTGGATAGGAGTCATCTATCATGTGTCTTCTTGTGTGTTCGACTGTCTTATTCCACTGCATTTGCATGCTGTTAAGAATACCCTTTGAAACTAACTTTACACGCACCTGTTTAGCCAAGTTAAATAGTCAAATGTGCAGTGTTTCTGAAAGATATCTAACAAGTGCTAAATTAATTGTGCTAAAGTAATTGTGCCGACACATTCTGTGCATTATGCATCTAGGGATTAAAAACCCAGAAGACCAGTTGCAACCTCAGACAATTTGGAACTACAGTCAAACCATACTTAAGTACACACAAGGAGTGGGCATATAAAATATGCACACTTATATCATGTTACTTGAAAAGACCTCTCCAAGCATCGCTCACAGTAACCAGATAATGATAAGGTCTACCACCTGACAAGGCAGTATAGGTGTCAAAGTTATCACAGAACGTGAACCTCCTCTTAAATAGTTGCCATCATCACTACCCTCACCACCACCACCACCACTTCCACCACAGCCAGCATCACCATCACCCCCACCACGATTAGTCACCATCAGCAATCATCATTTACCGTACATACTAACAGATCATTAAAATCATGATTAATTCATAATTGTGAGAACACTAAATCTACCGAGTCTCACCTTTGTCAAGTGAACTTCAAGGCGTTTCCTAAAGCGCTCAGCCAACTTTATATGCTACAAAGTAAATATAGTTACTTATTAATGCATTATTAATTATTTCATTACACTAGATATCATTATACTGTTAATGATTTAATTAAAAATCATCATCATCATAAAGTTTATAAGAATATACACCTACTACTCCCCCTGTCCCTGTACCCATGACTGCACAATCCCTCCCCCAGCTGACATGCTGATGCTCAAAACGTTCATTGTTAGGATGTTATATTTTAACTATTTTCGTTACATATCTGTACATCAAAGGTTCCCAACCTGGGGTGCCCGCACCCCCAGGGTGTGCGAGATGGCATTTCAGGGGGTGTGCGAAAAAGACGGAAACTATGTTACTATTGTACTGCATGTGTATTTTTTCTAATTACTCAATTTATATTTGCATATTTGTATGTGGTTCAACCTGTGGTTCAAAAAATAGAAATTTGATTTATTGAACTTCAAATGCGATAATACTTTTGTACAATCAAACACTTCCTAGGCGTGCAGGGCATAGAAAAGGTTGTGAACCTCTGCTGTACACCAAAATGCAATTAGCAATTGGTTAATAAAGAATACTTACGTACTTAGTTATGTCAAATTTAGATTTCATAATAGTTTATTGTCACTGTTTATTACAACTATACTTTTGTTACAGTTGCATGTTTCAAACTGTTATATATGAACACTGCGTAGTGTTATAATTTTTTTATATTTCACACTTTATACAATTTAATATTGATTTTTATTTGAGTACAATCCAAATTGTGATTCCTGTTATCATTCTGTGGCCCAGTAACCAGTCACTCGTGGACCGGTCCAGGGCCATGGACCACAGTTTGAGTAGCAATGGGTTACAGTCCATGAAATGATTTCAAATGCCTCCAAGTAGCATGAGTGAGGTAAGAGACAGACAGACAGACCAATGAGACAGACTGATGAGACAAACCAGACAGAAATGGACGGACACACAAGCAGGCAGAATTACAGACACACCAACAGAAACAAATTCATTCATTCATTCATTCATTCAGGCAGGCACACAGGCAGGCAGGCAGGCAGGCAGGCAGGCAGCTGTGTTCTTTGTCTTTCTGTCCCAACGTATACATGGAAATGTACACATTTTTATATAGCAACCATATTGTCTTGACCCTGTGTGTGTATTCATAAGATTATGTACAGAACCTCTGGCCAGCTGTTTGTCCCAGCTGACTAAAAACTGTCTGTGTTTTCCAAGGCTCCTCACACACCCACCGTCCCTCTTCTATGGAATTAAAACAACCACCAGGTCCTTTTACAGACCTTTCTCTGTGTCTCTTATCTTATTCTGCAACAATTGCAGATCTAGTTTTTTTTGCAGCTACCTGTGCCTTTGAAGTGAATTCATAAATTAGCACAATATAAAATATGTCACTAAAATAATAAAAATATATATATATATACCATTAATACTGAAGTGTACACATACACCTATTAAGTTATGTATACACAGATGCTACTTCACAGCTACGGTGGTTCTATATACGTGTTTATATTACATGATAACGTCATATATTATGTGTAGCTTCATACATGGGATATATATTATATGTGATATTATATATAAGATATATATATATTCCATGTATTAATCTACACATAAAATATGACGTTAGTTTATAGCTTCACTCCTGTGGTGCATGATGTAGGTCATTGAAATTGCGACCCTGCGTGCCCTACTTTTCTCTTTAGGCTCCTCATCTAATACTGTAGAGCT
Organism: Allolobophora icterica; assembly: GCA_963556255.1. Lineage (NCBI taxonomy): Eukaryota > Metazoa > Annelida > Clitellata > Crassiclitellata > Lumbricidae > Allolobophora > Allolobophora icterica. Next base: position 59,117,421 of record OY744605.1, read on the forward strand.
GGTCTGGTGATAGAGGTCAAATGACAGCCCAATTATGAAACTATTAATTATCTCATTTGCTATTAACTGGGGGCAAAACAATTGCAGGAAGAGAAAACGAGGAAAGCAAACACAGCTGGCCAGTCACTGAGCCACGGGACACAGACGGGCAAGCGGACAGACAACCGGATCTCAAGACACACAGGCAGGCTGACGGATTGACAGAGAAAGGCAGACAGAGACAGGCAGACAAAGAGACAGACAGTCTACAGCAGACGTACAGTGAGACAGTCAGACGCACAGAGGCACAGAAGACCAGACACACTCACTGGCAGACAAACATACAAAGGGAGAGACGGATGAACATAAGACAGACAACCATACAGGAGGACGAACAGACAGACAGACAGACAGACAGACAGACAGACAGACAGACAGACAGACAGACAGACAGACAGACAGACAGATAGACATACACTGGGACAACAACACAGAGGTAAGCACACAACACAGTTGAAAAGAAAGCCAGACACACACCGAGGCAGAAAGACTTACAGAGGGACTGCCAGTGAGACATGGAAGCTGACACACTGACACAGGGTCAGACAGAAAACCAGACTGACAGAAGAACAGATGGACAGATACAGAGGATGGAAAGTAAAAGTCTCTACTAAAGATAACCGTTATTTTTGGGGACTTAATATCTTGGGCGTCAACTTTTACATTTGCACTTCTTGTTTATGCAATAATTTAATAAATACACATAATTTGCGGAAGACAACAATTCACAGGACCTGAACCTGAGCTGATTCATTCAAACTGATTGGATCTGCAGATCCACTGCTGATATGATCCATTTGATCAGGCAGTTTCGACCCCTAAAAGATCGATTCCTGTGATATATCTTGCCGTAATGGTCCACGCCTCAATTATAAGAGTATTCGTGTCAACATAGAAAAAGCGACAGAGGAAACACTTACATGAAGACATACAAGAGAACACTTGGAGAGGTTCTTAAGATGTGCTATATAAATACATCCATATATACACTGCCATACTCTGGTAGTGCCAGTTCTAAGTCTTGAATGAGGAGGATGGCAACGCTAATCATCTCTGCTATGACATAGCATCGTTTAAACAGTAACTAACCATACATACACATACATACATACATAGATACATAATACATACACACATAGGTACATGCACACATAGATGCACACAGTGTCACATAGATACATACATACACAGATACCAACACATATGTGTACATACACACATAAAGGCACATTAACTGAAAACGTAAGACTTCCTTGTGTGGCTGTTTGAATCACATCGGCCATAATTGCCATTTGTAGAAATGCAATCCGTTTTAGGGTAGACGGTCTTGTGCAGTTACCCTGGATCTCTGCACTGCCCCCACGAGTGTAGTGTTTTGCTCAGGATCAGAAAAACATTATCTCCCCTTCAATGGGGAAGGGTAGACTATAATATCTGCCCAGAGACCGGGATTGATATCAATCAGGTCCTACACACTGAGTCACAACGGGTCACAGTTCATTTCTATTTATGGGCAAAGAGTGTTGCCCTGGTCTGGGGGGAGGGTTGAAGGGGAAGCAGTTGTATGAAGCCGAAAGTAGAAGAAAGGAGATGGATAAGGAGAGGCTGAGAAGTTGGAGACTGAGAAATGGAGGAGGAGAAGGGGTGTGCAGGAGGAGGGCTACGGAGAAGGAACGGCAGGAGGATGAGGGTATCTGATTTCCCTGGCCTAACTTAAATGGTAAAACAAGTTGGCAACAGGCCAAAGGTCTTAAAACACATCTCTCACCAATTGGAGAACTGGGAGTTGAGGGCAAATGACTCCTTGGTTTCCTTGGCATAGGAAAGTGGAATACTTTGTTTCAACAGTCCGACTGCACTTAGATTTCACATTTTGAACATAAAAACCTGTTTATTAAAAAACTTATTTACCTACTGTTCTGTTCTGTTTTTCATATTTCAGTTATTGTTACTTTTTATTTTGTCTGATTTTATTTATTTTTTATTTGTTTGTTTGAGCATGAACCTGTTTAGTAACTTATTCAATTGCTAGTTTTGATTAGTCTCAGCATTACAAGGTTATAAACCAAACCATCAAAATGACCTTTCTTGTCATTATTTTGTCAAGATCAGTCACATGAGAAACACACTTACGATCAAGTTTAGTCAATTCTTTGTTTAAAATATTGCACATAATGTCCTTGGTGGGATAACCTGATGCTTACCTCACACTCACTGAATCAGTTACCAAAGCCTTATAAAAGCTGCTTTCACCCACCTGTGCAGCAGATAAGTATCCAGTGGGGTTCTCTGAAATCTTCAAACGAATTATGTCTTCTTCCGTACATCGAATACAATCCCTGAATTAAACCAAACATAGATCAATCACAGATGTAAAGTAATTAGAATACAGTTCTTTATTTTGAAATTCATGGCCAAACATGCATCTCATGAATGGAAAATGGAAGGACGCATGGAAACAACCTTAATCGTACCGCAACAGTAATTTCTAGATTTCTTTAGCACCCAAAAAGTTGTGGAAACCAGCTTTAGGCACTCAGCCAAACACTAACTCCGCGAGGCCAGTATGGTCAGCTCGTCATCGGTCAGGTCCGGTTGCGAGGCCATATCCAAGGTTAAGGCAGGTGGACAAGCAGGTGGACAGATGGTCAGTGGATGATGCTTGAAAATGGAGCTGTGAGAAAGATAAAAAGATGATGCATCTTTTGCTGAATCCTAAATTTAACGATCACAATCCAAGAACCAAACAGCATCTTTAAAATTCATACTTGCTAAATGCAGACACTTAATTATCCACAGAAGATCAGAAGATTGATAACATTGTCTCAAAAATAAAACACATTCACTGTAGCCCAATGCTTAGGTAGTTTGACTTGGTTCAAATCCAGCTGTGTCATGACAGTATATATGTACGCATATATGTTTGTATGTATGTTTGTTTGTATGTCTGTATGTATATACGTATGTATGTATTAGAAATGTACACAATACATTTTATGAACCTCATGAAAGTGCTTTAATATGGCTGCCTATAACAATTGTAAATATGTGTGGCTTATAAGGACTGTTTTTTTAGCTGCATCAGTGGCGTGTGTGCTACTTTATATACTTTCATACCAGACAGTTTACGTCTATAAGTGTTCTGTAAATTAGTCTCTGCTGTTTTCAGATATAACTCAGAAATGAATTCCGGCTAAAACAGTGGTTGGGTAGTTGTTTCAGATATTATTATTAATTAAGCATGCAATTGCTTATTTAATTGTCCTACCCTCCTGATCACTTTATAACTAATTGCTTCTCTGAATCCACATTGTTGACTCTGTACACTCCCATTTGCTTCATCACCAAAATCGAAGCTGGCTGAGTAAATGAGTAAGTGAGAGTGTGAAAAGGTATTTCAGTGCAGTAGTGAATTCAAAAGGGCACAACGACATAGGCCCCTAAACTTGGTACACTGACTTTTTCTCATTACACTTCAGTACACCTCAGACCAGACACAATTTCCTCAGCCCTGACTTCAAATCATGTATCCACCCCTACAGTGCACAAATCTTTCCACAATCAGACACAAATATCTACTAACCACATACATTATATGATCAGAATGCAAACTTGAGGTCTGTCATTTGTCCGGCATTTCAGATCATGTTAACTTGCAGTTAATGTGACATTACTTTTACAAGTGTCAGATCACTCTGGCTAAATCAGTGTCTGATGTTTCCAGACAGCAGATACTGAAGCAGAAAATGTCTGCTTTCACTTGGAGTACCAAAACACAGCATCATAAGGATGTTCTAGTCTACATAACAGAGAATATTGATGTCTACTCTAGCCACACTACTTCCTAGCTGTAGAATAAAGAAGAGAAATCCCTTAACCTAGCCTTGAGGCAGCCATGAGTATGAAGTGTTAGCGACTTCATTTTCTTAGCCTCGGCATATAAGGGCGGGTGGCCAGTCCTCTCCCTCACCGTCTCATCTTCTCACCAACAGCAAATGGTCAGTGTACACATTATAGCTAGGGGGTGCAGGTGGAACAGAAATCTCGAACAAATTTCTGCCCTGGAGGGGATTTGAAATTCCGACCTCTTGATTGGCAGTCTAGCATGCTAACCACTACACTATCGCGCACCCTAGCTCTAGTTATTTGTATCCACACAGCGAGACATACACCATTGTCAGAAGCCTGGAATAAAACTGTAGCTTAAAAAGGCCTCCTGACAACAGATTCCTGCTACTCCTCCTCCATTTCATAGAGGGGATTCGAGGAAGGGAGGGTGTTCAAGGGTTAATGAATTCCAAGCCGGAACTGGAACAAAGTCTCAGCAAAATTCCGCAGGCATATAATCACTCTTGCCCTTGCCTCTCCTCTGCAGCCACTCCCTCAGTCGTTCCATGTGGAGTGACTCATCCTGCACAGAATTGACTCCAGCTGCGCCTGGTACAACTCAACATCCACGAAATCCAGTGGCACCAGGGTGGTGGTGTGGCTGGCCCAGGGGTTCATATCCCATCAGGACAGACGGTGTTCATCATTGCAGTTTAACTACAGCCCCACTGCAAACCCCCTGCTGTGAAATCAACTGGACAACTGTCCATGGCAAGATGATAAGGTGAGGGAAAGGACTGACCACTGGCTCTCCTATGCCAAAGCATAATTTATCATTTGCTCTCATAAGCCAAAGCCAAGGCAGAAACCTTCAAACACACCACTGCATGTTGAGATTAGCCAAAGGGTCTCCCACAGTTAGCCTAGGAGCTCCTTAGGGTTAGTGAGCTACCCAGGGTTAGATTAAGGCCTTCTTATGGTTAGCCTAAGGACCTCTAGGAGTTAGCTTAAGGGCTTAATGTAACTAGCTTAAGGGTTAATGTTACTTGGTTGTCCTCTAGGCACAGCATACTTCTACAGGTAATGTAATGTAACTGTCACTAATATCTATAATGCTATCTTTTGTATCTTTACATTACATTACAGTTCTTAGTGTGGAAGACTTTTCATCAAAAGCTGTAGGCTTGTTTAAGAGTGCTCAGTGTCAGCACAGCCAGTTTGTGGTTTCCAGTAGAAACTTCTAGACGTTGAAGGCAAGAAAGTTTTTATAGCTGCAGCAAATGTTCTGTTTGCATCATAAAATTCGAAACACTGACATCAGGCTCTGTACCAAGCGAAGCAAAATATTTAAATTGGATCCAAGTGTCCAAGGTCACTACCGGAAGCGGAAACGTGACAGCATAGCCGTAATCACCCCTTAGCAACTTTAAAGGAACATGGTTAACGAAAAGTAAATTTAGCAAAAAACAGTCAAAACCAACTTACTATGTAACTCTTAGCATTTTCGCTGACAGATGACTTTGTAAAGGACCCCAGAGATAGCCTGCTAGTAACTGACGATGCTATATAAATTGTTGTAATTACAACTGAGTGTTGACAGAAACACTGACATACAATGACAGACAAGCTGACAGATGGACAGACACACTAGCAGACAGACTAGACTGGCAGATGGACAGACAGGCAAGATGACAGATGCAGACAAAATTTAGAACTAGAAAAATTGAAGACGAAAAAGAAGACAGTTGTTGGACATGGAGACAACTCCATTGGATGAAGTAATTCATTGGGGACTCTTATGGTTAGGTTGTGTTGAGGGGACCTCAACTGACCCAATCCCACACAAAATATTACACGCAAGATTCAAAGAAAAAAGAAACAAAGAAACAAAACATGAGAAAAACCACTGGACTGGATATGCATGGATGACCAAAAAGAATGGAGCTCATTCATTCGCTCCTATCGCTGGCAATGACTGGCTTCAAGAACAGTACTGGTGATGACAAAGACAATGCAACGTAATATACTGTAATATAAAGTTACGGCATAGAACCGTATATAACGTACATATGTAGCACTGTCATGTAGTCATGTATTCATGCCTTAAAATATCATAATTTCCCGAGAACTCCTCGGTGGCACAGCACTCCCTGTTTACGCAAACAGCATGGACGAGACGGATTAATACCCAACTGAGCGAGCGAGCGACTGATTGAACAACAGAGCACCAGCACCAGTGAATGACAGACAAAAACAATGGGGACAAAAACAGGTCCTAAGGATCGAGAGGTTGGAATGATCGAATGTTTTTGGTCAACATTCACAATGCTCTACGGCTGAGCCTTGTTAATGGACTGTCTGCGGTTGTTGGCATGCACTGGTGAGTATCCATTGGTCCATGAACATAAATTTCCCCATTACAACACCGTAACTGTGCAGCTGACTGTAAATAGCAATGTAAGTGAACAATTATGCACTACCTTTTACGTATGATTACGCTGTAATAAAGATAGAAGTCAAGGTAAGCGCTCGAGTATTATAAATAATAATAATAATACGGATTGCATTCGGAGTCCGAGCTGGGACAAAGGTTGATGAATGCAACCCAAGACCCTATGGAGACAAATGACCTGTTCCAAAGACTCTCAGCTTACCTGATTCCAGTTTTGACAGCCTGGAAGACTTGTATTGTCCTTGCAGGGCGGGGTGCTTTAGGGAAGTGACTCGTTTTCTTCAGATTCGAAAGAAAAGGAATCTTTCCCGCTCGTGAGCATTTGTAGAAATCTCCCAAAACGGGAGACGACCAGGGCGTTTCGAATGGACTCGTGGGACTGGCAAGGGCCAGACCCGAAAGAGAACGGCTCTTCTTCAACATGCTCTCAGAGGCCTCTTCATCTGGTCTAAACCTGACAAACAATTATGAAAACAGTTTGGCCTATAGAAATATAATTATAAAAATTATGTGGGTTCCCAAAACAATTACTACAATCTTGAAGCCAATCGCTTGGCTTAAAGAAACTATTATGAAAATGGCTTGGCCTGGGAAAATAATTATGAAAACCAGCTGACCGAGAGACACAATAATTATACAATCATTGAACTACAAAAACAACTTTATGGTCTCTTTATAATCAAGTACGGACACAGATAAGAAAACAATTAGGTTAGACAGGCAATCTTAGCTAGAGTCTAACAACTCCTCATAAACAACGGTGCCTCTGTGATGAAAAGTTCTCAGACACCTAGTCGTGTCCAAGACCTGGAAGGATCCTTCACAGCTACAACCCGTACATAAGCATAAGTCACTCCAACAACTGGACAACTTTGCAACACTGTTTTACATGATAGGTAGCTCAAGGATTCTCAGCACCTACTTTTCATGCCTACTAAGTGTTTCCATCCATCCATCCATCCATCCATCCATCCATCCATCCATCCATCCATCCATCCATCCATCCATCCATCCATCCACCCACCCACCCACCCACCCACCCACCCAAACCAATCAATCAACCAGCCAACAGACCAGACCAAGCACCTCTCATTGAGACGTACAAACCTTACACACATATTTGCAATTGCAACTATAATCACACATTTATATAGCACTTCTTCAAGAGAGATGCAGACTGTTTTGTCCGTGTGCCTCGAGTGAGTCTCCCATGATGATTACTTTGTTTTAATACCTGCACTTATTACAGTAGTAACAAGATGAATTGGAATAAGTCTCCAGTGGAGACTTATTCCAATTCATCAAGCCTTATCTGAATACTTACAAACCTTTGAGAGGCACTTAAAAATGCACCATATAAATACCTAGTTAAATACATATATATATATGTATATAACTATATATGTATGTTCCTGGTTGCTAGGTGTCAACAACCAGCTTTGCTCAATAAACAAATATACTACTACTACTATGAACATACCGACAATCACCATTGTCATCATCATCACCACTACCACCACACCACTGGCATGATTAAGAACTAAGAGAAAAATCTTTGAGAATTCCAAAAATGCATCGTCATACTCTTTCTCCAGAACTCCTTCCCGAATAGATAGCTACAAAGCGCTATCTCGGTAGTGTGTACATAATCTGTATGTGTGTTTGTAAATGTGGACGTGTGTGTTTTTGGCTGACCAAAGGCAAAACACTCCGGCAACTTCATCACCAATGCAGAACGTAGTAAGAGCACGTGACCTCGTTCTAATGCCAGCCACATCAGAAGCAGCAGCAGCAGCAGCAGCAGCAGCAGCAGCAGCAACATACCCTGGCTGTAAATTATTCTAATTGGCCCAGTGCATGGATAAACTTCACCAAGAAAGTGGTTTCAGATGGCAGTCTGACTTAGCTCCTTCTCCCAGTTCCTCTGGTTAAACCCAGAAGGCATCATGCATGTATACGCATAGTTGCATACACATTTGCATATTATGCATGCAATATTCTGCATGCATATTACTCGTAGAGCACCTCTTCAGAAGAAACCTAATTAAAGGCACAATCTGTGCCAGCCAAAATGATATTGAAGTTCGTTATGAATAGGAAGTAACCAATTCTTGGTCCAGAAACTGATTAGCACCGATTAATGTAGTAGTAATCTGATTAATCGGAATCGGCATTTCATTCAATAACTGATTCAAATTTAGAAAAATCGTCATTTTAAAGTGCATTTTCTTAAAATTTGCTTATATTTTATCGAAGCATCCAGATGAATTTAAGGAATATTCTGAAACAACTTCAAAACATGTAATGAAGTGCCACAAATTTTTAATATATCTGTATAATATATATATATCTGTATAATATACAGATGACATTATATATACATTATATATTATATAATGTACATATAATGTCACAAGCTAAACAAATATTTTCGAATAATCGGATCCAGAATCGGCAAAACAACTAACTAACTGGAATCGGTAATCGGTGGAAAAATGCTACTCGGTTTCTCCCTAGCTATGAATAATTATGTACAACTTACCGCTAGTGTACAATGTACAAGGCAGCAATTGATGGACCACCTAAACCTGTCGTCCAGTCTGTAAAAGCAAAGGTTCATCAGTAAGTAAGCAGTGCCCAGGAAACTAGAGAAATCACAACTGGCAGGCTCCCAAGCACAAGGATTCCCATACAAATTACATCACGCTCAGCGTTCCTGGACCTCGTTATGTATTAAGAGTGAGGAATGACATCTGAAGTCAACAGCACATGGAACCTCACCTTTGCAGGTGGAAGATGATACAGCATCCAGGTGTCTCTCGAACCACCCAGGTCTGTACAGGACTGGCATTGATCAACAACCAGTGAGCAAGAGAATTCTTGGGTTTTTAAGTATTCATATATGAATATAATTATGTATGTACCTATATATATATATATATATATATATATATATATATATATATATATATATATGACATAACTTATATATATATACACCGTGAGGCATAAAAAAGGAAGCCCCTGGAAAAGTCGTTATTATTTTAACAATATTCACACAATGTCAATGAAATTCATGCAATTTATAGCTAAATAGCAGGCAATGTAAAAAAAATTACAGTTTGTACTCAAACTGTCCGCCTTCAGCTTCTACGCATGCGCGAAGTCGCTTGCGCCATTCACGCACCGCCGAGTCAATAATTCGTTGGTCAAGATCGTTCCAAGCTTGCATGATTCGCTTACGAAGATCTTCAACATCACGGACCTTTGTTTTGTACACCATTTCCTGCATGCATCCCCATATTTTATAATATATGGGATTCAGATCTGGGCTGTTAGGGGCCCATAGTGTAGGAATTATGAAGTTAGGAGTTCATTCGTCAGAAGTGTAGCCGTTTCTCGAGCTCTGTGCGGTGGAGCACCATCTTGCTGGAAAATGTAAAATTCAGAGAATTCTCGAATTTCAGGTAGAAGGTCTTCCATGAGTAAAACATCTCTGTAGTATTGGCCGTTGATTTTTACCCCCGGTTCAACAAAGTGAATTGACGTGCGCCCCAGAGAAGAAACACCGGCTGACATCATCAGGGATTTGCTAAACGGCGGACGTGTGTGTAAAATGTGGTCGGCTGCAGTATCTCCCTTTCGAGTTCCAACTGCTACATACAGACGATCATTTTGAGTACGGTATTGCTAGGAGAAGCAACTGTGAATAATTTTTCGTCAGTAAACCAGATGAAATGCACTAGGCTAGCTGGGTAGCGACTAGCGACGCAACAAAAGGCGATTGCGGTCAAGTCGAGCTTGTTTGTTGGCCACGGTCAATTCATGTGCTCTACGTTTATTCATGTATCAAACGTAAGTCTTTCTTCACAATACGATTAACGGAACGTTGAGATATACCAAATTCCCGAGCAAGTACAGGAAATGGTGTCTTTGAGTACGGTGTGTTTGCGGAAATCTTCCTGGCTCAAAACAAGTGTTTCAACTTCTTCAATTTTGTCAGCAGTTCGAGCAGTGCGCGGACGGCCACTGCCGGGAAGACGTTGCGAAGTTCCAGTACTATCAATCTTGCGAATAATCTTGTCCAATTCACCACGAGACCAGCTTTTATGAGGAAACTCTTTTAAAAATCTTTTTGCTCCATAATGTTTGTTTTGTCTTAAAAATTTTCTAACGTGTTTAACTCTTTATCTTCCTCACTGAACGCCATTTTCGTAAATGGTGGAAAAATTAATGACGTCATTATTATTACGTCAACGATTTAGCGGAAATTTGTCATAGGGCCTTTTAAAAAATAAAATTATTGATTTTAACGATAGATGTTTTTGCGTAAATTGCATTTGTTTTGATCAATTATTGAATGAGTTATAACGATTTTTCCAGAGGCTTCCTTTTTTATGCCTCACGGTGTATATATATAAGTTATGTCATATATATATATATATATGTATGTATGTAAGTGTGTATGAATATGTATAAGTATATACCACGTGTACATTGTAAACAATCAATGACTAAGTAAAGCAGCCTATGACTGCCCCTTAGTCTTCCATCGATGTTGCTGTAAATGAAGCCAGACAGGCTACTGAGGCAGAGATGCTGTACCCACTTTCTCACCCATTCTGGCACCACATTAACACTTCCAGATGCAACAAATCGGTCAGCAGGAACCATGAATGACAACCTAAGAATTTTCTTACTCACCAACACATGCCAAACCATCGGTCCTGTTTCATAACTGGTATTGAAGGAAAGGTAAAATAATAACAAACGCAAGTAAGCATTTGTTCAACCCACAAATAATAGAAATAACAGCAAAGGTAATGTTCAGCAAATGTGGTGAAAGAAACAGCAATAAAAAGGGTGATAACAATAACAACAAAGGTAAAAGCAAGACCAGTAAAGGTAATGACAATAACATTGGTAACAGCAATAACAACATAACTTAGCAATAAAAGCAAAAGTAAAATGAAGAAATAATAAGACTAGGATTATCTATGAGAGAAGCACTTCAGCTGATGAATGACTGAAAAACTTGGAGAATCATTAATTCAAAACATCATTCATTCATTCAATCATTCATTCATTCAATCATTCAGAGCATTTATATAGCGCCTCTCCAAGATAACTACTCAGAAGTGCTTCCGGCTCAACCCTGGTGGAAAGGAACAGTTCTCAACCATCACCACCAAATGGTTTTCATCTGGAACTGCTGATGACAATAAGTGCCAAAAATGACACAGGTAATAGCAATAGCATTAATTGCAAAGATAATGACAGTAACAACAAAGGAGAGAGCAATAACAGAAGACTTAACAGTGCTTAATTAACAGTAAAATTAACATCAAATACAGCACAGAAAACAGCAGCAGTGGTTAACCATTGTAACTGCATCAATAACAGTGCTTTTCAGCAACATTAACAGAACTGTGCATTACTGTTTGTAGTATTAATAGCTATAATAAGAGCATTATTTATTGTGGTAACAATGGCAGCACTAACAGCAACAGTCATAGCAACAGTAGCACCGTATGCACATATAGATGAACCATAAAATGCTACTTAGAATTCTTTTGCCAGTGGAAAATGCAACAGCATCTTACATTTTATTTGAATTACCAGCATCAGCAACTGGCATCCCTGTGCACTGGCATTGACCTCTCCATCTCCAGATGCCAAAGAATATTGAAGCTCTTCAAAAGAAAGCGGGCTCTAAACAGCAACTTCTTAGAAGTAATGTACGAAAACAGCAGACAATAATGGCTCTACGCGAATGCTCGTAGATATGTATACCTGTCTGACCAGTAACCAGTAATAAAGCACAGTCAATGTGGCTTATAGCCAGACACCAATGTGACCTTTCAAAGAAAACCGAACAAAACTATCTCACTGAAGGTAACATTTAAAACACGTTGTATTTCTGTTTTCCTTACCTCCACTGTGCAAGTATATATGTGTATAAGTGGGGAGGGGGATAGAGTAATGGTAACACTCATGGCCAGGAGAACATTTATTTGCTGTTCACGGTTCGATGCTCGTGCCCCCCCCCTCTGAGGCGGCGCCTTGCATGGCTGCCAAGCCGTGTGTTTGGTTAAGATTTGATTGTGCTGTCATGTTTCAGTGTAATCTTACTGCCAGTTTGAATTAATAAAGATTATTATTATTATTATTATTATTATTATTATATATAAATATATATATATACTTTACATATACATATAGCTACAGTAATAATCGTAAACTCTAAATTTCTAAAGTGCTCCTCTAAAGCCAAAGTGCAGATCTCCACATTACTGTCAGCTGTTCGTATATATCACTCGTAAGATTGCATACTGTTAACCAACTGCCTTTTCAAACAGCTGACACTATAGCAGTTTATTTATTGATGTCTCCACATGAAAAAAAAACGATGGGTGTCACATTACACATGTTTCTAAGATCACATGCCTAATGTTGGATTCTAGTTTCTGTTTAATGATGCTGTGTCATAACAAAGATGATGAGCTTTCCCACCATCCATCCTTCACTGGTTTAAGTCTGGAGCGTCACTCATGAGTTTTTTTCTTGAAGTGGTGCTTTATAAATGTTAGATTACAATTAAGCACAATTACAATTACAATTTGATGCTTGGGACTGGCACCACCCTAAAACGGCAGTGGATTAATTACTTTCAGACTATCACTTATAGTCTACTAAAGAAGTACTAACTTGTGAATAAAGGATCTGCTTGTTTATGAAAACATTTCCTGCTTTCTGCTTCACTTAAGCAACTCTGTCTGGTATTACATGAAATTTACAATGTACCGCATTAAATTACATATCAACAAAAGTGTAGAGGTCATTACACAGGGCTCCCTCTAAGCTGTGCAGTGTTCCCTATTAGCTGTGCAACTTTCCAACTAAGCTGTGCAGTGTGCACTGTTCCCTCTAAGCTATGCAATGTTCCATCTAAACTGTGCAATGTTCCCTCTATGCTGTGTAATGTTCTATCTAAACTGTGCAATGTTCCAACTAAGCTGTGCAATGTTTCTCTAAACTGTGCAATGTTCCCTCTAAGCTATGCAATGTTCCATCTAAACTGTGCAATGTTCCCTCTATGCTGTGTAATGTTCCATCTAAACTGTGCAATGTTCCAACTAAGCACAGTGCAATGTTTCTCTAAACTGTGCAATAAGCTGTGCAATGTTCCATCTACCCTACTCAATGTTCCATCTAAACTGTGCACTGTTCCCTCTATGCTGTGTAATGTTCCCTCTAAACTGTCCAATGTTCCAACTAAGCTGTGTAGTGCTCCCTCTAAGCTGTGCAATGTTCCACCTAAGCTGTGCAATGTTCCACCTAAGCTGTGCAATGTTCCACCGAAGCTGTGCAATGTTCCATCTAAGCCATGCAATGCAATGTTCCATCTAATCTGTGCAATGATTCCTCTAAATTGTGCAATGTCTCCACTAAACTGTGCAATGTTCCCTCTAAGCTGGCCATATGCACGCAGGACTTTTAAAGATCGCAAGTGCAATCATTTCCTTCTAGCACACACATTTCAAAAGTTATATTTAGCTCACTGTTGCAGCTGCTGGCATATTTAGCCTACTATATCCAGAGGGCCTTTAGTTGCTGTTCAATGACACCGTGTGATAACCAAGTTGATTAGCATCGCCCTCCAGGCTTAAGACTGCCTGGCACTACCCGAAAAAGGCAGTAGTTGAGATTATTCAGAGGGCTAAAGCTTGCATGTTGCATGTTGTGAAACGTTATGGCATCTCAGGTTTTGAAGTTTGCTCCAAGACATGTCAGATTCATCTGGTCCACATAATGCATATTACAGTATCTAAATAGATAGCTGAGGCATTTTAAAGATGTTCAAGGAAGTCAGGCTCCAGCCTTTTATAGCCTAATGGAACAAGCATTGCAAGAAAATACCCTGAGCCATATCCACGGTCGTTGGCAATCACACAAGGGGTCGTCCATGAAGGACGTCCACAGGAAGGAGGTCACCAAATGAAGAAAAGAGGAGGGGTAATGCAAAAAATACGGACGACCGAAACTAAATTTTGTACATTGATATCCCGAGCATTGAACGCCACAACCTCGGTCAGAGGGCAGAAGACAGTTTGTGTACTTTGTGGGATCGAATTTGAGTCACTTTGCTGCATGGCAAAGTATCAAATTACACCATCGATGAGTACAGTTTGCTCTGCAAGATCGATAGCATAGCCTAATTTAGGTCTTGGAACTCCACTGCAAAGAGGAGGGGTAATGCCAAATGCTGACAATATAAGGAGGGAGGGACCAAATGTATATTTTTTAACGAGGTCCTTCATCGTTGACCCCGAAGACAAGCGAGACTCAATAGAAAATAAACCTAAAGTTAAGTTGTCTTTAGTCTTTTGCATACAACACAATTTTATAGACTTTCAGTGTAGGTCTAATAGGTGGACTAGAGCAGAGGACCCTAATGTTACAGCCTATGTAAGCAGGCCAGTGCATGCAGTGCCATGCATGGCAAAAAATTGCATAGAACATTGCTGGTGAGGGGGGGGGAGGAGATCGAACATGATGTGTGCCGTCAATGTCAGAAATGCCAAGAACTGGTAACAAGACACGCTTCTCTGATCCAAAATAAACAACAATTGATTGGCAGGAAATAGAGGGAGAACGCTGCATGTCAACGGAGGCCCAAGTCTCCGAGACAGCTGTCCCAGTGTCCCGGATGTAGGGATAACTGAGCAGACCCCCTCCCCTTCACCAGATGAATATCCCCCTCCAGCGGCTATATGCTTTCATGCATTTTTATTACTACTGCTGATGCTGGTCCTATCTGGTAATTTATATAGCACCTTTTAAGAACCTCTTGACGTTCTTAAAAGAACATGGTACTGTTACTACTTTTGCTACCATGTTCTTTTAAGAACCTCATGAGGTTCCTAAAAGAACATGGTGCTATTACTACTATTGCTACTACTACTACTATAGATAGATAGACTGATTTACATAACTTGCAGCTTCCTTTCCAAATGCCTCCTTCTCTCTTCTGTGTGTGACATGGGTGTGACAGTGGACCAGAAATTGACCTATTCTGAACAAATGACAACCGTATGTCACACATTCATTTATCATCTCTGTCAGATTCACACCACACTCCACTTGCACTTTACACCACTCTCCCTGTCTCTCTACCAAAGCTGTTTCTACTTTGATGGATGCGTATGGGGCACTCAACAGTGTAGTGGTTAGCATGCTGTACTATCAATCGACAAGTCGGGAGTTAAAATCCCCGTCAGGGCAGAAATTTGGTTCTAGATTTCTGCCCCACCTGTGCCCGCTAGCCAACTCAGCTCTAATGAGTACACTGACCGTACACGGTTGGTGGAAAGATGGGGGATTGGCCCCGCCATCATATTCTGAGGCTAAGAAAATGAATTCGCTATCATTTCATACCCATGGCTGCTGCCTCAGGGCTAGCTTAAGAGACTGATCTTATCTCTCTATCTTCTACCGATGCATAACCGAAAGTCGGTTGTGCTTGATCCTTTCTTAAGATGCTATATATTTAAGCATCATCTTTACCTGGAGGAATATCTCTTTACTCTGCAACAAAAGGTAACCTAGCTCCCTTCATCCCCATACTGCCTTAAGGAAGCTCTGCCACGGTCGGCCCCTCATTTTGGAACAGGCTTCTAGGCAAACAGCAACATCAGCTTCTTCTCCTTTCTATGACTCTATTTCACTTGCAGCTGAAGAGCATTCTATTCAATTATCGTCTTGTATTCAGAGTACCTCTGATGAGGGTTTTTAGAGGAGCTATATAAATGTGCACTTACAGATTGCTATACAACCACTACTAGACTACTAATATACTGTCATCATCCTGATCATCATTATGTTGTCATTATTTGATTGCATTTGATGCTAAAATATAACAAAATAATAACTAGTGTTAATAATAACTGTTCTTATTATTATCACTATCATTATTATAATATTGTTGTAATTATGATTACAATTAATGTAATAGTAATGCAATACACTCTAAATGTAACTGAACATTTTGATAATGCATTCAAAGTATTTCTCATAGACATTTTATCACAAGCTTCCGTGTTAACACCTAGTCAGAGCTACGAATGTGTGATCCCAGTGCACATGTAAGACAATGGATGACCCGGGAGCAAACTGCACCATATCCAGTTACACAGCCACTTGTCCTTGGTTGGTAGTGTCAATAGTGGTGAAGGTTGTGGTTATGGTATTGGCAGTGATGGCAGTGGCGGTAGTAGTGATGGTGTTGGTGACGGTGGCAGCGGCAAGGGATGGATTTAGTGGCATCTGATTTCGATTGGGTGAAATCTCTCTCCTTCAACTTCCCATTTAGTTTAAAGTTTCGTAAGACCCGACAGGAGACTAAATATTGACACACGTGGGAACAGCTGCTCCACCAGACAGTGGCTATCTGTCTCCTTCCCATTCCACATTAACCCTGGTGCTCAGTGTCATCTTTCTTTACAACGACAAAGGAAAAAATCCAACAAAGCAAGGTCAAATACAATCGTTGTCGTCATCATCATCAACATCATTATATACATCATCATCAATCATCAACATCATCACAGCCACTATCATCTCTATAACCCCTTAAAAAAGTTTTTTTTTTATCCAATGTTTCTTTCATGTTTTTCCATCAATCCCAGAACAATGCAACTGAGGACTATAATTGAAAGATACAAGTAATAATTTCATATGTGCCTACCCTACCTTACATGGCCTTACATCATTTATATTTTTCCATCTGGACGAGTCATTCTACTTGTGTAACTGAGCAAACAATGCATTAGGGTTGTTTCAGTAACAAGGTGCACTGGCTGTTAGCAGTAATTAGCTTAGTGGATGTACCAGTGTTTATATATGCAAATGAGTCCTCTGACCCCCCTCCCCCTTGTGATATCTGAGGCCAGCTGAAGGCTTAGACAAGGCCACACCTCAGCTGCATCAGAGGGAATGACTAGACAGGGAAGCCATTGAAATCACTGAGGTCAATGTTTCATTATCTGATGAGGAAGGCCAGCCAATGGGAAATAAGGCTATGTACACATCCTGTTCTCTTGCGTTAAACTAAGAGATGAAGGCAAAGATAATGATAATGATGAAAGAGGTGATGATGACTATGATAAAATGCAGCTACTGATGATGATGATGATGATGATGATGATGATGATGATGATGATGATGATGATGATGATGATGATGATGATGCTGACGACGATGATGATGCTGATGATGACAATGGTGATGATGATGATGATGATGATGATGATGATGATGATGATGATGATGATGATGATGATGATGATGATGATGATGATGATGATGATGATGATAACGGTGATGATAATGATGATTATAATGATGATGATGATGATGATGGCCAATGATGATGATGATGACGACGACGACGACAATGATGACCTCATTTACCTACTAAAATATGCATTAACTGAAATTTTTAATTAATACAAGAAATTTAAACCTGTTATCTTCTGCTTACTCCTCCTACTTCTCTTACTCCTCCTCCCCTCCTCATTACTACCACCACCACCTGCATCATCATCACGAAAACCACCATCTGCCACCAGAACCACCACCATCAACAACAACAACACCAGTGCTAACAGCTCTACAATATTTATTAATTTCTAGACCTGGTTTAGAAACAGGCATTATCCTATAAACAGGTCAATACAATCAGTTCTCTTCCATGATAGGCTTCAGCCACCTGTGGTGGACAAATCCACACATATCTTAAAATCAATCAGCTGTAAAATTTGTCAAATGGGACACCTGCATGCCAGCCGGTATAGTAGAGCAAGAGTTGCTAAAGGTTAAATACACATCAGGTTAATCTCATTGGGGAAACTATCTGCTTTGTATTTTGTAGCACCATGTCTAATTCCTCTAGAATTTTAAAATCCAGAATAAATGACCATTCAAATGCATCATTCAGTGCATGACATTGTCTGATAAACTGCGTTATAAAACTACTCTTGGAGACACAATGCAACAAATTTGCCTAATAACAAGGACAATTCCAACAAAGCATTTAATAAGAGATCACACTCATGCAGTGATGATGCACAATGATTCCAGGGAGGGGTTCGTTTTGTACAAGGGTACACTGATCAACTGAGTTAATTTAAGCTGCCTCATAGGACTAATTTAGTGTAAAGTAACATAATCTGTTTAACTAGACATTCGGAAAAAGGCCAACTACTTACCTTACCCCACCTCATGAAAATGTATCAATTGCTGGCGCTAATCAATCAAAAGTCATAGATTAGATCTATTGTTTACATTTTAATAAGTCTTTTACACAGGTACATGCATTCTTTAATGTGGTTCTACACAATTATCTATTCTCGTCTGATAGCTTCTATAGTGGCTGATATTAATTAAGTCGTTCAACAAAGACTCCCATGGTTTGGTCAAGTTGAAAGAATACCAGTTGATCAAATCCCACATATGCACCAAGTGCAAGAAGCTAAGGAAGAGAAACAAAGGAAGACCAAGTGAACAATGCAGGAAAGACAATGTAAACAAAGACAAAAGTCTATGACTGGGACTAGAAACATAAGAAAAGAACTACCGTATATACTCGAGAATAAGTCGGCTTCGAGTATAAGTCGTCCCCTAAATTTTGGGCTGGGAAAGTGAGAAAATGTATTGACCCTAATATAAGTCGCGGCCGTAAATCACGCATCATCTGGCAAGTGTTTGATCACACTATACTAGCATTGTTAAGAGGTCATGCTGGGCGCCATGAATGATTTTTCAAACTATGTCATAAGCGACTTTATGCTTTTTAAAGCATTGCTAAATGAATTTAAAAGTTTTGCCCAGTTATATAAATTAAAAAATTTATTTTGATATATGTGGAGTTTGTGCTTTTTGCAACTAAAGAAACTTGTGAAATTGCCTATTATCGCCACCATGGCGGAACGTATAGAGCAAGGAGTATATACTGTAGCGTAGAGTCATCAGTTTCTTGATATAGCACTTTACATCAACTTCCTGCCTATCTGGTTTTTAAGGTTCCTCTACCTGTTTTCAATGTACACTTTTAAATGCTGTAAGTAGACCTCAAGCTTTTAGACATAAATATTATTGTACTGCGTATCCTGCACTGTGAAACTTATGTGCTATAATTCTGAGTGGAAGACTTTACCTTGTGAGAGATGCCGGTAAAGAAGTAGGAACAAGATTCGCGGAAGAATTAATTATTTACATAGAAAACTTTAATCAAATGCTCAATTTTTGCAAGAACCTTCAATTTCTTTACAAAATAAACATTCATCAAATAGATTATTTTAATTTAGGTATAATAGAAACAGTAATGATTTTACCCAACAAGAAATTATATATTGGCAAGGCGATGAGGTAGAGTACCATTCGTTAGCGGACACATTCGTCTATTACCTTGCTGGTTCACACATTAAGTTTTGCCTTCACCCAAATATAAGTCGTACCCCCGACTTCAGATTTTAAAAATTGTCCAAAATTTTGCGACTTATTCTCGAGTATATACGGTACATCTGACAAATATAGATCATTTATTCGTACCCACTACTGCCTTGCTGTCGTCAGGAACTACAATGATGATGATGATGACGATGATGATGATGATGACGATGACACATTTCCACACTGAAGTACATGTTCTCTAATCATTTTGCTCCTGCCCATGCATGCATATCCCACCCACAAATCGCACCCCCACCACAACCCTTAGCCCCACATCAGATGGTGATCACAATGGTAGCTATAGTAAGTAACCCTCTAACGGTTTATTTCATTGGAGTGATGTTTATTTACTTGTGTGTAATTATCGAATTTTGTGTCAGCATATTGGGTTTCAATACACAAACTGAAGAAAGGGGGAGAAAGGGAGAGTCTGTCTGTCCTTTGTCTGTCTACCCACCATCTGTCTGTGTGTGTCTCTGTCTTGCTGTCTCTATATCTCGTCTGCATGCCTATCTTTTACTGTGTGTGTGTGTGTCTATCTATGCCTGCCTGCAAGGGGAGGGGAGAGCAGGGCAGGGAATGAACTGGGCTTTAGGAAGAATCAAATTTCCGGACCTGGCAGTAAAGAGCTTCCACATTATTTCCCTAAAATTGAGGAGTTATTGTCGAAGCTCAGGGTCAGACTAAACTTTGTCATTGCCCCTCCAGGGGACATCTAAGGCAGCTATAATACTTTAATCAAAATAATCAGCCAACATAATCAAGTTAAGTGTCAACTTCCATTTGCTAACGAGGCATAGCAATGCATGGTGATTTAACTGTATTTCAGTCTGTTGAACTAAACATGGACGAAAGTGATGGAACTGACAAAAGACCAAAAACATGGAGACTTTTTCATTAACACTAATTTAGAGTAAAAAGCAAGTGCTTGGAATTGATGATGACAATGTTGTTGTCACTGCTGATAATGATGACGTAAACACTGGTGAAGATGCAGATCATTACAGCAATGATGATGATGATGATGTTGATCCTGCTGATGATGATGTAGGTCATGATTATTAAGATGGTATCCCCATGCTGCAAGGCAAGGCTTGTAAAATTTCCTGCTCAAGATTTATGAGCAAGTCATAAATTTAAAACTATAAAAACACAGATTAGTAGGATGAAACAACTCAGTGTTAGCCAACAATTTTCCCCCAGCCTTATTGATATACAAGTATGCACCTAACATATAGGCCTGTGATCTCTCATGTAACATACTATCACATAATTTAAAAGTCCAGCATGCTCAAAGCACACCAGAAAAGATTATATAAAACCCACTTTTGTCAACATCTAAGACATAGGTAGGGCATAGGAATGATTGAACAATATAGGAACACATCACATCCTGTGGGAAAAGAAGTACCCCGGTAGGGTGTTTTAGAACAGTCAACATCTTCCTATCACAGTTGTCTGCCGGCCTATGTGGATGGAATAACACAGACAGACAGCAGACAGACCAACAGACCAACAGACAGACACACACACACACACACACAGAAACACAAGCAGACAACAGACACACAGAGACAGACAGCACAAGACTCATTAACACTTTAATGATGAGCTGGATTGGTCTCCCAGTCACTTTTATTACACTCTCATTGTTAAAGTGTCACAAGAACACTGTTACTAGGCCTAGTTAGGACAGAATTTATATATCAAGGGCTCCTCATCATCAAAGTCATTGTTGTCAAACACCTCTATCACCAACATCAATCATCACCATCTACCACCAACACCACCACCATCAGCAACAGCATCATTATCATCATCACCACCACCAACCGACATCAGTATCATCATCATTACCAACACCCACCCACCATCACCATCACCATCAAATGTTTCAGTTACTATTATTTACAAATACAGGACTTCTTATACGCCTTCCTCCTCCTCCTCCTCTCCTCCTCCTCCTCCTCCTCGTCGTCATCACCACCATCACCACAATTGCACAACCAACTCTACCATCATAGTCAAAACATTCTACATCATTTGCCATATCCTTTAACACAAATTTATTTACAGATCACGCAAATTAACTAACGACGAAAATCCGGGTGTGGGACGTTACGCCATGTCCCCTAGTTTTCAAAATCAAAATTTGCACGCGCCAACAAGAAAATCAGAGCATCACGCTTACCCACTGTCCATACATTACAGGTCTTTTCGTAGGCTCAGGTCAACAGGACACGCTCGCTTCAAAAGTCACGACTTTCTCAATTCAGTCAATTTACGCGTACGATTTAATAGGTTAAAGCTCCAACTATCCGTTTTTCGGAGCACTGTACTAAAATCGTCTCCGTATCATTGAGAATTGACGCTTAAAACAACATGTTAGTCATCGATTTTGTAGAGGAACAATTCAGGCTGTTACGACAAGCAGACGCACTCCCTTTGCAGTTTATTTCCATCTCTGCTTGTGAAATTACGATTAAAATTTCGGTAATCGGTCCAGTTTAGCGCAGATTTGATCTTTAAAAATCGACTTGCGTTCGGAGCAAACGCCTAAACTGAAGTTCTTTTAAGTTTAAAATGTGCAAAGACAATGTTCACGGTGAAGGAGGCGGAGCTAAGACTGCCAGCCGCTGCAGCAGGAAGCCGGGCCATATCAGAATGACTGATCGCATTTGGTCGGGTAAGAAGTTCCACGCGTTTGAGAGCCTGCGGTTTGGCTTCGAAATACCCTTCGATTGACATTTGGCTCCTGTACTTGACAATAACACGACGCAAAAGAAGTCATAGTAGGAACAAATAGTTTATTGAAATGCTGACCCAGATTACCGAGGCTTATTTCGTAAATCTAACGTAAACGTATTCTGCGTGATGCTATAGTCTTCTTTACGTCCTTTGTGCCGTCCAGTAGGCCTGTTTACGACACGCAGGTAGTTGGTGATATGACAGACAGATCCGATTGACGCGCGAGAATGGTTCTGGTATAGAGAACGGTTCAGAATTATTCTGTGGGTTCAAACGCTTTCTAGCATTGCAGAAAGCATCGAGGATTGCTCTTGCGGTAGTGAAAGTCTTTTGCCATACGACCCATCGCTTAGAAATTGAAAGCCTTCCATCTCTCAGTGACTTTAAGTTTAACATGCATGCATCAATTAATGTACAATTACTACATTAGTAGGCCTACAGTATAATCGTTACAATCTTTATCCCTTCAAAAACAAATGAACAAACTCGTGAAGAAACAAAATAATAAAGATGACTATTACCCTTCACTTAGGAGAAGAAGAGCAGTCCCTTAAGCTAGACCTGAGATATCCATGGTATGAAATGTTAGCGACTTCAATCATTTACTTAGCCTCGGCATGTGAGAACGGGTGGCCAGTCCTCTCCCTCACCGTCTCATCTTCCCACCGACAGTGTACGGTCAGTGTACTCATTATAGCTGAATTGGCTAGGGGACGCAGGTGAAGCAGAAATCTCAAACCAAGCTTCTGCCCTGGAGGGATTGGAACCCCGATCTCTCGATTGATAGTCCAGCACCGTTAACCACTACGCTAGCGAGCGCACCCCCTCCCCCGGCTTTCGGTTAACTAGACCTATAAACTGTCATTTTAAGTTTAGGCTGCCTTCAGCCATCGATCAGTCTCTTGACTTGTTCAATCCATATACCCAAAACACAGAGGTATGCCTATAGTTTTGAATTTATTATTATTACTATAAGTATTATTATTGTAATTATTATTATTATTATTATTATTATTATTATTATTATTATTATTATTATTATTATTATTATTATTATTATTATTATCATTATTATCATCATCATCATCATCATCATCAGCAGCAGCAGCAGCAGCAGCAGTAGTAGTAGTAGTAGTATTATAGTTGTAGTAGTAGTGGCAGTATTAGCAGCCTATTACGGTAGTAGTGGCATAATTGTAGGTCTAGCAGTATATATACTTATATAGTATCTTGATACTGAGGTTGCGACGCGATTTGCAGTAGTGCGGAACTATAATATACGCCAGCGAGTAATTAAACTATACGCTACCATATGGTCACTTAAAGGGCGAAAAGGAGATCGGTCGCCTTTACCCATCTAAGCAGTTTTCGATTAAGACTTCGTGAGGCCATAAACTATATAATTGTGGAGGCCCCATAGGCGTAATTTGTGGTAGGCCTACGAGGGAACCCGTACCCCCACTTTTTGGACTGGGGTACCGTACCCCCACTTTTTAAACATCTGAGAACCGATTAACCGCACCGCAGGTTTGCATTTATGTGTGCACGACTTTGCACAATCTATAAATGTTCATAGTAATAATAGTAGTAGTAGTAGTAGTTGTAGTAGTAGTAGTAGTAGTAGTAGTAGTAGTAATAGTAGTAGTAGTAGTAGTAGTAGTAGTAGTAGTAGTAGTAGTAGTAGTAGTAGTAGTAGTAGTAGTAGTAGTAGTAGTAGTAGTAGTAATAATAATAATAATAATAATAATAATAATAATAATAATAATAATAATAATAATAATAATAATAATAATAATAATAATAATAATAATAATAATAATAATAATAATAATAATAATAATAATAATTAATTTGGACTAAATGGCATTGCACTATTTCAGCAGCCAACATCATTTTATTTTAAAAGCTGCGGCCGAACCGATCCAAAGGTTGGTTTGTATCTAACTTTTATTGGAACGAGATTAATCTAATAAAGTGTGTTTTAGTCTAGATTGGTCTAATTTAATCTCATCCAGAAGAAGATGGTTTGCAAAATTTTCAGTTGACGGCGATCACTGATATATATCCGTATCGAGGAACAACACATTGTTCACAGGCGTCAGTGAAATGTTGGTGAAATGATCAAAGTCTCAAAGGAGTAAGTCGTCGTCGACGCGTACGAGGCGTAAAACTGGAGCAGTGAACTTGAGATCAGTGTCAACACGAAGGTAGTGCTCTTCCGTCCGCAGTTCAGTATTCTGGAACTGGAAGACTCCCGGAATGAGAGGACGTGGAAGTGAAATTCCCATCTGGGCAATCTCGTCGAACTTCTTAGTCAGGAACTGCGTAGCGATCAGGTTAAAGACGTCCTTCAAGATTTCGTTGTCGACTGAATTCTGATCACTTTCGACGTAAGTTATTGACGTCGGCCAGACGGAGGTCACGTTACCTACCAACTTTTCCACTTCCAGTGTCACTGCCACGACGGTTTTGGTGGTGACTGTAGTCTTAAGAATGTCCACAATTGTTCCATCTGGAAGATGAGCTTGGAAGATCGCTGATCCCAACAAACTGACCTCGAGGTCTTGGCCAGAGAACGTGGACGTCGGTGATTCGGTTGAAGCCATGATCACTTCCACCGAAGCGCCTGGATACTTCACGGAGAAATCTGGAAAACAGTCCGATAAGCAACGAGTTTTTCCAGAGGTGTTGATGGCCGAGTTGTCCTGAGCTGCTTGAGCAATGAGGTCAGCCTGTGTCAGGTTGCAGCTAAGGATGCTTTGTCGATGGAAACAGTCTCCGATTGTATTGAAGACGCAGTTGGAGATGAAAATGGTCAGCATCCGGCCTGAGTTGCGTGGCGTCGGAAATGGAAGGGCCTGAAACACAAACGGTAATAAAATTACTATTGAATTTATTTATTATTTATTTATTTCGGATATTTCTATAGCGCCTCCCTCCTCAAGTCTGCTACTACTCAGAGGCGCTTCCGACTACAGCATTTGATACTGTGTCGGAGTTAATTCACGCCGAAGCGCCACGAACAATCGCGAGTGAAGGACTTGCCCAAGGTCCGTACGCAGCGGCTAGAGTGGGATTCGAACCTGCACCCCTCCGGTCACAAGGCGCCGAACTTACCAGTGAGCCACCACGCAATGATCGATTTATTCAGAGGCTGCTTCATGAGCTGACTGGACTGATTGATTGATTGATTAATTTATTGATTCATTCATTCATTGGATCGTTCGTTCTCTCTTCTTTCGTTCGTTCATTCGTTTGTTCGCACGTCAAATATCAGGTTGTTTTCAGAACAAGGTGCAACAACTGACTGAAAAACTTTGTTTGCAATTGGTAAACTGATTATAGCTGGTAGAGAAGCCTAAGTTACATCGTTTCCAAATAATACTTACAAACGTCTTGCCTGCTCTTGCTTCGATACGTTCTCTAGACCTTCCATTGGACGAGACTAGATTTGACCTAACTAGACTAGACGAACAATACATAGACTAGAATGGTCAGATTAGATTGTATTGTAAAATAGCTATTCTAACCGGTTTCGGTGCCTCAACTGTTTCTTCCTGGTAGCGGAAGGCAGACAAGTGTTTCGACACCAGGAAGCCATTCTGGAATTCGGGCGTCGACATCTGACTGAAGTCGAACAGCCACTCGTTACTGGCGTCAGTAGGAAGAGCATCGACAGGCAGTCCGCCGTTCAATTTCTCCACTACACTATCGACAAAGCCCTGGAGGAGACAGGCACATAGCACCTCGTTTATCGAACGTTCCGTGGACACTACTTCGTCATCCTCCGTCTTCCTTCTTTTCGCGCTGGGTTCTCCTTCGGATTGGCCGGAGGTATTAACGTACGCATCGGTGCGTTTTCTTTTCTGTGTGTCGGATTCATCAGCGTCCAAGCGAAGGCAGATCTCTGCCGCCTGTTTGCAGTCATCGCCGGCGTCCTGGGGACGTTTAACGTTATCGGCGTCGTCGGTAGAGGGCGATGGAGAGTTGTCAATATCGGACAGTTCGAAGACTGGAGACAAGACGCAAGACAGGTTTATGCGGACATCGAAGGACGGATTTTCCAGCAGAGTGGTTGGTATGAGTGTGATGTCGACGGTGAAAGAACCAGAAACGTCTTTCACAAAGCTCTTAACGGTCCTCAGGACCATTTCGTCGGCGCGAATAGTAAACCGGGCGTTGTCCAGCTTCCATCTCAGCATATCTGAATCGATTGCGATACGGAACTTCGGCTTAACGATGCCACTCACCTGCGCCAGAAATGATTTGCGCTTTAATTAGTTTTACGCCAATTAATACAGATTTAACAAGTTTAACAGTTGCTAATGGGATTTCGAATGCACTCTTCCAGCGCAGTAAAATTCTGACTCTACAGTTTATTGCAAATGACCATCGAGCGATAGGCCTATGTTTTGCGCATTAGGGCAATGATACAACAAAAGTTACAGAAACTTAGATTAAACTAGTCTAGACAAGATGGATTAGATTAGAATTAGAAAAAGAGAAGAAGGAGAAAGAAGAAGAAAAAACAAAGGAACAGTTTTCAATAATTATGCAAATTATGTCGAACTACGACTAGCTAATTCAGCTGTCTCTGAAATTCTGTAGCTTTGTCCAGAGCTCCATGTTTTTCCGACTCCAACCAGCTAGCCTAGGGTGCCTAACTATACTGACACACATATCGGCATTAATAAAAGTATCCTTAGGTCTAACGAACCAAATAGAAGCCATAGTAAGATTAACATAGACATTTGTGGAAATAGAACGGCGGCGGCAGATGTGACATTGACGGAAGTAAATAAGTATGTACTGGCAAGACCACAGTTTCACCGAAAATTCCGATGCTCACACTTGTTGAACGTATCTAAATGCATGCAAAAAGGAAGAGAGATTGATCGACTGAAACTTGTGCTAGTGGGGTTTAACTTAACCCCGGGTAATTTTTTTGGAACTAACTGTCCAGAGGGGTTGTAGAATTAATTGGGGGAGGAGTGGAACCCTCACAACCCCCGACAACTTAATCCCTGAAGAAGGGATAAATTTAGCCCGGATGTCAAATGTTACTGCATCATACGACTCCCTCTCTCGGTTGACAGGCGAGGCAGAAGAACGGTCTGTGACAACCGGATGCTAGGAAATGTACAATACGAAATGCTGGACAAATGCTGAAGACAATTCTCGCATTGAAAGATTTAAAACATACAAGTATAGATACTTACATGCATGCATACATTCATAGATACATTCATACATACGTACATACATACATACATGCATACATACAAGCATACACACATACATACATACATACATACATACATACATACATACATACATACATACATACATACATACATACATACATACATACATACATACATACATACATACATACAAGCATACACACATACACACATACATACATACATACATACATTCATACATACATACATACATTGTGGTAAATCGCTATAGGGAAGTGTGTATAGTATTCGGTAAATGGCCGCGAGGTTCCGCAGGTGGCTTCTAAGAGTTTCAAGGTGGTATGGACTATGGAGGTCTCCGACGTGAGGAGGGTAGACACTCCTTTAGTTTGTGTAGGAGTATGTTTCGATGTATGAGTCTTTGTTCTGTTGGATACCTGTTAAACATAGGCCAATGTAATAGACAGAAGAGGGGTGTTTCTGCCCTTCTTCTGTCAGACGTTGACTAATGATTGGTGCGTTGAGACGTTTTATGAGAGAGAATTGTGAACTCACTTTTAATGAATTGTCGAATTAATTAACAGAGTTTTAAGTAACATTGTTAGCGTTCGACTTTATCATCTCTGAAGACAACAAAGCTGTACAAGAGGCGAACCCTAACAACATGCATACATTCATGCATACATACATGCATGCATAGGCGCCGACTTTTTGGGAGCCTTGGGTGCCAATGGCCCAATGCACCCAGAGAGAAAGTTCAGTGGGTGCCTGGCACCCAGAAGAATTCGAGCCTTAAATTCAAATTGTGTACAACTAAGTAAGCTGACAACTTGAGAAGTACAACTAAAACACAAATACCCAACACTGCATGATCTTACAGTCACAGCTCGTACATAAAGAAATAATTTATTTATTTATAATTTTTTTAAATAAATAATAGCACTGGAACGTCGTCACCGATTTCCAATACTTTTTCTAACCTCGTAACCTTTGACAAGAAAACAATTTTCTTTCTCTTAAAATCCGCTAAAACTCACCTACCTAAGGAGAGTGGGAAGGGGAAGGGAGGAGGTAGGACTCAGGCACCCAGAGACAAAAGCAAAAGTCTGTGCCTATGCATATATGTATTGTATACACCAGGGATGGGCCGGATGGCGAACCTATGGCACGCGTGCCCAACCTGGCACGCCAACAGATTTTGCTTGGCACGCCACCTGAACTCTGAACTTACGTTTTTCATACTTTTTTATATTTCTTTATTTCTTACATTCAGCAATTTCTTTCCTGCTTCATTGTCACGTAAAATTATCGTAAATATAAATAAATCGCATTATTAAGTAGCCACGTCCAAAAATAATGCAATGACTTTTCAATATTAGCTTTCAGTTTTTGAGTTCTCCATTCCGTGTTCATTGGTTCAATTAAATTTCTGGCACGCGAAATTTTCCACTTTCTCTAAGAACTATTTTCTGGCACGCGAGCTAAAAAGGTTCGCCATGCCTGGTATACACACATATATGTACACATGCATTCATGCATATACAGTAAAGTAGTGATCTATTCAAGTGTTGCTACTAACCAGTGCATTAACGAACTCCGAATTTGAATTGTAGATCTCACTCAGCGCCGCTCCTTGGAAGAGACGGTCGACTATCGTCTGAACTGCGTCGTCGAAAGCCTTTGGCCAGACACAGTACTTGATATCCGGGTTACCTTGGCTTTCTGGATCTTGTCTGATGTTCATTGGCGTTGCCATATTGCAGCGAAAACGTTGGTAATTGCTTTTGTTAAAAGTTCGATGGAAATGATGTTTACTGCCTTAGACGTCCTTCTTCGCCAGACGACCGGATATTACGTTTATCTCTAAGGATGACGTCACTGTTTATAATCAAAAGCCGTTTCTCTTCGGATGACGTAATTGTGTTTCTTTTAAGATGACGTCAAGCGAAAACATTGGGAATGTATAAATTTTAATTTAAACAATGTTTAACTTGCATCAAAATTCTTTTTTCAAAATTCTGTTATTGTTCACCAATCTTTGAGCAATTACACAATTTACATGGTAACACGAACTAAAGTTACATCACAGTATAAATAATTATTTATACTGTGGTTAAATGCGATCAGTGACAAAAGGAAAACCCAAAGGAACGAAACCGTTCCGCTGTCAGGGTCGCCTAATTACACAAACTATATAAATTATCAGACCAATGAAGTGGTGCTTAACAATGCAAGAAAAAGTTTATTTCTAAAAACATCTGTAGCATAATAATCATGAACGTTCGGTGTTAACTATACATGTACAGAATTCCTATTTTACTTAACAGTCCATAAAGTTTATTTTGCCATTTACATAATCATACATCTTTTGCATAATAATCTAGAATGTTTAATGAGCTCTTTAACTTATGTGCATACATAATACATGTGATACACATTAATCTAAATTAATCAAAGATCATCTGATTGTAATACTTGTATAATAAACATTGTATTGTATTGTAGGCCTATATGGGCATTTATAAAGCGACTGTAGCGTATAGACCATTCAGTGCGCGAGACCCTGAGAAAAAAACAGGATTTAAGGTGAGAAAAGGGAGAAGCAACGCTACCAGAGAGAATGGTGGTGCGACCATAAGAAGGAAGTCGTTTCCAAAGTGAGGGACCTACGCAGGCAAAAGATCTGGATTGAGCCGTAGTAGTCCTGACACGAGGAACTAAGAGGTCAAGACGATCAGAAGATCGGAGAGGACGCAGCGAAGCAGCAGAATGAGGCCGTAGAATTAGATCACGCAAGTACTGTGGAGCAAGACCCAGTTGAGACTTAAGCACAAGAATAAGAACTTTGAATTGTATACGGGCAGAGAGAGGGAGCCAATGGAGTTGTTCAACCATGAAGGTAGAGAAATGAGAGAACCGAGGGAGACGGGCAATGAGTCTAGCAGCAGCACTGAGTACGGATTGGAGAGGAGAAAGACGGATCTTGGGAAGGCCAATAAGGAGAGAATTAAACATTATTAGACGTATTATTTTATGCTGCTAAAACAATGAATGTTAGTGACATTGTAAAGTATTGTTTTGACACCTTTAAATGGTGTCTTTTGAACTATGTAATTTCTTTGTTTTTACTGTGTTGTACATAATTTTGAATTGTCGTCAACGGTCTTTGATGTCATCAGTCTTGTTGTCCTCGAGACCAAGGTCTTGGTCTCGAGTGCGCTCGAGTTCGTTTTTAAAAGTCTTGGTCTTGGTCTTGGTCTTGAGGTTCAAGGTCTTGGTCTTGGTCTTGAGGTTCAAGGTCTTGGTCTTGGTCTTGAGGTTCAAGGTCTTGGTCTTGAGGCTCAAGGTCTTGGTCTTGGTTTTGCAAGACCAAGACCAAGACTTTTGACAATTTAAAGAGTCATTTAACAAAACGCAAGTATTTTAATAATTTATCCAATAATTACTAATACAATTGCTTTAGTGTTTACACAGTGGCTTTACTGTTGCTTTTGACATTTATTTTGACTTCCGGTTAGTTACCATGTAATGATTTCAAAGCAGACTCACAATTTGTACATTTACATCCGGTACTTGAAAAGCTGCTCTGTGTGCCAGTGAATTCAGCACTGTAGAACGTATTTTTCACATGGCAGAATTTTTTATGAGGACCCACAGGTCACGTCTTGGTCAGAAAATTCTGAGCGAATTGGTTTTTATAAAATGCAACAGACATATGGAATAAGATTTCGCCCGAAGGACTTCTGTAAATACGAATTCGGAATTCTCTGAAGTCTGCATTTGAAATTGTTTTGTTTGAATAAAATAAAAGATTCGTGTTTTAATTAAAATAGCGAGTAGTTTGACTTGACAGTTTTTTTTAGTAAGGAATAGAAATCTGGATATGGTTGTGATTTTTGGGTATTGTTCTCGGTTTTGGTCCTGAGTTTCAAAGTCTTGGTCTTGGTCTTGAGGTTCAAGGTCTTGGTCTTGGTCTTGAGGTTCAAGGTCTTGGTCTTGGTCTTGGTCTCGAGGTTCAAGGTCTTGGTCTTGGTCTTGGTCTTGAGGTTTAAGGTCTTGGTCTTGGTCTTGAGGTTTAAGGTCTTGACAACAAGACTGGATGTCATATGACGACGTTAAACTTTAGATTAAAAAACATTGGGAACTGGGTTTTCTTTTTCCACGTTTATCAACAGAAGGCTATATACCACTTTCCCAAACCTCAATGCACATTCTGTTAAGTCCAACTGAATTTGAAGCCAAGGCTGATAAAATCAAACAAACAAGTTCTAAATTTAAGACGAAAACTTTGTCGAAAAGGAAATTTTTGTAGGCCCCTATCACAGGCTTAACGTAGACAAGTGCTGTTCTGTCTCCTGCCCTGACAGACGAGTGTCATGATGGACGATTAACTCGTTGGTGTTTCTTCTCTGTTGAAATCTCGACCATTCGTTTCAAATTGAAATGCTTTGCTCTCTGTAGTCTCCCGACAACGAGTTCTTTTCTGTAGACGAAAGGATGTTTGTTTTGTAAATCGATTTCCTGTTGTTGCATTCTCACTACAGCCGAAAGCTGGTTCACTGACCCTCGATGTGAACTTATAGCAGGAAGACCTTATAGAAGCCGCATGCAGATCGATTAGTGCAGGTCAATTTCTGGAATCCTCTACGGGTCTTGGCTCTCTCGTTAGCTGAATCCCTTTTCTTTCTGTGACCTTGACTTCTGGGCCGAATTTGGGCATAGACTAAAAAGCTACAGCTTAGGGCAACACAATGTGCGGGGCCTACAAGAATTCAGAATTTCCTTTTTTTAGGGTGGGGAGGTAAATTTTATGTGTACTGTATAATATATGTAGAACCGTTTTAAACAGCTTGTGTAGCAAATTCCTTCTTTCCTGAGTAAATGGATTCAATTGAAAATAATTTAAATTTTTCACTTTAAATCCCTTGCTGTTACATAAGTAAAAGGCATAAAAGGCATTGTTTTCAAGTTTTGTGAGACCTTCGGTGTAATTTTTAAACAAGGAGTCTCCAATTGAACTTTAAATAGCCTAGGGCCTCACCAAGTCTAAATCCGGCACTGCTGCTTGGCTAAAATCTCTAGAACTTTCCGAGGTGCTTGACTTCTCTCGTCACCTAAAACATCTCAGCTGAAATGTTTCGAACTTCTGAGCTTCTTGAATTCTCTCTATTGCTGAAATCTCAGGAACTTTTCAGCTTCAATTCCTGGAACCTCAGAGAATCTTTGTTGATCATATCGACTGTTTCGGGGCTGAAGATATATCGAACAGGGACTTGTCCAATCCCGTGTAAGATTGCATGGCCAACACTGAGTCAAGACACTACTGAAAATGAACGGTTGTCACAGGTTGATGGGCGATATAATTTCGTGATAATTGCACTATGTAGCTGTAATTCAAGCAAATGCGATACATAACCGTGATTTGTATACGTATGTAAACTGCATACTTCGTTTAATTATAAGCGATGGACACAAATGAATCTTCAACAACATGAGTAGCGTCAGTTTTTCGAAGTAGGTTAGTCGTGGTAGTCATGGTGGCGGTAGAGGGTGGAAGTAGTAGACGGCTGGCAAAATCATTGAAAGACACTAAATTTGCATCGAGCAGGTGAAAGGAAAAACATGTGAGCAGGCCGCAACGCTCCCGCAGGTATAGGCAGATACATGCTCCAACAGGCATAGCCAGACACACCTCAAAATGGTTCTCATCAAACACTAAATTTAATCGTTGTAAAAAATTTTTAACATTATAGAGTTTCAACAAATTGGTCTAAGGTTGTTTTACGCAAGATAAAAAAAACACTAAAGTTGATTTCCGTTGAATGTATTCTTCAAATTAACACAGAATAAATGATCTTCTGAATGACTTGAAAGGCTATGGTGGATTTACTAAAGGAAGAGACCAGTTCATGGTCTGGGGTGCACTTTCAAACGAACAGCAAAAGTTAATTGTTAAAAACTGAACATTAAATATAATCTTAAACTGCGAGCGAGAGACAATACATAAGTATAATCATGATGATATTAGCCAGAGTTATAATACTTTCGAACAAGAATATTAGAGATGGCAAAAATTTCGTCTACATGCGGCAGGTTATGATAGAAGGTTAGCAAACGATCGACATTAAAAGAAATTTCTTCATTACAATTTCAGAATAATATTCAGCCTAAATATATCAATCCATTCTAGTGCTTTGCTTATGCGCTGAACTTGAGATCGGTGTCAATGCGCAGAAGGTTATCTTCCGTCGACACTACAGCATTCTCGAACCCTTCAACTCTGGGAAGAAGAGGACGTGGAAGTGGAACTCCATTCTCGGTTACCTCTTCGAATTTACGCCTCAGAAACTGCGCAACGATCAGGTCAAAGGCATCCTTCAAGACTTCACGGTTCAATGATTCCAGAGTACTTTCGACAACGGTTATTGACTTTAGCAATATGGATGTCACAGTGCCCATCAGTTTATCCAGGTTCAACTTCAGCTGCACAGTGGTTTCCATGCCAACTTCAGTCGTCAAAAAGTTCACAAGAGAACCATCTGGAAGGTGGGCTTGGAAGATCGCTGATCCCAACAAATTGACCTTGAGGTTTAGGCCAGAGAACGTGGACGTCGGTGCTTCGGTTGAAGCCATGATCACTTCCACCGAAGCGCCTGGATACTTCACGGAGAAATCTGGAAAACAGTCCGATAGGTAACGAGTTCTTCCAGAGGTGTTGATGGCTGAGTTGTCCTGAGTTGCTTGAGCAGTGAGGTCAGCCTGTGTCAGGTTATAGTTAAGGATGCTATATTCATGGAAACAGTATCCGATTGTATTGAAGACATAATTTGAGATGAAAATGGTCAGCATCCGGTCTGGGCTTTGTGGCTCCGGAAACGGAAGGGCCTAAAACACAAAAAGTAATCGTTGTCTGAACTCAGGGATTGACTGACTAATGAATTGAATATTTAGTTGAATAATCGATTAATTGAATTACTGATCGAATGAATAACTGATTTATGTTTTCATGTATCGGATTGGATGCGCCAAATCAACTGATTCACGTAATTGTTTTCTGATCAAATGATTTTACATTTGACTTGCTCATGTTTGATTAGGTCAATTATTCTCTAAATTGTTGTTTGGTTAATTAAGAAGCGTAGA
Source organism: Allolobophora icterica (assembly GCA_963556255.1). NCBI lineage: Eukaryota > Metazoa > Annelida > Clitellata > Crassiclitellata > Lumbricidae > Allolobophora > Allolobophora icterica. Next base: position 59,152,347 of record OY744605.1, read on the forward strand.
GCCCGATAAACCCATGATCCTACTTCTTAAAACAGAGGGCCAGATACACTTTTCTTAACATTATAATTGTCATCATCATCATCAACAGCACCATCTCTTCCATCACTACCATCCCATGACCATGAATTATTACGTATCATGACGCAATTTACAATATGTTATATTTGCACCTGAGGCATAAACCAATCTTCTCACCTGCACAGGCATCAAAATCGGAATATCGCTGTACTGGAGAGCACCCAGATGTGTTGAACCCAGGTAGCCATTCTGAAACCTTGGCCTCGCCAGTCCGCTGAAGTCGAACATCCAGTCACAGCTGCTTCCGATTGGAAACGAGTAATCAGGCAGATTATCGTTCAAGCTTTCCAAGACCGCGTTGACCAGAGCGGTGACGAGCGTTAGTCCAAGGTCACTGTCGGAAGCACTGCCAGTGAACTTGATTGAATAATTTCCCCCACTGATTGTCACATCATCTTTGCTCCGTTTCGCGCCAGATGAACTCATGTTGCCGATTATGAGATTGCCGGCGTTGATGACGACTTCACTTGAGGTGCGTTTCTTGCTGCCTGAGCTGTTGGAGACATGGACTGAATTGGAAGAGTTTCCGTTGCCGACATCTAAGACTTTAGAGCCGTTGCCGTGTGAAGAACTTGAGAAGCTTACGTTGGTCGAATTTACTTTAGCGCTGTAGATCGGGTCGAAGAATGGACCAGCTCGAATGACGTTGATTTTGATTTCGAGTGTTCCAGAAATCCGTTTCTCGAAGGTTTCTTCGCCATTTTCATCCTTTCTCTGCCCACGAACAGTAACGCTGGCGTTGTCTAGCATCCAAATGAGTCTACTTCCAATAATGCCAGTCCTGAGTGTTGGCTTCACGAGTTGCGTCACCTGTGCCATAATAATAATGGTTAACGTTCTGTATGGATGCATGCATGTATGTATGTATGTATGTATGTATGTATGTATGTATGTATGTATGTATGTATGTATGTATGTATGTATGTATGTATGTATGTATGTATGTATGTATGTATTTATGTATGTATGTATGTATGTATGTATGTATGTATGTATGTATGTATGTATGTATGTATGTATGTATGTATGTATGTATGTATGTATGTATGTATGTATGTATGTATGTATGTATGTATGTATGTATGTATGTATGTATGTATGTATGTATGTATGTATGTATGTATGTATGTATGTATGTATGTATGTATGTATGTATGTATGTATGTATGTATGTATGTATGTATGTATGTATGTATGTATGTATGTAGAAATACCTTACAAAAGCGCCGTTTCTCTACTTCTCTACATGATGTTAAATGTTATGTTCAACTAGACAATTACATCAGTTAGCAAAACAATGCAGTATTAAGCTAGTGGAAGAGTCACCACTGACGGGTCCACGCACACACGTTGAGCCAACGAACGGGTTCCTGTCGACAGGTATCACATGGATGTTCAAGGTCCCTGGACCAAGTTGCGTCGATAGGGTGGAGAGACGATAGGTGACAGCGCACGCAGCACACGATGACCGCTGCCGCAGAACAGTCCCCCAATGGTTGAAGATGACGCACGTCCGGATAATCCGTCAGGGTGCCAAGTGTACGCAGACGGGGCATCCGTCCCATGTTGGTCGGTAGATTGAAGCGCCTTCAGTGACTAACGGACGGTCGTTCTCAGACGAGAGGAAAACAACATGATAAAGGCGGCGAACAGGGTTCTTAGGCTATACTGCAGACTCGAACACACATCAGAAGTATGGGCCTTATGCACCCACGTAGGACTCGAACACACATCAGAAGTATGGGCCTGATGCACCCACGTAGGACAAGGCGACTTGCAAAAAAATATTTATAAACGTAGTTGGCAGATACGAAAAACTTGCCACGTACAAAAACGTGGCGCCAGTAAACTCCGTCATGTGGGAAACTACTGAAAAATTCTGAATTTAGACTATAAATAATCCGTGGAAAAGACGCAGCTGTCGATCAGTGACCTACACGTAGACCCTAAAATCCTAAATTATTGCCATGTAAACTATTCAGTTTCATATTTACTTATAACAAAAATCTAAAAATAGTTGCACATTGAGTTTCAGAATCAGTATCCTGTGAAATCAAAACGTATTTAAGCACTGGCCACCTCTATGCTGCGTGCATGGGCCTCATTGGGTGTCATTCTTGTTCTTGGGTGTCTTTCTTTTTCTGACCATATCTCCAATCTCACCCGCTTGTGCTATTACCATCTCCGACGTCTAAAAGTTATCCGAAGATCTGTCTCCTCTCCGGTCCACACCACCATTGTCCATGCCTTCATCTGCTCTCGCATAGATTACTTAACTCCCTCTTTGTTGGCCTCCCCAAAGTTCGCCTCTCCTCTGAAACCAATCTGTTCTTAACGCAGCTGCCAGAATAATTGCTTGTCTTCCACGCTTCTCTCAAATTTACACATTCATGTTTGAACATCTTCACTGGCTTCCTCTTACTGCCCGCACCCAACTAAAGGTACTTATCCTTATTTGCCGTTCTTACCTTAGACTTGTTCCTAAATACCTATGTGACTCAATATGTCTTCTCGCCTAAGCTGGCTCCCTTCGCCCTATTCCTTCGTCTGACTTATTTGTTCCCTGAGTGAGAAAGGCCACGACCCAGTCTCATTTCTTCTTTGGTATTGATCCTTCATTGTGGAATCAGCTTTCTCCTTCGGTTCGGGCTACATTCGTTGGTCCTTACACAGCTTTTCGTTGTCTTAAAAAACTTGCCTATTTCCCGAGGACTTTCGCACTGGGAGCGCCTCTGATTGGTGGGCACTGGGTAGAGGTGTTTTTATAGGTTTTGAAATACAATGCAATAGAATACTAGCGTTATTACGGGCCTGGTAATACTGAATAACTGTCCTCCAGTATCAAATACCGATGCTATGCAAATGTTGTAAGTTAGCACTTGATTGTTCATGCCCATGACGGTTTTAACGAAGCTGAATTTGATACGTTATATGAGTTGTGGTTTCTACGACGACTGTTATGAGTGGAATGCGCTGGAGTGATGTGGTTGACCATTCCAGTCTCTACCTTGGAACCCCAGTTTTGAGTCTTTCCATAGAAACATTTAGACGACTGTTTTAAGTCTATATCTTTTACCTTTACCTTGTTTAGTCTTCCTATTTCCAATTATTTTAACTTATAAGATCCTTTGATGCCACTGTCCATTTTAATTGGTTCAAAGTTACTTCAAGATCTCGTATTAATTAATTTATTGCATGAGAGCATTATCCATGAACCTGAATCAAGAGGCGTGAGACAATTTGCGGGAAGAACTTGATTAGAGTCATTACATAGGGTCCGCTCAGCAGGCTCGAACTTGCAAATCGTTGGATTACAGATACAGCGCGCTACCAAACAGACAAGAGTGCTAATACGAATCTCTGCAATGCATTCGCTTTAATTGTGAATTGTTTGACGACCTCGAGGACGACGTGTCTACCAAAAATTACGACAATTGATCACTGCTTATATGATATAATCGGCCTACCTGAACATCATTCGATTGCATGTTGGATCTGATTGCGTTATTCAGAGCTCCTTCTTCGAACACTTTATCCACAACTCTCTGGGCTGCGGAGGTGTAAGCTTTCCGCCACACGAAAAACTTCAGGCCTGGGTTGATGTTGGCTTCAGTGTTTGTATCTCTCGATTCTGTTGTCATTCTTAAGTATTGATTTTGCTCGAAGAAATAAATAAGTGTAGGATTACAGATCGAAGCTGTTGAATTCGTCCGACCTATTATTATAGGCCTCGCCTTCTGGTTAAGATGACGTCTGTTTATGACGTTATCTGTCCACGATGACGTCATTTCTTGTTATACGCAACATACAGCAGCGTGCATTTCTCCTATAGGCAACTGGCATTATTTTTGTAATTTATTGTTAGTATATTCTGTATTAAGAAGCGCTAGCAAACGCACAGCGCAGCGGTTGTACAAGGAAGATAATACAGCATATTACTTCGTATTACATATTGCAATCAAACAATGTAGCCAAGTAAGAGAAAAGTTATTACGAATGGATACATAAAAAGTACAAAAGATAAAAAAGACTATTAGCAAAGATCTTAGACTCTAAGATCTTTGCTATTAGTATTGCATCCTGATAAAGAAGCATTTCCATAGGCGTAATTTGTGGGGGTACGAGGGGTACCCGTACCCCCACTTTTTGACCCGTACCCCCACTTTTTGGACTGAGGGTACTGTACCCCACACTTTTTAAACACTGTCAATCAATATTTTTATTATTGTGCCTTCCCAGATAATGCAGTCTCCGCCAAAAGTGCGAAAGTACTTAGATACATAGGTAGCCTAAACCGAGAGCCAAAATTAACGAGAATACTGACAGGGAATATGTTCAAAATGGCCACCATGCGAAAAGCGAAAGTGGAGAAGAAATTGCCACCCCCCACTTTTTAGACAAAAGTATGGGTACCCCCCCCCCCCACTTTTTAGACTAAAGTTACGCCCCTGAGCATTTCCGAAACTAGTTATCATACTTAGGTAGCTCTCGGTTATGAGAACGTGGGCGCAAAGAGTAGCCAGTGTGCATAATATGTGGCAGCATTGGATGTAATACATGGCATGGATTGTGCAAAATTTTACCAAAGAGACATTGTTACATTGCTATGTATGTATTGTAATTTTAGTCATTTTGTAATTGTAATTGAACTTCTATAAAAGCGCCTTTCAAAGATTCAGAGGCGCTTCCGACGCAAGTTCGAGCTATCACTAACATGCTTCAATTAGCAGCGCTTTTAAAATTTTCTAGTTTACGATCATGATTACGATTCACTGGCGTAAACTTGTCCAAAATATGGAGGGGGTGTATAGGGATCTGGCCAATCGGCGAGTCTCAAATGGTCAAAGCTAAACTTTACTGTCATCATTGCTATTCATCCGATCCTCGTTAAACGCAGCTTCCAGTGCAAGTTCGTCCAAAAGTCGGACAGGAAGCAAAGCGATTGACACGATTGACTATAGTAAATTCTACTAATAATCATAATATTCAAAAGATTTTATTTTTGTAAAATATGCGCAAAATCCGAGTGGAGTATAACATCTTACCAAATTTGTGATTTCATGCATCGCTATACCGAATTCAACGCATCTACTAAACATTTTACACGTACATCTGACCTGCACTCCCACTTCACCAGGAACAAATCCAACGCTTATCGGATTGAATTTGCACGCACTAACTTACAGCTATTATGTTTTTAAGAAAAACCTACGTATATACCTACATACCAGTCAGGGCGCTCTGTGACAGTATGCTGCGACCCCCCTCTCCATTTCTTTTGTTATTCTCTTTTTCGTGCCATTTGTTATTTTGATAAGAATATCAGCTATTGGCTTAGTTAATGGCCTACTTGTAATAAGCTTGTTTGATCAATGATTTAGCATGGCCATCGCATCATCTATTTGGTATTTAGGGGGCGTTTCCTAGCGGGACTCCGTTTCTTCTAGGGCCTCCTATTGACCCACCTTCTGTCGGGTAAACGCCTATAGCCTTATCGTCTCCATCTACACCTTATTACCTCAAACCTTTCACACTATAGTGGCTGTTTAATTATGTTTTTTTGTCATATGTTTCTTTGTGGATCAATAAAGTATCAGTATCGGTATCAGCATCAGAGTATCAGGAGCAAATGCTCTCCCTTGCTCCCCCTTCGGACGCCCATGCCCATTGCTGAAGTATGCCTGCCGCGTGGACCGAATAAAGTTTCCTCCGTTAATTATTTATTGTTAATTAATTATTTAAAACATCACAGCGTCGCTTCTATAAACTTCCAGCCAAGTCAATCAAATCCGTTAACTCGCCTCATTATCTAGAGAGGTTTTTGTGACACTGACAATAAGAGAGAAATATTAAAGCGCTTACTACGGAAGCCCATGGGTGACATGTGATTATTTTCATTTATCTAGTGCTCACTAGATATTATCTAGTGCGCACTAGATACTTTCTAGTGCGCACTAGATAATATCTAGTGCGCACTAGATACTATATAGTGAGCGCTAGATAAATAAAGAAATTCGCATATCACCCATGGGCTTCCGTAGTTTACAACGTAAGCATGCAGTTTTACTCAATACAAATTACTTGTTTGTTAATCACATATATTAATCCAGAATGAAAATAGTTAATTAAACAGTAGGACCTACTATTAAGAGTAGCAAGTCGGCACTATAGACATAACACTTAAATATTTCGAGAGGCAGATTGCAATTATTGGAACTAAAGACAACGATAACGGAGAAGGTGATAACAGCGTTCGCCATAGGAACTCGTGATGCCACTAGTACCCGGAGTCAGTCGCTAAGGAGTTACCGACTGACTTGATGAGCTAGCGACTGACTTAGCGACTCAGTCGACTAAGTCGCATGCTTATCGACTGACTAAGTCGCTTAGACTTATCGACTGACTTAGCGACTTGCTAACGACTTCTCAGGTTATCAGGTATATCTATTCAGACTCTATTGCACATACCTGATTACCTAACAATAAAATGCATTTTACCGCATATTGTACTGACCCTGCCATCATCTCCGTGGGCCTTAGATGGAACCCATATAGGCTCTATAGGGGCCTAATGTGGGCATGCTGATACGGGACAGACCGATGACTGCGAAATTAATTTTAGTGTGAATTGTGAAATTGAGCGCATGATAAATAAAAATTAATGATACGAGGAGGATTAATGGTAGTACCCGATCTTACGATCAACCAGTGGGCCGAAACTGCTTATGCTTGCCAGGCAGTAGCAGAGAACGAGAATCATGAACTCCGGCACTTATTCCGTGCGAGAATTGTAAAAAAAGACTGGAAAGGGTTAGACTTTGATCCATGGGGATTTGAATAATTTATTCCTATTTTGCAAACTGATGTCAGCGAAATTTGAAAGCAGCAGATTTCAACGCTAGCAAGTGAAATTCGAATCAAAATCAATTCCGTTGTTGAGAAAATTCAAAAATTCATACATGATACACCATGGAAATTTCTTCACTTTCTCAGAGATTCAGAATCAAATAATGTTACTACTCTACACAATTCGCCAAACTGAGGGGTTTGGAAACGACCCCTCTGGAGTGTGCAATGAAGACTTAACTTTGGGATTATAAAAAAGACTAGGGGTTTGAACCCCAAATCCCCGACAATTCTCACCCTGCTTATTCTCCCCTCTTCGTAATTATCAACACCATCTTCGTAATAGATAAATTTACTTTACCAAAAAAGGCAACAACTATAGGCCTATCCCTCGTATTCTCCATAAGAACTCTTATCAATTAACGAATATTGTATTAAGCCCTCAAGTCGAAACCAGTCGCTAGGCTATCTAATGCTAGCGACTTCGTTCACTTAATATTTTGCACAAACTACAATTCTCTGACATCCATACTCAATATAGCTTCTTCAACGAATCACAAGTTTTATTACAATTTCACCTCAAACGACTATCAATTGATGATTGGGGCATTATGGTAACGGCATTATTAAACGATAATATTAGATTTGGCCATAAATTCTGTGTCTTTGAATATCACTGAATTAAAAATTTTCTGTAAGTAACATTTCGAAAAGAGTTAGTGATAGTTGTTCAATTGACGAGCTAATTGGACTAAATGCAAACTACAGTCTATTGTCATCATAGACTTCGAATAGTGAGTGTCCTGAACGATGATTTTCGATCAAAGCTGTTTCCATGATTATGACGAATCCTCGCAAGTGATTCACGTTTCCAAAGCAACATCCTTGGATCGAATGCTTCTGTTCTTATTTTTGCCATTTTGCTGTTTATGCTGTTGTTGTCGCTGTTGTTGTTGCTGTCGTTGCTGCTGTTGTTACTGTTGCGCCTACCTGAATGTAACACGATGAATAAACACGTAAATAGCCTACTTTAGCAACATTTATTCTTATTCTTACCACTACCAATATCACTACCCACGACCAGCACTACTACCACTACAATACTACTACCACCACTGCCACTAGTACAACTACCAATATTAAGCGGGGGTTTATATATGGCCCACTTACTAAAATATTGCATATTAAAGGTCCACTTAAACCAGGGAATCGAGTTTATAGGCAATATAACGTAATGTCTTACAAAGCAATGATTATATCGTTATGTACCGTACTAACTAGGCGAATACAGGCTACAAGTAGGTAAAAAATCATCCGTCCATTAAGCTAGATCATTGACTATCAGTTGCTTTTGAATATCTACGAATTACTCCTAAATAGGAGTCAACAAATTTTCGCTAAGTAGTTATTAATAAAACTAACGACATCATCAAAAGTCAAACGACTCTGTTGTTACTTTCTCGATTAACTTTGCATCGTGGTTTTCTTTTCGTAGCGGTTGTCATGGTTGCGGCCTGCGCTCGACATTGGTTGCTATGCGCAGATAATGGTCTTGCATCTCCAACGCAGCGTCTCGAAACTGGACGTCCATCGGAGTTGGAAGTTGAATTCCAATTTTCTTGTTCAACTGCGGAACAACAAGCATCCTCGCAAGAAGCTCAATGTGTCTGACGAGGACATCAGAAGAAATCGAACCCACAGCGCTCTTCAGTACGGCAACAGTTGGAACAATTTTCGTCACGCTTCTCTTTAACTCGTTCGAGTTCAAGGTGACTGTAACGAAGGCGTTCAAGGTGACATTGATCGTAAGAATCTCGACAAGCGAGCCAGCCGGAAGTCGCGCTCTGAAGGTCGCGATCCCGAAAAAGGTAACTACTATGCCGCTGCTGGAAGAGATGTTGGTAGTCGGTGCTTTAGAGGCCACCAATTCCACTTCAACAGAAGCGTTTGGATATTGGTTGGAAAGCATTGGAAAGACATTTCCCACGCAGCAGGATCCGGAGCAGCTGGTGCTCAAACAGCTTTTGAACCCGTCTGGAAGGTTGCTTTGCGTTAAGTTGTGGCGAAGAATGTTTCGTCGAAAGATGGCGTAAAGAAAGGTGTTCGGTACATATTCTGAGATCCAGATGGTCTGCATCTTGTCTGAGGTCATCGCCGTTGTTGTTGGAAATGGATGGGCCTACAATATGCATAATTGACTGACTGATTGATGGATTGGTTCGGACAATGGATCAATTTATTTAATAGAGCCTTTTACCTGTGTGAGCCTCTGAGCCTTTTACCTGTGTGAGCCTCTGTGCCTTTTACCTGTGTGAGCCTCTGTGCCTTTTACCTGTGTGAGCCTCTGTGCCTTTTACCTGTGTGAGCCTCTGTGCCTTTTACCTGTGTGAGCCTCTGTGCCTTTTACCTGTTTGAGCCTCTGTGCCTTTTACCTGTGTGAGCCTCTGTGCCTTTTACCTGTGTGAGCCTCTGTGCCTTTTACCTGTGTGAGCCTCTGTGCCTTTTACCTGTTTGAGCCCCTGTGCCTTTTACCTGTGTGAGCCTCTGTGTCTGTTTATAAGTATTTGTTTCTGCTTATCTGTGTGTCGCTGTTTAATTGTTACTGTGGATCGTTTTTGTATCTGTCCAATAACTCGTGCATTAGTTCGTCCACATGCTCAACAGCTTGAGTAACTAAATATTAATTTTACTCATCCAGTTAAATACTGACCTTTGAAAAAGAATCGTGTTCGTCACTAAATTTTACTTAGGGGCCATCCATATATTACGTACGCAAAAATCCGGCAAAATTGGACCCCTCCTTGTTCGCACGCGTACTTTTTTCCACCACCCCCCAGCTGCGTACGTACAATTGACGCACACCCCCCAACCATAGGTCCATGCATCGACTGTCTGCACTTTAGGCCAGATTGAGGGATGAGTAATCCATGTACTCACTGTTGAGTTGTGTAATAGTTTAATAATAGCGTTCAGAAGCAAAGTGGCATACAAATGACACCTCTCCCACAGTCCTACTTCCTCTGGTAGCACCAGATAGCTGGAAAGACTGAACTCTAGCTCACTTGAAGGCCGATCAATTTGCGTACGTAAATTATCAATAGACCCCCCCCCATTCGCAAGCGTACGCAAGCGTATGCATTTCAATTACCTCCCACTCCATGCGTATACGTAATATATGGATGGCCCCTTATGGGCCCTACATTAATGATTTTACGTGTATTACACTACACTGCATTTTACATTACACCATATATATATATATATGGTGTAATGTAACTGATGATGCCTTAATTAGGCCTGTGTGTCCATCAGATTATCCGTGTAGGATTCCACTTTGAAGTTGCTACCGGTTTGATACAGCATAATATTTCTGTGTGACTAAAATTTGTAACCGATGTCGAAACGTAAAGCGAACCAGACTATATCAGTTCTAAGTTTAAAATCGAATGGCTTAGTGAGCTGGTAGAGACAGAACTTCCAACGTCAGCAGAACACAGACGAACGAAACTGGGCGATGTCTTCATTTATCGTGACAGCACTGACGATGTCGATCGTTTGTCAGTTGTGTCAAGAAGCTCGTGCTGTCGGCGATTTCAGTACCGGGAAACGTTGGAACGATTGGAAAATGAAGCGCTACCTTACTCAGAAAATTCATTTGGATTCTGTGTCTAAACTGAAATGCAAAAAATCCGAGGCCTGCACAGACAATAGTAACTGAAAGCGCTAAAGATCGAGGAAAGAGAAAATAGTTTCAAAGCGGAAGATTGCTGACATCAATGAGGTAAAAAAATTTGATCGATAACGTATTGCTGGCCATCTCTATGAATGTATCGTGATCTCAGATTCGTAATTTCTTAAAAAATTCAAGTCCAGGTTGATGAAGACATTCCACGACGTAGTCCATTTTGCACTAAACGATGAACAATTCATCATGTTGGCTCGTCTACTGGATGTGTCTGCAACGTTCAAGGCATCAAGTGCCGACTGTGAACGCGATTTTTAGCCTAATGAACGCCATCAAGACCATATCTCGGAACCGTCTGGAAACTGATCAGTTGGACATGATGATAACTTTGATGAGGTTCTGGTCTTATCAATGTTCTGGATTGGAAGTCATTCTTGACAGAGTTTTTCAAATATGGTCATCGCAGAAGGATAGGTAGGGCCTATACCGTTCGGCATTATTTTGATGGTAGAATAAGAACTACATGTAGCTCTATAGTTTAGTTTATTTTTGCATTCGTAATCGTAACCTAATATTTTCATTGCGATATAAAGCATGAAAAGTATACGTAATTTGTAAGCCATACATCTCTTATTATTACAAACGTGTATGTACTATGTAGTCAGTAATTACAACTTAGAATTACAACCAAAAATGTTTCCGAAAATGTGTTGCTCACGCGGAAATGAGGCTGCTCAAACACCCGCCAGTTCCACGCGCACGGGAAAAAAATTAGAGGGAACGTTGGTTCTCACCTGTATTGGTGGCTCAGTAGTGTCACCTTTGTAATATAACATGGCCTTATGCTTTGTTTCAACGAAGCCACTCTTGATCTCAGGTGCAGATAAGAAGCGGTTGTCGAACAAGTAATCGTTTGGAACCGTCCTCTGAAAATAAAAATATGACATCAGCATGTATTTGGCCCTGATGTTTATAGCTCTTGTTGCAACGTCACAGAGTTTCATCTGAAGTTCGTTCTTGATCGTACTTTCGATGTTTCCCAAGAACAGATTCTTCTTCCAGTCAGATCTACCGTTCAACTCGAGCGACACGTTCGATATACTTTGGTTGCAGCCGGTGGTTGAGATGGTCGGATGTCCAGTGGCATCGAGGCCAAGCGTTATTGATAGAATAAGTGAAGCGTTGTTCACTGATCCCTTGAACCAGCCTGAATCACTGGAATTGATGAACCACCATTTGTAGTTGTACTTCCAGCTACCTGCTAATGTGATGCTCGCATTGGTCAGCGTCCAGGTGATGATGCCTGGACTTATCGCAACGTTCGACTGCGGCTTATTAAAGTCTTTGACCTATGTAAAAACATAATTATATTAGCACAGAAAACTTGCAGAACCTATATGATTTCACGCGGTCGAATTAATCTGCACTGGACTTGTAATCGAAATGACTCTTTAACAGAATGTGATCTGGATTTACGATGCTGTTCATGTGATGTGCTTACAGGTAAATCATGTTTGAAACATTCAGCAACTTCGAATCACAGATTTTGGATGTGTGACCAGTGACCACCGTGAAATATATCGCGGTGTTGTAGGTTGGGGACTACACGGTTTGTGCTTGATAGATCGCATCATATTGTTTAGTGAACCCAAGGACAAACTGTGCTGCGCAGGTTCTTGATCGCCAAAAGGCAGGGTGGCAACTGTCGGGGGCTTGGGGGTTCAACCCTCTAGTCTTTCTTAGGACCCCAGTAAAATCTTCATTGCACACCCCGGGGAGTCGTTTCCAACCTCTCAGGTGTGCTAGTGTGATTTAGCTCTATTTGACTCTGTCTCTGACAAAGAGAAAAAATTTCCATGGTGTAACATGTTTGCATTTTTGAATTTTCTCAGCAAGGGGATTGATTTTGATTCAAGTAGGCCTATGACTTGCAAAACTGCTAGCGTTGAAATCAGTTGCTTTCAAGTTTCGTTGTCATCAGTTTTCAAAATACGGATAAAATGTTCAACCCCCTCAATCTTTTCTCTACAATTCCCACACTACCAAAAGGTTTAATGTGGTACCGTCGTCCGCTGAATAGTCCTACACGCAGAACGTCTGATTTAAGGCGATCGATCGATCGCTCTCCTTGGTCGCTCGCCTAGCAAAGGTACCGGCGAGCGATTTACCGCTACCTACCCGAAGGCTTCTCACCGTCGGTGACAGTCGGTCGTCGCTCGCTGAGTTTGAGTTAGACTCCAAGACGATAGACGAACCTGGAGCCAGACCATTAATTTATTTAACTAATTGAGATTACTTTAATTTACTTACATGCGGAAGCGGTGAATGCGTGTCGTGACCTGTTCTAATTACTGCTGACTGATCACTCCAATTTCGTGCAATATGATTGGCCATAACAACACGGTCGACACCTCACGCCGCGTGACGTCATCCGTAATATCACCAATTTCGGAAATGATTTTAAACAACAATGGCGGTGAAGATGAGCAAGTCGAATAATAATGTACAGTTGAGCAGGTATCTGTCATAGAAATTATGGCTCGATGTCGATGTAGTCGAATTAGAAATCGTTCGATGTTGATGTAGTCGAAATATAAAACCGTCGGACTGTGAACGAAATTACTGCAAGTCCTGCAGAAAGTACGCCGATAAAAATCGAATGGATAGCCGGCTGAAAGGTCAAGCTAAAAATGAGTGTTCAACGTATGCCGATTTCACGTTGTGAAATCAGCCGTCACACGTCATCTTACGTCAATGGTAGGTTTCTAGTGAATGTTCATTCATTCATTCTGAGAATTTATAAAGCCCCTCTTCCAGAGGCCTACTCAGATAACGGAAATGAATTTATAGGCCTACTAGATGAGTACTATAATGCAGCTATAAAAAATTTACGAATACAATAGGCCTACACAAAATCGCTGTAGGTAAAAACTCCCGAGGTCGACCGCGCTCAACTACTCGATCCAGCGCGATCGATTTCAACTCGCCTACTATTTTCAAATCAGACGCACTGCCTACACGATGTCCTTGCCCAATTTCTTATCATATCGAGGTAATTAATGGCACTCCCTAAAGTCTCAGCGGATAAATATATAGAAGTTTTTAAAAAGAGATGAAAGGTGATGCGCGTAATTAATTGTCCTTTAAATCGCAGAAATTCTCACCGCCATAAAAAAAGCTACGCCAGGAAGATCAGCTTTTTCCGGCGCCTATAAGCCTGTCAAAATCGCAGTAGCCAGACTCTTGGGTTCGCTTTGGTATCGATGTCCGGAGAGGCCAAATCAAGGGAGCCAGTGACAGATGCTAATTAGGAAAATGTCTATGGTGAATACTGAACGGATTAATAAAGAAGATGATCTAGATAAAATGCTTTGAATGGCGAAGTTTTCAGTTTTGAATGAAATTCTCATGAAACAAGTGGCATAACAGGACAGAGTCCAAGGAATCAATAGGCGAACTGTTGGAGGTCGTTTTGTAGTTCGTTCCAAAGAGATGCCTTTAATATATGAACGATCTCTTAACATAATTGTAAATTAAGGGAACTTACGTGTATGTTCGTGACTTCGTAATTCACGGATCCATTGGGTAAGGATTTCAACCCGTACTGGTTAGGAATTACAGTCATCTGCGCTTCTTCGTAGAATAGCAAATTGGCTCCGAATTCGAAAGCCTTCTGCGAGAACTGAAACAGTAGACCAGGAGCAGGAGTGTCCTGGGATTGAACCCCATTTTCGCAAAGAACCAAAACCAACAAGACCAACATCACCGGAAGCGCACAACGAACATTTTCTAATCTCGCCATGTTGATCTGCAAAACTTCAGAAGGACTGAAGAAGCCTTCAAGAAGACGCGATCGTCTTACGCCCTTCTTAAATATAAACCAAGCATTGACGTCACCACATATATATAGTAGCCTATAATCCTTTGACACATATGCTTTTCAGTTCGTCTAACACGAAGCCTGCTCTCAGCACGCATTGCTGAAATACAGCGTGTACCGAACAAAGAAGCCTGTGGTAAATATTTGTGAGCTAAAAAATCACAGCGGCTTCAAATAAATCTAGGCCTACTAGATGTAGATCCCCTCTGCTTAGACATTTCCTTCACTCGCTGAACTTGTGATGATTTAAGTCGAAATCTCAATTCGTTGTCAACTGCTGCGTTCTGGCGGCTATCTGATTGAATAAATGAATATGCAAGTATACATTTATGTTGTCTTAAATTGCAGGATGGTTAGGCATCGTTAGGGCAACTGAATCACTGTAAAGGATGAGTTTTTTCAAAACTGTCATCATCAACGGCATATTTTGACCCACACAGGGAGAAGGACAGCAAATTCAATGAAGGGAAAATGACTGCAACCTAAAGCATTAAGTTCTCAGAAAATGTGCTATATAAAGTTGATTGCGGACTAAATGAAGCACGGAAAGTATAGAGGGAAAAATGTTGCCTTGAACGATGATCCTGACCGGTTGACGGGAGTGCTTTAGAAAGGCGCTATACTGTACAGAATATGGTTACAGTACTACACTATATTGAAAGATCGAGCTATTGATTTACCGGTTGCACTACATTACATCGCAGAGAGATATTGAACACTTGACTAAGCCAAATCCTAGGACAAATTTGAATGTGTAATGTTATCGAGTTTTAAATAGACCTAACGGTTGTCACATCTTAGAACTGTTGCTGACTGTGTGAACTTGAACGAAGCTGAATGTAAAAAGCCTCCATGGCTCACATATTTTAGTAGAAAGCACTATTCACCGAGTTTAAATGAAGTTCGTGCAGATGATTTACCCAGCTTAGATATATACATGCACATATATGTTTGCATATATTACACACATAGATGCATGAATACATACATACAGGGTGGCGCAGAAAAAGTGAGACCGCGTAGTATAATATCTAATAATAAACTTCTTTGTAAGTTTTTCTTCTAAGAAAAACAAGTAAATTGTTGTCAAATGATAATTTATACAAAATCAGAAATCAAATTCAATGTGTCCTCGTCAGTTCTCAGCAGTTTTTTCTAAACGTCTGCGCCACTGGTCAATGCTTCTGTTTATAAACCGCTAAGAGTTTTTGCACTCTTCAACAATGGCCAGTTTCAATTGATCTATTGTTGCAAAATATACGACGAAGGTAGACTTTTTGTTGAAGAGCACCCCAAATAGCATAATCTACAGGGTTTACGTCCGGGCTATTTTGGGCCCACATATCTGGTTCGATGATGGTGACATTCTCCCGAAGAAGGAAGTTGAGAACACGATCTTCTGCTGTTATTTTTGTCATTTTATAAACACCGTAAAAATGGCATAAACTATAAAGATGGCGACCGGAAGTTCACGAAATAGTGACGTCACACGTTGAGTTAGTGAGTAAGGCTATTTTTCAGTTTAAAAAACCGCCCAAAACATAATTTGATATATATTGCACAAGATTTCATGAGGTGGTCCCACTTTTTCTGCGCCACCCTGTAAATACATATACACAGTGAGTCATTAAAAAGTGTTCAAGGGTCAACACGGCCCAGTGTGTAATCTAGTCCCCCTGTTCTGGGGGGAAACAAGGTTTCTCGGGGGGGAATTTCCCCCCAAAAAGGTCTCTGCCTTACAATATTGCCGAGTTCTGGGGGGGAAACTTCAATCCTGGGGGGGGAAATTTCCCCCCCAAAAGACGTCTAGATTAAACACTGAACACGGCCTAAACCACACTACAGGTATGACCCGGCTCACCTACTCGCCATGCGAAGAGGCGCGCACACAGACGGGTCAACCGTCTCTCTGAATACACTAATGAACGAGGGGATCCTTCGCTACCGGGGGGTAAGAGGAGGACGGAACAAAAAGCGCACTATCCGAGTCGTCCCAGAGCGAAACAGAAAGTACAATGCTAAATGCAAACCTAGACTACGAAACACGCTCAACGTCATCCAAATACAGACAAAAAACGAGCCATCGACCATAAAAAGGACTGACTCTCAATCAGATAAATAATCAACGCTCGCTCCCTGGCAAAGGCTGGAGCCTAAGGATTCTATATTTATAGGATTGGTTACTCGTGAAAATGACGTGTACTTCCGGCGTAGGCCGCGATCGTGGCGACATCTGTCGTCGCGGGTGTAAAGGTTCGTGTCTAGATGTCAACAAGCTTGTCAGATGTCGTGTTCTGCAACAAATTGCATGAAATCGACGAATAACAGACTAAGATTATTTTTCTTTCGGTTTCAAAAGAACAGAGAAAGGCAAGTGATAATAAATGTAGCCATTATTTTCAATGATTTTCTATTAAGTAATCTAAACTACGGAAATATGTCAGGCATTGTAAATGTTTAGGTGTACGCTGTACCCTATGTGACCGTGGTCAATCGCATCTCAGCGGCATCTGACATTAATTCGAAAATTAAGAAATCTGCATTGTGTTCCCTTAACTTTCCCAGTAACTAGTTAAAGTAAAAGCTAAGTAATTTATAGGTAAAAGTTTTAATAGGTTTGAAGCAATATAAACCTTAGAAATATGCACTTTTGCGTCGGTAGCTATGGAGCTTCTGACATCGTCAAACCACGAAGCAGTGATGCATTCGATGTGCTGAGAAACAACAAGCCAATTACATACTATTGGCGCCCGCACATAGGGGGAAGATACGGCATTTGCCCCTTCTGGAATTCACATCTTAAACTTTTTCGTCTATATCAGGCCATGATGAGTTCCAGTTTTAAACTTATGCCCCTAACTGCACAACTTTCTGCGGGGTCCCATGTTACATACTTACATGTGTACAACGTATTGGGCTCATTTTTGTAAAGAAAGGAATACTATGCATTATATCTCTATAATAAATTTTTTCATGTTACATGTTTGGCAGATGCAGGCAGTGGTGCATATCCATCTACAAACTACTAATGAGCTGACCATTTAGAAGACGGCCATTCATGAACGCCCGAAAACGAGATTTTTGGTGTGGATGCAGTGCTAACACTGTTCAGTGTACCAAATCCATCACAGAGATTGCAGTCCTGTTGCTAATCACCTCTACGTCACAAACCTTGTGCAGAAGTTCATCTCTGACGAAAAGTTAGCTAGCCTGGACCTACCAGATAACATCTGTAATTGGCTGGTAAACTTTCTGAAAGACAGGAGGCACGTTACAAGGTTCGAGAGTCCACTGTCTGCGGTTGCCTTCATTAGTGGTGGCATGGTTCAGGGGTTGGGGGTTGGATCATCCATATTCGTCGTCAGTGCCTCTGACCACCTCCCAGTACACATGGAAAACAAAATGGTTAAGTATGCAGATGATATATACTTGCTTATCGGGGCTTCGATGCGGATCATGGTGTACAAGGAGCTGGAGAGGGTGATGTCTTGCGCCCACTTGAACAACCTTCAACTCAATCAGGCGAGGTCCAGGAAGATGTTGGTCGCCCGGACGCGGAAATGCTGACCCTCCTGCGTTGCCTCAGGGCGTGCATACAGTGACCTCAATGAATATCCTGGGAGTCACTATAACTGACGATCTATGTGCATCTACCCACGTCCGTGAGATTCTGGGCACTTGCTCAGTCTTTCTGTGCCCTTTAAATGAGTCCCATGCGCTTCGATCAATCTTCCAACCCACTATTAGACGACACTATAATCTTCGTCAGAGACCACATGATTTTTGTTCTGCCGAACAACGATGACAGAAATTTCATCAAGAGGTGGGCGGTGGATGGAGACAGGCGTGTGGCAGTCTATCTACCACACATCACCTGCTGCGTACAGATTGAGATTCCTTTGTCAATGCTTTTATTTACCAAATGAATGATTGTTACAATTATGCCTTCAAGGAATGAATATGGAACCTGTTTTTTCTTAAACCAAGGCAGATTCTGTGACATTTCTTCAGCGTGTCATTTTAATTTCATTACTGTTTAAAAATAGAAGATTTAAATTTATTGCATGTACATGTATGTCACATCTGTCTCACATGTACACTTCAGCGTTGACCCTGAACATTATTCTGTAAGTATTTATGACTCAATCAGTGAGAGCTCTAAACAACTTTTTTTGTCCTGATTTTTATGTGTTCCAAGTATAAATTATATGAAATGTTAATAACTAATGTGCCTCTGTTTATTTCATTAAATGCACTTAGTTGAATAATGAAACTAAAATTCTTAGTTGAGTGAAGAAGGAAATAAAGTTATCAACAGTTATCAGTCATTACCACACAATCTCAAAAACCATCGTATATTTAGACACTGATGCTGGTAAAGTGCAGGGAAGTTGAGCAACACTTGACATGGTTATTACAGCACTTGTGAATAGGCTGGTGCCCTGCACTTGGGTACGGGTCCGCGCTATAGAAGTTTGGAGATTATGATTAGCGGGATAGCACCTATACACAGAATGCCATCCCATATGGGTCACTTCGCTCTTCATCTATCTGGGTCATTAAATTAATAACAAGCACTTTTTGATGGTTAAAATGTATACCATGTTGTTGGTTTGCAGTTATAGTGCTTGCACTTCAGCCAGAAGGTACTTGAACCCCAAGACTAAGGTTTTTGAGGAAAGGCCATAGAGACATGTAATAATGAAGTTAATTTTACCTAAATATTTGTTGACACTTGACACATGATCTGAAACGCTCAAAAGATGTTGCATTCTTCAGTGGTCAGGAAAAGTGTTCCAAGCAGTTGCCCAGAGACTACAAGAACATTTGCCAAACCTTGTGGAGGACTATGGTACATTATGTTGATTTCCAGAGGACTGTAGCTGATATCAACACTGGTTGTGTTATATGCCACTTGAATGGATACTAGTAATCTGTTATATGTTATAGTCTGATAATGAGAAGGCCAGTCAGTGCCATGTATGATGACATGCAAATATGCAAAGTTTACAAACTGTAAAAGTTCTCAGCTACGTCAGGTTGTCATGCAGTGCAAAACTGATATGATCTCAGGACACCCTTCTAAGGCTTCTATAGCCTCTAGATCAGACTATTGATATCACGGATTAATACACTCACGTGGCAAAGCCTCTAGATCAGGCTGGCAGCAGAGTTAAACGACTAGGCCTATTAGCCCTGACTAAATAGTCGGAACACTTGCCATCAGATGGTAACAGTAATCAACATTCAACACACATACACACACGCACATGATCGGCTCATACGCTTCCTTAAAACCTTGATTCTCATCCATCTCGGTCATGTCGAAAGATTTGTTGACATAATGCGGCATGGTTGTGCATTGCAAAGTTATGCAAAATTACCTTTAAAATTAAATAAAATGTCATAAATTGTAATAGACACTACAGCCCATATTAAATAAGATGTTTTATTATATATAGGCAATTGTTTATTGCTCAAAAAGTAATTATTCGTCGATTGTCTTCATAGAACCCGCAATGCATTTGTTATGTAAACACGAGGTTCTACGCCTTTGTCGCTAGAGGCGCCACGCTCCATGGACGAGATAACTTGTCCAACGGTTTTACATAGGCAGTTTCCAGTCCTTTGTATAAAAAGTTCTTGGCTGGAGCCCTGGACCACCTAGGAGCCGAGCTCTCCGGGCATGGACTAGAAGTCGCAATCGTAACAGAAACCCACCTAAAGGAACGCCATCTAGAATCAGTCTGCAAAATCCAAGGCTTCCAGACATTCAGGAGGGACAGAAATGGTCGAAGAGGAGGTGGAGTAGCCATCTACGTAAACGAAAATAAAACAGCAATGGAATGTCATTTCCCAGACCAACCAGTAAATATCGAACTACTTTGGGTACGGGTCCTCTCGGGAACCACCGTCATTGGAGTAGAGCCCTGCGCCGACGTCATACTGTCGGCGGCGGCGCGCCGGTCATTTTGGGTCGGCGGCGGCGCGCCGATGAACAAAAATCGGCGGCGGCGGCGCCCTCGAAATGTCGGCGCGGCGTGTCCTAGTCAGAAGCATGAGTCACTATGAGAGTTGAATAGCCGTTGGTCCTGTGACCAGTCAAGAGGGCCAAGTTCTCTAAAACCACTCCGTCACACTGAAGCTCAATTGCTTACTGAGAGAGAAGACACCTTCAGACATTTGCATTACATGCATGAACATCCTTAATTACACTGCACATCTGCATAGGTATTGCAAATTGTAATCAGATGAAGCAACATGCATTTGCATATTGCATGAATACACTTCATTGCACATGCACTGATACAGTATAGGCCTACACACCAAGTCACATGGCAGATGCCGGTTAACAGCATCCTCCCAGTAAGAGAGGCTGCTGTCAATCCGTGAAGTGAAATGTAAATTAGCCTATACTTTTTCTTATGGTAATACAATGGCCAAGTGGCCTTACCCCTATTTATTTTTCAATGAATTTACCAGGCGGTCTGCTGCCCGTTTGAATTGGTGCCAGTTAAGGTCTCTATATATAGACCATTATTTGTATCAGACTAAACTGAAAATGCCCATTCTTGATACTATACGTACTAAGTCAAAACCTGTCTCAAATGATACTGCTTACCTGAATAGATTCCTGCCAAAAGTATTAATCAATTATACCTTCCGTTCTGCAGGATTAGTTAAATGACATATCTTGATATTAATAGCACTTATAAACTCCTCTAACCTCACAGCATGCAAGTGAGCTTATGTGTGTTATTATAGCTGCAAAAGTCAACGCGAATTGGTGATATCATATGCTCATAGCATTGACGACACCAATTCGTGTTGCCAATCAAGTTTCGCAAAGAAATCTAGAGAAATAAAATGAAGTAAGTACAAGAAGGCATTTCACACCAAGGCAACAATTTATCGCAATATCATGCAAAACATGAAAAATGCAATAATAATAATAAATGTATCAAACTGGCATCGGCGGCGCGCCGACAGATTGTCGGCGGCGGCGGCGCGCCGACAAACAAAAATCGGCGGCGGCGGCGTCCACAAAATGTCGGCGGCGCGGCGCGGCCGGCGCAGGGCTCTACGTTGGAGCCCTCTACCATCCTCCCAAGCCCATTTACAAGACCACAACTCTGCTCGACTGGCTGGAGAAGACAGAGGAGGCGCTGAGCCAGGAACTAGGAGTAATAAGATTCGCTCTGGGAGGCGACTTCAACAGCTTAGAAGTCACAGACGTGGGTGAGCGGACAGGATTACACCATATATTGTCTACGCCCCCACACTAGGGCCCAGAACGCTTGACATGCTCATGGTCTCAACACCGAATCAATACAAAGTTAAAGTATTAACTTCGGTAATCAATACAGACCACAAAGCAATTATAGCAACCTCGAACGGGAAAATCACCGACCCACACAAAAAGCATGAAAAAGCCACCTTCCGGAAATGATCGCCAACCAGCATGCAAGCCTGTTGAGAAATCTGCAGAGTACCCCGCCTGCTCAAAACCTGAACGACCCAAACCCACAAACTGCTTGGGATAACTTCTATGAGGATGCCCTCAGTCGCCTCGACCATCATTACCCGCTCAGGACGATCACCATCACCTCAAGAGACCCTGAATACATCACACCGGAGATCAAACACCTAGACCGTAGAAAGAACAGGCTTCTCAAATATGGACAGATCGAAAAAGTCGGATCCCTGGCGCAAAAAATATCTAATTCCATCCTCAAGGCTACCTCGTCCTCTCTGTTGTCAGCTGTTGCTATACTGTTGCCAGCTGTTGTTACTGTTGCCAGCTGTTGTTACTGTTGCTGTTGTTTTTGAAAATTTATCTGAATGTAACACGACGAATAAACACGGACATACTTTAGCAACATTTATTCTTATTCTTACCACTACCAATATCACTACCTACGACCAGCACTATTACCACTACAATAGTACTACCACCACTGCCACTAGTACAACTACTAGGCCTAGTATTAAGCTGGGGTTGTATCTGTGGCGCACCTAATAAAATATTGAATATTTAAGGATCACTTAAACCAGGGAATCGAGTTAATATGCAATATAACGTAATGTCTTACAAAGCAATGATTATATCGTTATGTACCGTACTAACTAGGCGAATACAGGCTACAAGTAGGTAAAAAATCATCCGTCCATTAAGCTAGATCATTGACTATCAGTTGCTTTTTAATATCTACGAATTAGTCCTAAATAAGAGTCAACAAATTTTCGCTAAGTAGTTATCGAGAAAAACTAACGACATCATCAAAAGTCAAACGATTCTGTTGTTACTTTTTCGATTAATCTTGCATCGTGGTTTTCTTTTCGTAGCGGTTGTCATAGTTACGGCTTGCGCTCGACATTGGTTGCTATGCGCAGACAATGATCTTGCACATCCAACGAAGCGTCTTTAAACTGGACGTTCATCGGAAGTGGAAGCTGAATTCCATCGCCAATTTTCTTGTTCAACTGCGGAACAACAAGCATCCTCGCAAGAAGCTCAATGTGTCTGACGAGGACATCAGAAGAAATCGAACCCACAGCGCTCTTCAGTACGGCAACAGTTGGAACAATTTTCGTCACGCTTCTCTTTAACTCGTTCGAGTTCAAGGTGACTGTAACGAAGGCGTTCAAGGTGACATTGATCGTAAGAATCTCGACAAGCGAGCCAGCCGGAAGTCGCGCTCTGAAGGTCGCGATCCCGAAAAAGGTAACTACTATGCCGCTGCTGGAAGAGATGTTGGTAGTCGGTGCTTTAGAGGCCACCAATTCCACTTCAACAGAAGCGTTTGGATATTGGTTGGAAAGCATTGGAAAGACATTTCCCACGCAGCAGGATCCGGAGCAGCTGGTGCTCAAACAGCTTTTGAACCCGTCTGGAAGGTTGCTTTGCGTTAAGTTGTGGCGAAGAATGTTTCGTCGAAAGATGGCGTAAAGAAAGGTGTTCGGTACATATTCTGAGATCCAAATAGTCAGCATCTTGTCTGACGTCATCGCCGTCGTTGTTGGAAATGGATGAGCCTACAATATGCATCATTGACTGAATGATTGATGGATTGGTTCGGACAGTGGATCGACTTATGTAATAGATTAATTATTAGGTAATTAAATTTTATTCAGTATAAATGATTCTTTCACTAATTAATTATTTCTTTCTTCCATCCGTTTTTTTCTTTCATTTTTCGTTCTTTCTTTCTTTCATTCTCAAGTTCTTTCTCCAATTATTGCTTCTCTCATTCATTATTATTAATCGTTGTTCATTATCAACAGGCTAATTGTTTCACAACTGATTGTTTGTATGCAAAACAGAATGCTGTGGCCGGACCTAACGTCTGGAACTCATTGCCGCTGGTTATCCGATCCATGGACTCCAACCCTACCTTTTGCAATCACCTTAAGATCTGACTCTCTGTTTCGTGCGGCCTTTCCTTAATATTCCATTGTGTAAGGCTCTGCTGAGCACAGGTTGAGTTGCGCCATAACAAGTACTGTACGACGACGATGATGATGATGATGATGATGTGATGATGATGATGATGATGATGATGATGATGATGATGATGATGATGATGATGATGATGATGATAATGATGATGATGAGGATGATGATGCATGTTGATGTAGGCCTAAATATCTTGTTAAGTTGACCGATTTATTCGAGTCGTGATTAGCAAAGCGTAGGCCTACCGAGCTTCTATATACCGACTGCCCTGGTTGTTAACTGGCTCAATTTTTTGCACCGAAGCACCTAAAGATTCGGTGGTTTTAACGGCAGAGACAAGAGGTTCAGGCTGAGCGCTTCCAGTGAATAGCCGATCAAGCTCGTTGCCAAACACTGAACGGTCTGAAAAGGCTTTTGAAAGCATACATTTGCTGAATAGGCCTACAGAGTGTGCAGAGAGATTAGGCGTCAGGTGTGCTTTGTGCAATCTTCTTAAACACTAAATTTCACACGAGTTTTCAGTCGCATTCTCATACATCGGTCACAATTAATGAGTCTGTCCTTGGTTGCACGAATCGTTCTGCCAGTAAAACATACAATCGGAGTTTTTATGCCCTATCCAACTGTCTGCTTGAAAACACACCCTTACCTCTGTTAGCCTCTGTGCCTTTTACCTGTGGGAGCTTCTGTGTCTGTTTATAAGTCTTCTTATTTCTTTCTGCTTATCTATGTGTCGCTGCTCGTTACTGTGGGTCATTTTTGTATCTGTCCAATAACTCGTACATTAGTTCGTCTACATGCTCAACACCTTGAGTAACTAAATATTAATTTTGCTCATCCAGTTAAATACTGACCTTTGAAAAACAAAGTACGTGTTTCTCACTAAATTTTACTTAAGGGCCCTACATTAATGATTTTACGTATATTACTCTACACTACATTTTGCATTACACCATATACTCTTATATATATATATATATATATATATACACACACATCATCATTATCATCATCATCATCATCATCATCATCATCATCATCATCATCATCATCATCATCATCATCATCATCATCATCATCATCATCATCATCATCATCATCATCATCATCATCATGAGACTCCACTAATTTCATTTGAGCCTGTTACGATGCTCTTGAATCAGAGGGTGGGATCACACTGGAGCCTGGCCATGGACTACCGTAGTTAAGTTCTATTAGTTAAGGGCAGTTAAGATGTCTTTGTATTAGACCCCCGCTCGAGAGTGTAGCATCTTTTGCTTTACAGCCTTTATGTAGGCCTAGATATAAGCTTGAACGTGAGGCCACCTATACGGCCATTAATTGAATTGATAATTGACTCAATTTGGTATCCCTGCCCAGCGGAACTCATCCCTTTGGGGACGCCCATTACCACCAGTGACTACTCAAGACTGCTCCAGTATTTATCACATTTCATTCTTGTTATGAACCGATATGTAGCTGATTTATAAGTGATAAGTGATTGTTCTGGTGATTGGTTAAATAAAGATGAATTGAATATATATGTATATATATATACATATATATATATATATTCAATTCATCTTTATATATATACTAGCAGGTTTACCCCGCGTTGCCCGGGGTTATAAGTTTCAATCCCTGTAGCGAATAAGCAACAAATTTAGGTATAAGTTTAAATCCGTGTAGCGAATAAGGAAGAAATTTAGGCGACCTGTGGGGGAGACTGCTTTGCAGTCAAGGCGTGGACTGACTGCTTCGCAGTCGCCCTCTGGCGACGACTGCTTCGCAGTCTCCCGTGGACTGACTGCTTCGCAGTCGAGTGGCGACGACTACTTCGCAGTCTCCCGTGGACTGACTGCTTAGCAGTCGAAGAGGGTGAAGCCGGCGTTGGCGGGTTCAAGAAAACGCCAGAAATCTAGCCCTCGCTGCCCTTAGTAAAGCAGAGTCTTTGAACATACAATTTTGCTGTAAAACGATGAACATAGTTCGATTCGATCGTAATTAAATTTTGTGCGAAAGTGAACAACGTCGTTATTTGCATTATTAATGACGTTGGGGAATACTCGCGCCATAAATAGAACCGCTTGTCGTTATGCGCATTATTAATGACGTTGGGGAATACCCGCGCCATAAATAGAACCGCTTGGCTGTGGAAGAGCATTATGCGCATTATTAATGACGTTGGGGAATACCGGCGAAATAAATAGAACCGCTTTGCAGTGGAAGCGTGAGGGACGGTCGGTTGGGTAGAGTTTTGGGGGATTTTCACCATGTTAGCGGTGAAAAGGGGTACGCGAAACCCTACACTGGGTGTCCGGTGCCGAGGCCGACACAGTAATGAAGGTTTCGAGTGAAAAGGTGCAAAATTGTAGAAGTTAAGCCCGGTCAAACAGACAGACAGACAGACACACACACACACACACACACAGAAATCTCTCTTTATTTATATAGATATGTTATTCCCTGAGGCGAGAGACGACCTAAGATAGCTATATATATATTATATATATAAGATAGTTATATATATATATATATATATATATATATATATATATATATATATATATATTAGGTCGTCTCTCGCCTCAGGGAATAACATTGATCAAATGAACTCTTTAACTATTGTGGAGAGCCTAAGCATTCTAGATGGCTATTCCGAAGTTTCTAAATGATTGTTCCATGTTTCTGTCAAAACTGAGAGTTTTCTGCTGCTATTCTTGTCCGCACTCAGAACTCATCTCCTCCAATTTGCACATCCACCGTTAACATCCACCATAAGCAATCTTCTGTTTTCTCTAACTTCTCATATATATATAGACTGAACACGAAGTTAAATATAATTGTCGCTACAGCTAACATCTGATCGACCGGCAATAACTACTATCACAGATAAACATTATTAGCATCATACAGCCTCGCACAGGCAACGCTTTGGTGAGGTACCAAAAAGGCGCTATAGAATGTATACCGCTACATGCATACATATGGTGTATTATGATAACGTTGCTGTATAAGCTCGGATATCATTAGACAAGATCTTTTACCTCACACCAGCAGTCGTAACTCAATGTTCTCACCTGTATTGGTGGCTCAGTAGTGTCACCTTTGTAATAGAACGTGGCCTTCAGCTTTGTGTCCACGAAGCCACTCTGGATCTCAGGTGCAGATAAGAAGCGGTTGTCGAGCAAGTAGTCGTCTGCGACCGTCCTCTGAAGAGGAAATGACGTCAGCATGTCGTTCGCTCTGACGTTTATAGCTCTTGTTGCAACGTCACAGAGTTTCATCTGAAGTTCGTTCTTGATCGTACTTTCGATGTTTCCCAAGAACAGGTTCTTCTTCCAGTCGGATCCACCGTTCAACTCGAGCGACACGTTTGATATACTTCTGTTGCAGCCGGTGGCTGAGATGGTCGGATGTCCAGTGGCATCGAGGCCAAGCGTTATTGACAGGATAATCGAAGCATTATTCACTGATGCCTTGAAGCTGCCTGAATCACTGGAATTGATGAACCACCATTTGTAGTTGTACTTCCAGCTACCCGCTAATGAGATGCTCGCATTGGTCAGTGTCCAGGTGATGATGCCTGGACTGACCACAACTTTCGACAACGGCTTAGTGAAGTTTGTCACCTATAGAAAAAAAATTATATTAGCAGAGAAAACTTACAGAACCTATATGATTCCACGTGGTCGAATTGATCTGCGCTAGACTTGTAATCGAAATGACTAACAGAATTTGATTTGGATTTACGATGCTGTTCCTGTGATGTGTTTATATGTACATCATGTTTGAAACATTCAGCAACTTCGAATCACAGATTTTGGATGTGTGACCGGTGACCACCGTGAAATATATGGCGGGTGTTGTACGTTGTGCAACACACGGTTTGTAGGGCCTACTTGAGAGATAACATCATATTTCTCATTTTTCATCATTGAGTTTTCTTGCACAGACTTGTGATTATCATTTCTTTTTTTTCTTTCTTGCTTATCTTAGTTTTCGATTCCTTAACTTGTTCTTCGTGATATTCGTGTTTTTTCGTGTTTTTTCACCATTTGTTTGTGTGCACTCGTGTCATGTCTAATGCACTTAATAATTGTATAATGTTAACCGTTTGCTGCAATTGCACTAATTTTGTTTTGATTCCACATATACCATTTAATTAAGTTTTAATTTAGATTTATCTTGTTCACTTCTTTTTTCTTGATCGAAGCAATTGATTAGAATATTGATTGAAAGACTTTTATAATGACATTTATTGTGATAGTATTGAACCTTAGGTGGCCCTACATAGCGGGATTTTTTATTTCTTCTGGGTCTCCTTTTGTTGCAAATGCTGATACTGCTATGTTATACTGTTTTGTTTTTCAAACTGCTTCAATAAAGGATTTGATTGATTGATTGACTGATTGATATTGTTTAGTGAACCCAAGGATAAACTGTGCTTCGCAGGTTCTTGATCGCCTAAGGGCAGGGTGGGAATTGTCGAACCCCTAGTCTCTCTTATAGGATCCCAGTTAAGTCTTCTTTGCACACCCCAGAATCTGTTTCCAACCCCTCAGTTATACTAGTGTGATTTAGTTCTATTTGACTCTTAGTCTCTGACAAAGAGAAGACATTTCCATGGTGTATCTTGTACGCATTTTTGAATTTTCTCAACAAAGGAATTGATTTTGATTCAAGTATGACTTGCAAAACCGCTAGCGCTGAAATCAGCTGCTTTCAAATTTCGTTGACATCTGTTTGCAAACCCCCTCAGTTGTGCTAGTGTGATTTAGTTCTATTACGGATAAAATGTTCACCCCCCCCCCATTCTTTTTTTTTACAATTCCGACATTGCCAACAGGTTTAATGTGGTGCCGTCGTCCGCTGAGTAGTCCTATACGATGTTCTTGCCTCATTTCTGATCGGTTCGAGGTAACTAATGGCACTACCTAAAGTCTCAGCGGGGAAATAGAAGTTTTTAAAAAGAGATGAAAGGTGGTGCTCAGCGGGGAAATAGAAGTTTTTAAAAAGAGTTGAAAGGTGGTGCTCAGCGGGGAAATAGAAGTTTTTAAAAAGAGATGAAGGTGGTGCTCAGCGGGGAAATAGAAGTTTTTAAAAAGAGATGAAAGGTGGTGCTCAGCGGGGAAATAGAAGTTTTTAAAAAGAGTTGAAAGGTGGTGCTCAGCGGGGAAATAGAAGTTTTTAAAAAGAGATGAAAGGTGGTGCTCAGCGGGGAAATAGAAGTTTTTAAAAAGAGATGAAAGGTGGTGCTCAGCGGGGAAATAGAAGTTTTTAAAAAGAGATGAAAGGTGGTGCTCAGCGGGGAAATAGAAGTTTTTAAAAAGAGTTGAAAGGTGGTGCTCAGCGGGGAAATATAAGTTTTTAAAAAGAGATGAAAGGTGGTGCTCTGCGGGAAAATAGAAGTTTTTAAAAAGAGATGAAAGGTGGTGCTCAGCGGGGAAATAGAAGTTTTTAAAAAGAGTTGAAAGGTGGTGCTCAGCGGGGAAATATAAGTTTTTAAAAAGAGATGAAAGGTGGTGCTCTGCGGGGAAATAGAAGTTTTTTAAAAAGAGATGAAAGGTGGTGCTCAGCGGGAAATAGAAGTTTTTAAAAAGAGATGAAAGGTGGTGCTCAGCGGGAAATAGAAGTTTTTAAAAAGAGATGAAAGGTGGTGCTCAGCGGGGAAATAGAAGTTTTTAAAAAGAGATGAAAGGTGGTACGCGTAATTAATTGTCCTTTAAATTGCTGAAATTTTCACCGCCATAAAAAAGCTGCGTCAGGAAGATCAGCTTTTTCCGGCGCCTATAAGCCTGTCAAAATCGCAGTCGCCAGACTGTGGGGTTCGCTTTGGTATCGATGTCCGGAGAGGCCAAATCAAGGCCGCCAGTGAGATGATAATGAGGAAAATGTCTATGGTGCATTGAATGCTGAACAAATGGTGAAAGAAGATGATATAGATAAAATGTTTCGAATAGTGAAGTTTTTAGTTTTGAATGGAATTCTCATGAAGCAAGTGGCATAACAGGACGGAGTCCAAGGAATTAACAGGAGGAGAACGCGTGAACTGTTGGAGGTCGTTTTGTAGTTCGTTCCAAAGAGATGCCTTTAATAAATAAACGGTCTCTAGACATAATTGTATATTAGGGGGACTTACTTGTATTTTCGAGATTTCATAATTCACGGATCCAATGGGTAAGGATTTCAACCCGCTCTGATTAGGAATTTGACTCTTCTGCGCTTCTTGGGTGAAGAGGGACCCAAACAAACTGAATCCGAATTCGAAAGCCCTCTGCGAGAAACGCAACAGAAGACCAGGAGCAGGAGTGTCCTGGGATTGAACCCCATTTCCGCAAAGAACCAAAACCAAGAAGACCAACATCACCGGAAGCGCACAACGAACATTTTCTAATCTCGCCATGTTGATCTGCAAAACTTCAGAAGGACTGAAGAAGCCTCCTATTCGAGGCGATCGTCTTACGTCCTTCTTAAATATAAACCAAGCATTGACGTCACCACATATAGTAGCCTATAATCCCTTGACAAATATGCTTTTCAATTCATCTAACACGAAGCCTGCTCTCAGCACGCATTGCTGAAATACAGCGTGTACCGAACAAAGAAGCCTGAGCTAATTATTTGTGAGCTAAAAAAATCACAGCGGCTTCAAATAAATCTAGGCCTACTAAATGTAGATCCCCTCTGCTTGACATTTCCTGCACTCGCTGAACTTGTGATGATTTAAGTCGAAATCTCAATTCGTTGTCATCTGCTGCGTTCTGGCGGCTATCTGATTGAATAAATGAATATACATTAATACGTTTATACTGTCTTAAATTGTAGGATGGTTAGGGCAACTGAATCACTGTAAAGGATGAGATTTTTCAAAACTGTTAACACCGACGGCATAATTTGACGCACACAGGAAGGACAGCAAATTCAATGAAGGGGAAATGACTGCAACTTAGAGCATTAAGTTCTCAGAAAATGTGCTATATAAAGTTGATTGCGGACTAAATGAAGCACGGAAAGTATAGAGGGGAAAATGTTGCCTTGAAGGATGATCCTGACCGGTTGACGGGAGTGCTTTAGAAAGGCGCTATACTGTACAGAATATGGTTACAGTAGCCTACTACACTATATTGAAAGATCGAGCTATTGATTTACCGGTTGCACTACATTACATCGCAGAGAGATATTGGACACTTGACTAAGCCAAATCCTAGGACAAATTTGAATAAGAAATGTTGTCGTGTTTAAATAGACCTAACTGTTGTCACATCTTAGAACTGTTCCTGACTGTGTGAACTTGAACGAAGCTGAATGTAAAAAGCCTCTATGGCTCAATGGCTCACATATATTAATAGAAAGCACTATCCACCCAGCTTAAATGAGGTTCTTGCAGATGATTCACTCAGCTTAGATATATACATGCACATATATGTTTGCATATATTACACACATGGGTACTTGAATAAATACATACATACATATACATGCATGCATACATACATATACATATACACTGTTAATTCAATCCCAGATAGGCCTATCTCGCCTTGACTATTGCAGTACTCTCTACCTTGGTCTCTCAGCGGCTCGGATTGGGTGCTTGGACCGGGTCCTGCGTGCAGCGGCACGCCTTATTGGTCGCATCCCGAGATTTGGCCATGTCACCGAGTACATGCGGGATGTTTTGCATTGGCTTAAATAAATAAATAAATTCTAGAGATTAGAGTGCCGTATATTCGTGGACAGTCGATAAGATCGAAGCAACGATTCAGAAGCACTTGGGTCGCTACGCAGTGGCTTGAGGTGGATTCGAACCTGCAACCCTCCGGTTAC
Source organism: Allolobophora icterica (assembly GCA_963556255.1). Lineage (NCBI taxonomy): Eukaryota > Metazoa > Annelida > Clitellata > Crassiclitellata > Lumbricidae > Allolobophora > Allolobophora icterica. Next base: position 59,184,123 of record OY744605.1, read on the forward strand.
AAGGTACCGACTTACACCACTACACCACCGCGTCCCCCTGTCCTATCCCGCAGCGTATTGCCTATCGGGTCTCTGCCCTAGTGTGGCGCTGCCTTGTGGGTGAGGCCCCTGTGTATTTGCGAGAGCATTGCCGCTCCACTCTGAACATCCAGCGCCGTGGTTCCCTGCGCTCTTCTAAGCAGGCTGAGCTTCTAGTTCCCCGCTCACGGACCGCCCTTAGGCAGCGCCCGTGATTTTTCCATCGCTGGCCCTGCAATCTGGAATGGGCTTCCTGTAGCGCTTCGCTTAGTCCCATGCACCCATTCTGCCACATTTTATTCAAATCTCAAGACTGTACTCTTCAGCCGGGGTTGGGTCGGGAGTGCTTCTGAGTAGATAACCTTGAAGAGGCGCTATATAAATTTTCCATATGAATGAATGAATGAATGAATGAGTTACATACTTACTCTCTTGTCTCATGGTTATATTTAGATGTGTGGGCAGATGTTACGCTTGACCTGCACGTGTATACTTGCCTACTTTACATGCATACAAATACATACATACCTACATACATGCACACACGCATACATACATACATGCACACACGCATACATACATACATGCATACATACGCATACGTACATAGCCTAGACATTCGAGACACAGATGCACCGAGACAGACCATAATAGGGACGTGTTCCATTCATTCTCTCGCTAACTTGGTTTATCCTTTGAAGACGGTTGTCGAAAGAAATAGAAGATTAGAGATCGCCTTAGCCTTTCGCACCTTATTGCTTACTGTTTCGTACGATTAACGGCCTTCCAAGTAGTAATCTAACTAGCACTTTCGACAGATTCATAAAAGACAATTTAAACATAAAGAATCCCAGATAGGCCTAGGCAATTTCAACGGCACCGCGTAAGTTGCTAAATTAGTTTGTGCGCCATTTCGCAATCATGAGGAAGTACACACTGAAAACACGTTTCCTTTTTAAGTAATCTTTTTTATTAGCACGAGACAAACGTTCATACTTTACAACAACGAAGCACATATACAGTGGCGAACAGTAGCACAATGTCAGTAGATAAAAATAACAGATGCAATATTATAAACGGTTTCAGAATGTCTGATTTATATGCGCTGTAGCTTACAGGTAAATCTATGTCTATACCTATGATCTAAAGAACGTATACTTTACTAAGTTTACTCAGGTCTAAAAATGGAAACAGGTTAGATCCTAGAACAAGCATTAACTAGCATTCAACCAATTTTTACAGTTGTACAGTGAACGAATGATGAAGGATTTCTTATGCAGCAGTGTATGAAAGTACGGTAATTCAAATGCAAGCCCCTTTTTCGTAAGTTGAATTTATGAAGGATAAGTGCTTCGTAAACTGATGAAAGTCTAGACTGCTGTGACTCCCACCTTACTGTCGCCTCAATTAAGTGACGCGGGGATGATTCAAGGAGTCAGCAAATACTTCACTTACCACGTTACACAGCCTGATCACCTTATTGCCTCGATATGTTTTATTCAGGACCTATGCAGGTTCTTGGCAATTTCCGACATATTAATGAAAACTTGGAAAGTTAATTAAGAATAATTTGTTATGCGTGGTCAAGGGTAATGTAAACTAATAATCAAGGAGGTAAGGTAAGGTAAGATAACGTTTAGATGAAGTAACTTAAGAATAGGTAATTTAAAGTGAGTTAAGGTTAACTAAGACCACTTCTGTGTATCTTAATATTTATGTAGAGCCTTTCTAGATCCTGTCAGTTAACAGCAATTCAGGCCACGCCAAAAGAAGACAAGAGAAAGAAGTAGAACTCTATGTAAAACAAAGAAATGGCGAAGCAGGACAGTGAATACAACAACTTAATTATCGCCTATCTGTTTTAAAGGAAGCAGGCATTGAGAACAGACTAAATGTAATTAAAATCTTTCATCAGATTTTATCAATTGTTGTATGAAAGACGCATTAATCGCAAGATGTCACTAATTAACACATCTTTGACATTGCATATAAACATACGTATAAGTATAACCCATTTTGCGACATGGTCTATTATGTCACATTGCTAAGCAGTTGGTGCTAAAGGAAGGAAATTATTGATGCTATAAGCTTACTAATCAATTGGTGATATAACAATCAATCAGTACAGCTAAGCACCTACTGTAGGATATTCCATTGAAATGCCACACTAAACGTTACTGAAGGCGTACTGTTGGAGATGCGCTTCGTCAACAAGGGTGATTGAAGTCGGCCATATTGCCAGCAGGTTCGAAGGAAAAGACCAATGCGACGCAGATAAAGCCCGCCTTATGTTTCTCGGCCTCGTCGCTTAGAGTTAAGTCGCTGGCCTTCGAGCAAACCGCCTCGGAGATGGAAGAGATAGGTGCAATTGATAATCCGGCGAGTGACAGACCACGACAGATGAGATGCGAACCAAGTTTAATCGCCTGGAAAACGATTCAGTTTTTGGGACGAAGTTTCTGATCCGTTGAAGTGATAAACGGACTTTGCTAAAGGAGGCAGACAAACCCAACCCCTCACATTTCCTTTGCTGAGGAATCAACGTCAAAAGAGGCAAGAACCAATTAGAATCAAACGTGTACCTCATGCTGTGAACAACTTAGTTTGATAAACGTGTGACTATAGGTAGGACGGCACTCAGGAAGAATCGGTTCAGTCTGAACCTGACCCCAATATGGCACCAGCTTAGATTAAAATGGCGTTCAAGATGATGTCTAGTTTTTAACAGACACTACTGTCATCCGCTTAGGCAGATTAGATCGGAGTTCGTTGTTGCTGCAGAAATCGTAAGATGATATAGTCGTCGTAATTTGGAATAATGCTTCGGCTTAGATACTCAACTATCTAAGACTGACAAATTCTGGGAGTGTATGACAATAAATGCTAAAGGAACATTTGTGTCTCGTTCTTGGTGGAGTGCTGCTCTACTAGACAGGCAACATGTCGCTACGATAAGTTTGTGAATATGTGAAAGCAACTGAGCAACTAAAACATGGGGCTATACGAGGTAAGGCAACGAATATTTGTAACTTTAGTTAGGTTTAGTCAAGTTAAGTAGTTCTATCTAATCACGATGTGTGACAAACTAATAAACAGTACATTATAGCCAAACATTTTAATAATCCGACAAAAATCTGTAAGGTGACATGTTGCAATCGGCAAAGCTTTTCAGCAAACAAGCAACTACTTCATGTTGAGTTTTTCTCTCAGAAAGAAATTCAGTTGTTGGAGAATTTTCTCCGTTGATTAAAGGTTTACACGGTTACTACGAGCGTCGTACGTCGGTTGTTATGCGCAGACAACGGTTCTGCATCTCCAGCCGAGTGTCGTTAAAGCTGATACCAGTCACGACCGGAATTGGAATTCCTTCTTGACCTTTCTCGTTCAACATCGGAATTAGGAATGCGTCGCTCAACAGCTCAAAGACTTTTGACAATAGGTCGCTAGTGATAGGACCCACTAAGCTGCTAACCACTTCCACGGTTGGAACAAGGCGTGTCACGCTGCCCTTCAACGAGGCCGAATTCAAGGTTACCGCAACAACGACGTCCAGCTTGACATTGATCTTAAGAACCTCGACAACCAAATCATCCGAAAGTCGAATCTGGAAGGTTGCGACCCCGTAAAACGTGACGTGCAATGCGTTATTAGAGATGTTGGTTATCGGTGCCTTCGAGGCAGCCATCTCCACTTCCACGAATCTGTTCGGAAACTTGCTGGAAAGCTCCGAAAATATGTTCCCCAAGCAGACAACTCCTTCGGAGCAGACGGTGTTGAGAAAACTCTTGAACTGGTCTTGAAGATCGCGGTATGTCAAGGTGTAACGAAGGAGGTTTTGTCTATATGTGGCATAACCAATGGTGTTCAGTACATAGTCTGAGACCCAGATGGTTAGCATCTGGTTGGAAGTTGTCGTCGTCGGAAATGCTTCAGGCTACAATAACCAACATTACATAACCATAACCATAACCTTGATTGTTTGACAGTTTTGTGCATTTGTTTGTTTGAACTACTAAAAGATTGACTGAATGACTGACTGGCTCACGTATTCTCTCGCTCAGTCAATCATCAATTTATTCACTTATCAATTCATTTACTTATCAATTCATTCACCACTTCATTTACTCACCGACTCAGTACCAACTCGCTCGCTCGTTTACTCAATCGCTCGCTCACCGACTCGCTCCATTACTCACTGACTCACTCGCCCACTAGCTATCACACTCACTCGCTCATGCATTCATTCACTCATGTGCTCACTCGTGTGCTCATTCACCTGCTCACTCATTCGATCACACACTAACTCACTTGCTCACTCAATCACTCGCTCAGTTACCCACTCGATCACTCACTCACTCAATCATTCATTGATTTACGCGCTTACTGACTCACTAGCTCACTCGCTCGCTCACTCATGCGCCCACTCGCTCACACAATCGATCACTCACTGACTTACTGACTCACCGACTGACTTATTCACTCACATACACTCATGCTCTCACTGACTCGCTCACGCACTGACTCGCTCACTCACTCACTCACTCACTGACTCGCTCACTCACTCACTCACTCACTCACTCACTCACTCACTCACTCACTCACTCACTCACTCACTCACTCACTCACTCACTCACTCACTCACTCACTCACTCACTCACTCACTCACTCACTCACTCACTCACTCACTCACTCACTCACTCTCACTCACTCATGCGCTCACTCTCCTATCTGACACATGTTTTATTTTTAATCGATATTCTCACTTTTAATGGCGCTTCCGTTATGTCTTTCTTGTTATAGAACGCGGCCTTGTGCTTTGTGTTCAAGGAGCCAGTCTGAATGTCAGGTGCTGACAGGAAGCGATAGTCAAGCAGCCAATCAGAGTTGATAACTTTCTGAAGAGGAAATGACTTCAACTCATCGTTTGCGTTTCCGTTGATGACGTTTCTTGCTGCCTCGCAGATCTTCGTCGGAAGCTGATCCCGAATTGGCTTTTCGACGAAACTGGTAAACAGGTTGTAAAGCCAGCTGGCTCCTCCTCTGAACTTTATAGACACGGATGAGATACTGCAGCTGCAGCCAGTGCTTGAGATTGTCGGATGCCCGGTGGCATCAAGGCCAAGACTGACTGACAGGCTGATTGAGGCACCGCTCATCGAACCCGTGAAGGTGCCCGAATCAAGGATCCTAAAGAACCATTTCTTGTAGCTGTACCTCCAATCGCCTGCTAAATAGATCCCCGTATTGGATAGAGCCAAAGTGATGCTACCTGGACTTATCACAACGCTCGGCGACGGTTTTACTAGTCTTGTCACCTGTTCAAATTATATACAACCATATTATGTAGAGGCGGATTCAGCAGAGGCGTCTTTAATGGAACTCTAAAGGGCGTGGCATCCATTTAAAACGGGCAGTGGTGTTGATCTTATCCAATAAATTAATTAAAACTTGCAAGATCGAGGTCATACGATCGCTATAGGAAAACATAGATTTACTAGCCTGTGTCTTTAAACCTAAGACAGAAATAAACTAAGGGCCAAGGGTTGTCGAAGCGGATGTACAAAATTTGATCACGAGGAGAATCAATTACTGCATTGTCGCTATTGCTGACTTACCAGAGCAGAGTAGCAATTGAAGGACTTACTTCCAAACCCGTTAAGTCCTTACAAAAACGGTTTTGGAAGTAAGCCCTTCAATTATAATTGCAGATTTATATAGCGCCACTTCATAGAGACTGATCAGAGGCGCTCCATGCCTAGCACAATGAAACCACGATCGAACAGTCTTCGAGCGCTTGCGGAAATCAGGCAAAGAGAGGCTGCATGAGGAGTTCAAGTCGCAGGTTGTTAGGCAACTTAATCCAGGAGACCAATGCAAAAATCCTGCGCTGGACCGTGAACGTTCAGGCCGGTGGAACAACCAAGTTGCCTTGCATGGCAGAGCGGAGAAATCTGCGACCACGTATGGAAGATACTGAGAAATAGACCCTTGAGATAAGATGCACCAGAACCTGCTGGACAATTACACATGAGCACCAAAATCTTAAACTCACTATATTACATAAGTAACTGGTGCAGAACCTTCCACATGAACCTGGATAAAATTTATGACCAACTTGAGGCAACTTCTCGTTCAGACTCCTCAACTCTGCTCGGTCAGCTGCATTGGCTTCCTGTTGAATTCAGTATAAGATTTAATCTGACCTATGAAACCATCACAACGATCAGTCCTACCTACTTTTAACCGCTGGTTTCTCCGTACCTCCGGATGCCATCTTCGATAATGGTGGGTCTTTGGCTTAGCCTTGCTGTGGCACTGCCATGGGGTCTCGTGCATTACGTGTTGCTGTCCGAAGGAATGGAATCGACTACCAATTGATGTTTATCCGTTGCTGGGACTCCTTTTCTTCTTTCAAGAAACGCCTCAAAACTCACTATTTCTCATTGGCATTCAAACATCTGGATATCTAACTGCTCTTCACCTGGCGACTGAATAACCGCGCCTCCGATTCTCTTTTCTGTGTGACTTTGCACGCTTTAACAATGTTCGTAGCAGCAACAACAACAACAACGATGATGATGATGATGATGATGATGATGATGATGATGATGATGATGATGATGATGATGATGATGATGATGATGATGATGATGATGATGATGATGATGATAATAATAATAATAATAATAATAATTATAATAATAATATTAATCATAATAATAGATTTGACCACACAACAACTCCACTCTAAAAATGCGCATCGTAAATGAAACATTAAAATGCATACTACACATAAAGGTAAATTATTTACACTTAGACTATGGATTAAAAGCTGCCTAGCCTACAGACCCGTATGTGTGTGACTGAATAATCCGCGGTTCCAAGGACGACTGATTTCGATCCGCTCTGGTCAGAAATTTTAATCTTCTGTGCTTCTACGTAGAGCTCGTCGACTGCCACTTGAGCGGCGTAGTCGAAGCACCTCTGCGAAAGACGAAATTGAAGACCCGGATTGCCTTGGGATCGAACCCCGTTTCCACAAAGAACCAATGTCAACAGCAATGAAACCACGCTTCGCAGAATCGTAAATCTCGACATGTTGAGCTGCAAATTCTGTAACTGAATTCGAGAAGTCTTCGCTGTCGTTTACAACCGTTTTGCAAGTTCCTCAAATTGAAGCCCATCAATGAAATTACTACATACGCACTAAAAATAGTTCTCGCTGCGTTTAACACGATGCGGACAAACAAAAAACGTAGGACTAGTTATACGTGAAACACAGCATAAACCGAACTCTACGCACATTCTACTTCAGCTAACAGATTATGATTGTTATGCACGCCAGCCAGCCAGATACTTTTCTAAAGTCTGCAACTATCAGATTATTTGTTGGGTGTCTATCTGTATCGTGTGCACTTATGTAACAAGCATTAGTTTTGATTATCTCTCAATATGCCCAAATTAATGAGTTGTTTAGGCAAAAGATTAAACTCAAATAGGAACATTCGACCTCAAGAAATGCCGCAGAATCTAACTGCAGAAGACATTATTTTGAAATTTGCTCTCTGCATTTAGATTACGGGAACAATGTGTTGCCATGGCGACCACTATTGGCTTTCCGCTGTCTGCCCTTAATTCGTTTGAAGTTCTCTCTCCATACAGTCCCCTGCTTTCTCCCCACACAGTCCCACTCCCTCCCGCATTTCTTGTCGACTGCCGGTGTCGCGTGACAGACTATCCCCCCTAAAGCGTATCCCCCCGGATGGAATAAACCGGTTTAGAGTATCCGGTGGGATGAACCATTCTATCCCCCCTCGTCATACGCATCACGATAGCCTCGACGAAATTCCAGTCAAAATCACCAAAAACAAAGTAAATTGATTTCAGGTCGACGTACAAACTAAAGATACGCAATTCAAAAATTTTATGTGTGCAATAAATCCAAACAGTACGACTGAATACACTTAGAAACCGCCAAAAATGCAAACTAAACCGAATACTCCATTTCGCTAAGGGGGATACGCATGTATGGGGGATACTCTATTTCGTGACACCGGCGAAGCCCTTAAAGTTTCATTTCCACACAGTCCACTGCTTTCTCCCCACACAGTCCCCCTCTCCCATGTATTTCTTGCTGTCTGCCGGCAAATCTTTTGAAGTTTCCTTCTCCACACAGTCCCCTTCTCCCACGCATTTCCATCTCCACACGGTCCCCTCTCCCTCGCATTTTCTCTCCACACAGCCCCTCCCCCGCCGGTACTCTTTGCAATGATACCGTGTAAATACATGGAAGAAGAATTCAGATAATTTATGAATCGAGGAATTAATGGATTAATTTGTTACGAGATATATAGACAGAAACATTGAACGCTTGCTATAGGCGTAGATTTGGTTGCGTACTGGAATTGTGTCGTCTTAGGTGTGGTGAAAAGGAACGTTGAACTGCTTCCTCGCCTGTTGAACACGTGTTGAACGCTGAAGTGTTGGGGTGTCGATTAGAGAAGTAAGTCCTCTGCTAGACCACAGAGGCCGAACCAGCAAACCTGCCAGCAGCTGTAGAAACCCCCGCGAACTTTCCTGACTAAAGACTCGGCCTGGTATAAGAAGTGAAGGGAGAGTTTTTACGACAATATAAACAAATGAAAAGTCGAAGATACATGTTAAACTTTTCCGTTTATTTGATATAGGCCTAAGTAGGCCTAAAAATACAGAGCAGTGGGCGATGAATAAGAAGCGGAGATACTGCGAGAAGGTCTCAGTGGAATGTTCAGATGGTCAAAGGACTGGCAGATGCTCTTCAATTTGGAAAGTGCTCAGTGAGGTAGACGTGGAAGATAAACAAACAGTTTTCCTCTTAAATGGGGTAAGGTATTGAAAGTGAGGAAGAAAGAGATTTGGGAGTGATTATGTAAAACAGTGCTTAACCTTAAAGACAGTGTGCTGAAACTAAAGAAGGCTAACAGCCTTAGGCACTGTCCTTCTTGGACAGTAATCATTAGAGACAAAGATACAATCCTGTGGTTGCACAAATAGTTCTAGCTGCGTGTACCACGATGCGGACAACAAATGTAGGCTTAGACATTCGTGAAACACAGCGCAAACCGATTAATGTCTTGCTATGGGTGTTAACATAATTTTAAAATTATAATAGACAAGATTAGTTTAGGTATATTAGACTATATTAGTAAGTAAGTAAGTAAGTAAGTAAGTAAGTAAGTAAGTAAGTAAGTAAGTAAGTAAGTAAGTAAGTAAGTAAGTAAGTAAGTAAGTAAGTAAGTAAGTAAGTAAGCAAGTATATTCTTTATTACACCATTAGCAAACGCACAATGGTAGAAGCATTGAATGTAAAACATAGAAGTAATAATTCGAAATAAAACTAAGTAAGCAAGTAATAAGTAAGTCTAGATTACATAAGAATTAAATGTGACCGAAAACACAAAACACGAAGCAACAGGTTGTAATGATAATTTCAGGCCGCAGGTTATTCAGAACACCTGAATAATTTCCACCCTTGAGCAAGAACGTGATCAAACGTAGACCTATATAGTGTGTGGTCTGAGTATATGTGATTCAAAGCAGGAACGAAAAACGGAAACCAAGTGAAAAGCTTTCCGCAAACACACTAAGCAACAACTTTTATCACAAGTTGCCAAAGGTATCTGAATACTTATATAGCGCCTATTTGGTTCCATACAAAGGCACTAAATAAAAATGTTACATAAGGGTCAGCCTTTTTCAAATGTCAGCTCACGTCTTATCGTGTTAAGGAGCGAAGAACTGAATAGGGTGAATGCCTGCTGGGGATATACCATCAATGGAGAAGGTATTAACTGAACCATCGCCTAGAGCGTTAGACGAGGATAACAGGCTCACAGAAATCGCGAAAGTAGTTGGCCAGCGCCTTGCAACCCTACTTTGGAATACCCAAGCCAGTCTTCACGCCTAGCTAAGTGGGAGAGTCGTATGAATGGTCTAAAGCAGTTCAAATGTCACCGGGGTGAACAAATAAGATTATCGAAATGATTAGATGTACCGTGGATACCGATGGTTCGACCGAGATGATGAAGATGCTCTCAAAAGTAGCGTAAGAAAATAGTGATGCCATATGCATAGACTCTGGGGGCAGGCGGGGCACGTGCCCCCCTCAATAATTGAGCTGTCCATAAGCTGGAGAAGGAGCTGGAGAGGAGAATTTCTTCAAATATTAAGATATTATGTTTCAATATAGACAAATTTCTTCGGAAACAGAAAAACAGAGACACAGAACTGAAATACTATCAGAAAATCATAATGAAAACAAAGATTTATTTTTATCTTCGATATCGTCAATATGAAAAAAATTTACATGTAAACAAAACGTACGCATTACGTAAAACTGGATGTCTCTGAGGCTCGCTGATTGTCCAAACCAGAGGTGAAAACAGTTTTTTTTATCGGTTTTTGGTTTACAAAACACAAGAAAAAGTAACCAAAAAATGTGTTTTTTGTGTTTAAAATAAATTTATTATTCTTGTAGAAGTTATTGATTTAATGATTTTTATTTTTGAAAATCGGAACTGAATTGAACTGAGTTGGAGCTCTTGTTCATGCCATTTTTCATGATTTTAATGGTCCGAAATCCGAAAATCTTAAAAACAAATAACTCGATCAACCGCCTTCTAAAATATGCTGATGATTGCTACCTTCTCATCCCTGCCTCCGCCATCCTCACGACCTCTGCTGAGCTGGACCACATCGCAAGAAACAACAAAACCACCCAAACAAAAAAAAACAAGAAACATCGAAAAACAATTTTTCATCTTGAAAAAACTTGTTTTTTGCACCTTTGGTCTAGACCCCATGCCCCAATATTTTGGACAAGTTTACGCCAGTGAGTGATGCGGTGACAGATGAATCCGGCATTACACAATTTCTGATGTGAACACCGCCACACTGGAATCGTACTGTATTTAAAACAGAAATTATGTAACTGTTTATAATATAATATTGCGTCTGTTTTTTTTCTATTGTGCTATTATGCTACTTTTCGCCAATGTAATAATGTATTGTTGTTCTAAAGTATGAGCGCTTGTCTCGTGCTAATAAAGATTACTTAAATGTCGGAAACTTGTATTTCGTAGTCTGGACATTCATACACACATAATGTACATATTTGTTCTCAACATTTACGAATACTTTATAGAGTGTAAATGCACAAAAACAGTTTTCTGCCGTCAGTCATCACAAAGTATTCTGCTGATTCTGTCTCCTGGACATCGCTGCTGCTTTTGGCACTATCGATCATGGCTTAATTCAACAAAGATTATCTTCTATAGCAGTGGTTCTTAACCGACACGAATCGACCGGCAGTGTGTCGCGTAAACATGGTGTGTCGCTGGTGTGTCGCGAAAAATTGGTGTGTCGCGAATTCTCACAGCCTACGTCCGTCATTTCTGCATTACACTTACTCACTTGAAGCTTAGCGGACGTAGGCTGTGAGAATTCCTAGCAATCCATTTATAATATCTATTCTATTATATCGTATTCTAAGGCGGCCATGATGTTTATCTTATACACTATAGACCTCTACACGTTTGCGATGGCGCCGATGTTAACATTTTCCCATTATTGCAACATTTGAAATGGATAAATTGATCAGTATAAAGCGAAAATTTTGCGAATCTTCTACTGGTTATGCGAAATCAAATTTTGGTAGCAATGAGATGGGTTCTAGCACCAACAATAGTGAATACGCAAACAATGCTAGTTTTAGTAAACCAATCAAGAAAAACATGAAAAAGAAGAAATCTAGAAAGTTATGTATAAGCAATCCTCAAGAACTCAGTTCTGGGCTAAGACATACAAAGGAGAACATTGCAAAACATTGGAGAGATGGGCGTCCGGAGGAGGGCAAGGGGATGTGCCCCCGAATTTTGCAAATATATTACAAAAATGAAATCTTTTTATTACTATGATTATTATAACAGTCTCAAGACGATTTTAAGTGCAGAAACCTCTTAATTATTTAGGTAAGTCCTTGACAGTTATTTATTTTTAAAGTTGTTACGTGTTCTATGTTCATGAATATGCAAACACGTCACTTTGCTCCTCCTACAAAATTTTGTGCCATCTAAAAAATTTGGCCCCATGTTAAAATTCCTGCGGACGCCCATGCTGGCGAGCAAAGCAATCAAAGAGTTGGTTTCATTTCATAGTTCCTACTTATCTGAGCAAGGTTTTCTCGGATGATCAACTTAAAGAACAAAAAAAGGAAAAAAGTGGTCAGAAGATCTCTCTCAGCCTGCTTACGTCATGCACTTACAAAAACTGTGGATCCTCATTTTCAAATGATCCACAGAAAATCCAGGACCAAAATCTCAGTAACTGCATGCTACTAAGTTAACGTAGAAACTAGAAAGGATTCAATATGAACATTTTCATTCATTAAAAATGTTAACAATTTAAAATGTTAAATAGATAACTAGTTTAACTTTAACATTTTTAACAATGATTGTTACGATTGCATGGTGTGTCGCCAAATTTGGTGGCAAGTTTAGGTGTGTCGTGTGCCAGAAAAGGTTAAGAACCACTGTTCTATAGTACCGGGTATACGTTTTGAGTCTCTGGTTACAGTCTTACTTGTCTTCCCGCTTCCTCTCTGTCAAACCCGCAGGCCAGTGTTGGAAACCCCTCACACTTAGTTTTTCCCGAGAACAAGTGCTAGGGCCACTTCTCTTTATCCTGTACATTATACCTGGCTATTGCATGGAATCACCTTCAGTCGACCACCATCTTTATATATACGGGTCTCAAGTTTCAATATCCTTCTCTCCAACTCTTTTTCTCCAGCATTGCTCAATTACTTGACGTTGTTAATCTAATCTATAACATGGATGTCCTCTAACCTTCTCTGTCTTTACCCTGCCAAAACAATATACATCATTCTAGACCTTCCATATCAGCTTAGATACAGACATGCACGTGTATTCTTAGGCGTCCGTCGGAATATTTTTAAGGGACCAAATATTTTTTGGGGCAAAATTTTTTAGGGGCTAAATTTCTGGGGAGAATGACTTTTTGTATATAAAAAATGTGCATAAAAAATTAAAAATAAACAATGATCAAAAACGTTACCTAAATAATTCAGTGTTTTTTCGCATTGAAAATCGTGTTGGGACTGTTGTAATAATCATAATAGTTTTTTATTTTTTATTTTTTAAAACCATTTTCCCTCCTTTCCTCCTCCAGACGCCCAAGTCTGTAGGTGTATACTTCCATACTTTACATGCCTGGAAATCCATTTTGGGGTGTTCCCGTGGAAGGATTTTGTCGGCTTTTGGATATGTTATTCAGCAATTTTTTCTGAGCAGGAAACCGTTTAAAAAGCTTCTGAAGCAATTTTTTCCAGGCCTAACTGTAAATTGCCTGGACTAACAGACTTGCATATCCTAAGTTATTCGGAGGTCTGTGGTAAAGGTATCTTGTGATTAGTTCGGCAAACCATAGGGCCTCTACCTAAGATCCCTATAGATTGACATTAGCTAAGCCACTGGAAGGCTGGCTTTAGTCAAACCTTACCTAATTATTATTGGCCAATTGAACACTCTTCGTGACGTGGATGGGACATGTCAGTCTATTACAGAATGCTCAGAGTAAGCTGCTGACGTTCCTGTCTGAACTACTGCTCACTGAACGACTTCCTCACTGACTGACTGACTAACTGGCTCTGACTACTCTACCTACAGACTTTCTAGAATCTTCTAGAATGTGCGGCTGCTGTATCATCTATTATCGCGAATTATCTACCCGTCTAGTGAAGTAAAATACTCGCTGTAATTTGTCTTTGAAGACGTGGTGCTTCCTAAAAGTTGGCCAGGTGGATACAGTTAATCTTAATCTGGAGATGTCATCACAACATCCTATATCTATCTCCCTATGAGCCTCAGTGTCTAGTAACCATAGGCGTAGACTCGGGGGAGCAGCCGGAGCACGTGCCCCCAATACTTGAGATGGACTGTACACCCAATGCAACAAGTGTAGAATGATTAATCAAATGCCTCTCCCACCCCAATATTTTGGAGAACTTTACGCCAGTGCTAGTAACTTATCTGTTTTCTACAATTTTTACTTTACCTGCCTAAAATGAACTCTGTGATAGAAGGAACGTGTTTCATTCATTCTCTCGCTTACTCGGTTCAACCTCAGGCGAATTTCTTTGAAGCCTGCTGTTGAAATAAATACTAGATTAGAGATCACCTTAGCCTATCGCACATAATTGCTTACTGTTTCGTATGATTAACGGTCTTTCAAGTAGTAATGTATCTAGCGCTTTCGAGAGATCAATAAAAGACAATTTAAATCTCCAGAATCCTAGATAGGCCTACAGATGGCACCGCGTAAGTTGCTAAATTAATTTGAGGAAATCATGAGGAAATAGACACTGAAAACACGTTTCCTTTTTAAGTAATCTTTTTTATTAGCATGAGACCAACGCTCATACTTTACAACAACAAAGCACATATACGGTGGCGAAAAGTAGCACAATGTCAGCAGTTAAAATAACACATGCAATATTGTAAACGGTTTCAGAATGTCTTATTTATATACAGTTAGGCTATATCTATGTCTATACCGATGATCTGAAGAACATAAACTTTACTCAGGTCTGCAAAGGGAAACAGGTTAGATCTTGAAACAAACATTAAGACCAGCATCATCCCAATTTTAACAGTTGTAGGCCTACGGTGAGCGAATGATGAAGGTTTCTTATGCAGCAGTGTATGAAAGTACGGTAATTCAAACGCATGGCCCTTTTTCGAAAGCTGAATTCACGAAGGTGCTTTGCGGGCATTAATTGATGTGATTCGTAAGCTGAGAAAGTCTGAATAAACTGATTAATAATCACTAATCAACAACAGTGTATGAGAGTACGGAAATTCATATGCATGTTCGTTTTTCGTAAGTTGAATTTATGAAGATGCTCTGCGGACAATAATTGGTGATTCGTAAGCTGAGGCAAGTCTAGACTGCTGTAACTCCCATCTTGCTGGCTGGCACCTCAATTAAGCAATGCGGGGATGATTCATCGGGTCTGCGAATACTTCACTTACTTACCATACACGGCCTGATCACCTAATTGGCTCGATATGATTTATTGAGGACCTATGCAGGTTCTTGGCAATTCCCGACATCTTATTGAAAACGGAAAGTTAATTAATCAAAGTTATGCGTCAAGGTAAGGCAATGGTTAGACAGAAGACAGGATAATGTTGACGATGCGCTTCCTCAACAAGAGTGATTGAAGTCGGCTATATTGCCAGCAGGTTCAGACGCAGTTAAAGCCCGTCTCATGTTTCTCGGGCTCGTTGCTTAGAGTTAAGTCGCTGTCATTCGAGCAAACCGCTTCGGATATGAAAGAGATAGGTGCAATTGATAATCCGGTGAGTGACAGACCACACCGGATGAGATGCGAACTAAGTTTAGGTGCTTGCAAAACGATTCACTTTTTGAGATGAGGTTTCTGATCCGCTGAAGTCATCAACGGACGTTGCTGAAGGAGGCAGACAAACCCAACCCTCACATTTCCGTTGCTGAGGAATCAATGTCAAAAGAGATAGGCTTACTGTAAATGCAAGAACCAATTAGAATCCAAAGTGTACCCTTACGCTGTGAGCAACTTAGCTTGATAAACGCGTAACTATAGGTAGTACGGCACTCAGGAATAATAAGTTCAATCTGATCTTCACCCCAATATGGCACCAGCTAAGCTGGTCCAGCTTAGATGATGTCTAGCTTCTAACAGACACTAATGTCATCCGCTTAGGCAGATTAGATTGTGGATCGTCGTTGCTGCAGAAATCGCAAGTTGTAGTCGGCGTATATAGTTTAGAATTATCCTTCGGCTTATATACTCAAGTGCTTATATGAGTTTATGCACGTTTAGTGAGAAACTGACAATAAATGCTAAAGGAACATTTTGTCCCGTTCGTGGTATGGTGCTGGTCTCCTAAACAAGCAACATGTCGCTACGATCAGTTTGTGAATATGTGAAAGCAACTGAGCAACTAAAACATGGGGATATACGCATGGGCCGTGATCCCGGGGGTCGAGGGGACAAGACCCCCACCTTTAATAGTGGGGGACTCACCATGCATTTGTCCCCCCTCCCGACATTCTGAAGAAACACCAAAAAAGTCAACAAATTGTAACGCTCGAAAAAAATTTTTACCTCTTTTTTGACCAGATCATTTCAAAACTCATTTTTGACCAGATCATTTCAAAAGTGTCCCCGCCCCCAACCTGTCAAACAAGATCGCCGTCACTGGGTACACGAGCTAAGGCAATGAATATCAGTAATTTTAGCTACGTTTAGTCAAGTTAGTTGTTCTAGCAATCTAGCTAATCAAGATGTGTGACAAATTAATAAACATTATAGCGAAACATTTTAGTAAAGCGACAGAAATCAGTAAGGTGACATGTTGCAATCGGCAAAGCTTCTCAAGCAAACAAGCAACTACTTCATGTTGTTTTTTCTCTCAGAAATAAATTCAGCTGATTAAAGGTTTACGCGGTTGCTACGAGCGTCGTACGTCGGTGGCTATGCGCAGGCAACGGTTCTGCATCTCCAGCCGAGTGTCGTTGAAGCTGATACCAGTCAAGACCGGAATTGAAATTCCTTCTTGACCTTTCTGGTTCAACTTCGGAATCAGGAATGCGTTGCTCAATAGCTGAAAGGCTTTTGACAATAGGTCGCTAGAGACAGAACCCACTGAGCTGCTAACCACTTCCAAGATTGGAACAAGGCGTGTCACGCTGCCCTTCAACGAGGCCGAATTCAAGGTTACCGCGCCAAAGACATCCACGTTGACATTGATCTTAAGAAACTCGAAAACCGAACCATTCGAAAGTCGAATCTGGAAGGTCATGACCCCGGAAAACATGACCTGCAATGAGTTAATAGAGATGTTGGTAGTCGGCTCTTTGAAGGCAGCCATCTTCACTTCCACAGAGCCGTTCGGATATCTAATAGAAAGCTCAGGAAAGATGTTTCCCATGCAGCAAGCTTCTGTGGGACAGGTGGTTTTGAGACAACTCTTGAACTCGTCTGGAAGATCGCTGTATGTTAAAATGTAACGAAGAAGGTCTTGTCTATAGATGGCATAACCAATGGTATTCAGTACATAGTCTGAGACCCAAATGGTCAACATCTGGTTGGAAGTTGTCGTCGTCGGAAATGCTTCAGGCTGCAACAACCAACATTGATCGTTTTTGTTTATATGTTTGTTTGTACTACTAAAAGATTGACTGAATGACTGACTGGCTCACGAATTCGCTCGCTCAGTCAATCATCAGTTTATTCATTTCGCAATTCATTTACTCATCAATTCATTCACCAATTCATTTACCCACCGACTCAATACCAACTCGATCACTTACTCACTGACTCACTCAATCGCTCACTAACTATCTCACTCATTCGCTCATGCGCTCATTCACTCATGTGCTCGTTAATTCGCTCACTCATTCGATCACTCACTCAATAACTCACTTGCTCACTCAATCACTCGATCAGTCACCCCCTCGATCACTCACTCATTCAATCACTCATTGACTTACCCGCTAACTGACTCACTAACTAACTCATTCACACACTCGCTCACTCCTGCGCTCACTCACTTGCTACTCGCTCGCCCACTCATTGCTCACTCGCTCATTCACCGACTCGCTCACTGGCTGACTTATTCACACACACACACATGCTTACTCGTGCGCTCACTCACTCGCTCACGCACTGACTCACGCACTAACTCATGGCTCACTGACCCGCTCACTCACTGACTCGATCATACGCTCATTCACTCGCTTTTCTGACACACGTCTGATTGATAATCGATATTCTCACTTGAAATGGTGCTTCCGTTATGTCGTTCTTGTAATAGAACGCGGCTTTGTGCTTTGTGTTGAAGTAGCCAGTCTGAATGTCAGGTGCTGACAGGAAGCGATAGTCAAGCAGCCAATCAGAGTTGATAACTTTCTGAAGAGGAAATGACTTCAACTCATCGTTCGCTTTTCCGTTTATGACGTTTCTTGCTGCGTCACAGATCTTCGTCTGAAGCTGATCCCGAATTGGCTTTTCGACGAAACCGGTGAACAGGTTGTAAAGCCAGCTGGCTCCTCCTCTCAACTTGATAGACACGGATGAGATGCTGCAGCTGCAGCCAGTGCTTGAGATTGTCGGAGGCCCGGTGTCATCAAGGCCAAGACTGACTGACAGGCTGATTGAGGCACCCCTCACCTCACCCGTGAAGGTACCCGAGTCGCGGATCCTAATGAACCATTTCTTGTAGCTGTACCTCCAATCGCCTGCTACAGTGATCCCCGTATTGGATAGAGTCCAAGTGATGCTACCTGGACTTATCACAACGCTCGATGACGGTTTAACTACGCTTGTCACCTGTTCAAATTATATACAACCATATGTAAAGGCGCTCAGACGAATCAGCAGAGGCGTCTATAACGGGAACTATAAAAAGGGCGTGGCATCCATTTAAAACGGGCAGTGGTGTTGAATGATCGTGTGCAATAAATTAATTGTAAACGAGCAAGATCGAGGTCATACGGTAGCTATACGATAACTTAGATTTTACTATAGCCTGTGTCTTTAAATCGACGTCAGAAAGAAACTAAGGGTCAAGGGTTGTCGCAGCGGGGGGAACAAAGTCTCATTCTGAGGCGAATCAGTTACTGCAATGTCGCTATTGCTGGCTTACCAGAGAGCAGTAATTGTAATTGCAGATTTATGTAGCACCACTACAAGAGAGACTCATCAGTGGCGCTCCGTATACCTAGCACAATAAAATCACGTTTGAACAGTCTTCCAACGCTTGCGGAAAAGATGCAAAGAGAGGCTGAGGAGTTTAAGTCGCAGGTTGTTAAACAACTTAATCCAGGAGACCAATGCAAAACTTTTGTGCTGGACCGTGGAAGCTTGGACCGGTGGAACAACCAAGTCTTCTTGCATGACAGAGCTGCGACCAGGTATGGAAGATACTGAGATAAGATACACCAACACCTGTTGGGCAATAACACATGAGCATCAAGATCTTAAAATCAATGCACTTTTGCATAGGTGACCAGAGCAGATCCTTCCACATTAACCTGGATAAATGCCCAACTTGAGGCATGTCGCCAATCAGCTGAGCCGCAGCATTCAAAGCTGATTGAAAACGATTTATACAGGAGTGAGTTAGACCTCCATGGGAATGGGATTGCCATTGTCAACCCTGGAGCATATGAATGCATGCACCAGGGTAATTGTTGTTGCATGAGTTGGAAGTGAACGGCGTATAGTACGAATCCGACGCAGGTGGTACACAAGCACTTCGACAAACATTCTTCACCTGCTTTAAGAAAGGCAATGCCTGGTCCAAGGTCACCCCAGACCGCGTGCAGAAGTTGAAAAAGAGATACCAGAATTGCGATGCTCAAGATTAGTCAAGTCGAGTTTGGAAATCTGTCCACGGCTACCAAGCCAAATGAACTGGACTTTCCCAGAGTTCGGACGTATACCATAGACGCTTGGACGACATCCATTCACCAAAGCACCTCTGGTGTCTGACTCATTTTCTCTATTAAGGAGATTGCCTCTTTAGCTGGGCCACAGTGACATGCTTGATGTCACAGCATACTACTGAGCTGCAACCCTTAGAAAAGAAAAAATTGGTCCAGATCAGAAGTGTAGAGGATACAGAGTAGGGGACTTAAATGGAACCTTGTCGGAGAAGAAACGCGATTATGATCTGTCCACTGCTAACAAGCCAGGTGAACTGGGATTTCCGAGAGTTCAGATGGAGACTGTTGGACGGCATCCAGGCTCAAACGATATCTGAAGCATTTTCTGCATTAAGGATATAGCATATATTTAGCTGGGCCATGGACATATGTCTGTGTGTCATCAGAATACTGATGAGCTGCAACCCCAAGAGAAGAAAGAATTTGGTCCAAATCAGCAGTATATACAGGATAAATAGTGCAAGGCCTAATTGGAACCATGGAGGAGACCAAACGTGATCATGGACCAGTCTGACCGTGTGGAACCAAATATGACTGCCTTCCGTATCAGTCGCCTTCAAGTGGTCATTAATCGCTGTTGCCCGCCTGCCAGTTCGCATAATTTTGTTTAGCCAATCGTATACCCGTTCCATGAGCCCAGCAGCCCAGCTTCATTGGCAAACTGTGTGAAATAGTTTGCGGTCGCTATTGCCTTCTTAGTGCACTACTGTTTTACTGTAATAATAGTGCATAATAATATATAAATTAATTGTATTTAATGTTGAACTGTGTTATCAGTTTTTAAGATGTCTGTAGTTTGTACACGTTCGTCGCCTCACATGGAATGAAACAAATTACTCAAGTGTAATCATAATACTACAGTAAGTGTCCCATATTTGTCAAACAAGTTCCTATAGTTTATTATTCGTCTGGCAACCTTTGCGATGTGAAATAACTGGTACAAAATAGTCCACAGCTGAAAAGAGCAGACATTATAACTTCCGTTATTTGGCCTACTTCATTTGCCCCAGCGCAAAGATGGCGAGTTACAATTATTTTTTCAGTAATGAGACGCGCATAACGGCGCACAAATAGGTCTAACAGTCAGCATCGTTTCATTTAGCAATGCTAACGAATGTTCAGTTAAAGAAAACATACTTGTGTATTCAAATGTTTTGACATTTGCATACTGTGTATACCGAATTTCCGGCTATTTTGTCTTTCTTTGATCTTAGGTATCTTTCAGTAGGCTATTTCAGAAATATCAACTTCGAAATCGTTTTCGGAGTTTCTGAGTATCGCGATACCGATTCGGGATCGGTTAAGCCGACCCAGCAGTAGTCTCCTAACATGTGCACCACAGTATTCAACACAAACCGCACTGAACGGCTACATTTGATTACACTCATCGACTGCGGGCGACAGTAGTAGGGAATTGAATAATCTGACTCATAACCACACAATAACCACGTTAATGCCACCACTATGTCGCGTGATCGATACTACTGGAAATCCCCGCAGTTTCGATCACGTGACTAATACTTCACGATGAATATCACACGTGCCTATGGCTCATCACGAAACTATTGGAATTCCCCGCGGTATCGATCACGCGCTTATGAGTCATTGGGACGATTACGTTGGCCGGGAATAACCTGTAGTTTCGATCACGATTCATCTGAATCATCTTATTCGTGTGCGTGGAAAAGACGTCTTTGTCTAGTGAATCGATCGATGACTATGACGTCGTTTACTTTTACTTGAATAGAGGGTTTATCTCCGATGTAGATATTATCGATTCTAATATCGCAAACGACTTTACAACGTGTATTTATGAGAGTTTTAGGATCGATCGGTTCATCGTTTAAATCGTAAAATCATGTAATTATCTTAGGTGGTACATCCGGATTTCGTGATTTTTCATAGGAAGTTAAAAGTCTTGGATATAGAGTAGGAGGTATATCGGAAAGTATTTTACCTTTATCTTTCTTTCTGTAAAAATATCCATTTGATCAACATCCGCATCCATTTCGTATTTATTTACCGCGTCTTTCACATCGGATTTTTTAAGATGTTTTTTTACTAGTTTTAAACACGATTCAAAAATTTCAATGGTTTTCGCTTCGTCTTCGGTTTCACCTGCCATTTTATCGTACATGGTTAATGGTAAAGTATTCGAGTCTAACAGACCCGTTTGTGAAGATTGATTTTCTTGAATCCCATAAGAATATAGCGGTGGAGTTTTTATAGATATTTTGTCGATTGTCCCGTCGTCGTATTTGTACTTTAGAAATATTCGTTGAAATTTAATTTCGGCAGGAGTAGTCATTTTTGTAACGTCTTCGAAAATAACATTATTAATATCGAAGTTTTTCCATGTTATTGCCATAGTGTCTCCTTTTATTATGCGAATATTATTTTCTTAAATCGAAAATGATTAACTTTTTCATAATAGCATTTCTGAATAATCACAATGTCAACAAGTTATCGTTATCGACCCAAGAATTGAACGAGTCCGGGTATCCTAACCATTTTACGAGTGATTTCTTCCCGCGTTTTCTGATCACTTTTTCAACCCTATATATTTCTTGACCAGACATCTTGTACGAGCGTCAAGCAAATAATTCACATTTTTCACAGCTCCTCCATATTCGTCATTGACCTTGTTAGCTTCTTCAGCTGCAGCACGAATGACCTCGATCAATTCCGCTTTCCGCAGTCTCGAGTATCCTTTTAGACCTCTATGCCTGGCTATATTTCGTAATTCAACAACGGTATTAGGCGAGTAGCCCATTTTATTATGGTTATCTCTTCCTTTAAGCCCTTTCATGAAATCAGATTTTGTGTTCATTTTATTATGGGCATCTTCCTTTAAACCCTTTCATGAAATCAGATTTTATCCATCATCGATACTACGGAAATTCCCAGCTGGCGTAATCATCCCAGGACTCATCATCGATACTACTGCGAATTCCTATCACGATGAGTCATAGGCGCGTGATCGATACTAGGGGGATTTCCAGTAGTTTCGATCACGCGACATGGTGGTGGCATCATGAACGTGGTTATTACGTGGCTATTACGTGGTTATGAGCTAGAATATTCAATTCCCTAGTACTGGCGACGAGTGCTTAGTGTTAGCAATTAAGACTGAAACGGGTGATCGCGTTCCTAATGTTTCTGGACGCGTGCAGGGATCATCCTTCCGGTAGCTATTCAGGAGCCTAAAGTGTTCAAGATTAAAAAAAACAATTGAAGTTCTATCTTTCATTTAACTCATAGCACTTGCGCTGGCAACTGATATTATGAAACACGCCAGATGGAGCCTAGATCGCTACTTTTGATACAATAGAATTTGTCGTCATTGAAATTACAAGCAAACGATAACTGCCAAGTGCGGGAGGTCAGCTTAGGGCCGCCGGTCGTTCGTACCTGCACTGTTAGCAGCAACAGTCTGGCTGTCGTCTATCTGCCAAGTGCGGGAGGTCGGCTTAGGGCCGCCGGTCGTTCGTACCTGCACCATACTGAAGGCCAATATAAGACTGGCGAAGGCAGACAGACAGACAGAAAGAGAGGCAGACGGACGGACGGACGGATTGACACAGACGGCTGCCACTTGATTCAGAGCGTTTATCGAATGGCAGTTGCACGGATACACAGAACTTGGCTATTACATAAGAGAAGATAGAATCTAGGCATGTCAGCACGGGCCACGAAGAGCTCAGGAACGTCGCCGAGTGGGCTCAGGTAAAAATCTTCGCATCAACCTGGCCAAAACCCGTGAGATTGCCATTGTGAAAAAGCGGATGGCTTCCACGGCACAATCACGTATCTACTAAACTCCAGAATCGCACATACTGCAAAATACTCGTCGCAAACAATGCGTTGACCATATGTCTCTTGCAACGTACTGCGTTTTGTCAATGCGAGATTGAATTAAACGACTATTCTATTATATTCTATTCTGAAGCAAAGCGCATATAGACGCCGACTTTTGCTTTTGTCTCTGGGTGCATAAGTCCTCACTGCCTTCCCTCTGCCCCTTCTTCTACCCCTTCCCCTCCCACTCCCTCCCCCTCCCCTTAGGTAGCTGAGTTTTAGCGGATTTTCGTAGAAAGAAAATTGTTTTCTTGCTAAGGGTTACGAGGTTAGAAAATATATTGGAAATCGGTTACCTTCGGACGTTCCAGTGTCAGGCCTATTATTTATTTAATATTTAAAATAATAAATAAATAAATAATTTATTTATGGACGGGCTGTGACTGTGAGATCATGCAATTTGGGTATTTGTGTTGTTGTTGTACTTCCATAGGCGCCGACTTTTGCTTTTGTCTCTGGGTGCCTGGGTCCCATTGCATAATTCTCTCCTAAAATTTTGACGACCTTCATCCCTGAAAAATGATGTGAAGACTGAAGACCTTTTTTAGGAATACCCCTAAACTTTTATGTTGTAGTTGTACTTCTCAAGTTGTGAGATTAGTTACTTGTCAAAAAATTGAATTTCAGGTCCGAATTCTTCTGGGTGCCAGGCACCCACTGAACTTCCTCTCTGGGTGCATTGGCACACAAGGCCCCCAAGAAGTCGGCGCCTATGGCTAAGCGTATGGCACCAGCTTATTCATGAGCGCTGAAGGTATTCAGGAGTGCTGACTGATACTGGAAATGCATGAATGACAAAAAAGAACAAAAGTTTTTTAGCCGAAAGCTCCACAATTTAGTCACTCATGCCAAATTTAAGTCATTTTTTCAGGTTTTTTCCGATGTACAAGATTTTCACAAACAACTTACCATGATGAGAGACATGTCAACTTGTTTATAAGATTCTTGAACATCTCTTCCCTTCGAGAATCAAGAAACATGTTACTTCATCACATAATTTCAGTACTTTTCAGTCAGATTACCCTGAAGGCATTCCACCGAAACTGCTTTCGCCAACATCTCGTCTATTGATACTGGAAATACACGCCTCTCAGTTTTCCTTCACCTAATTAGTGCTGCTTTTGACTCTGTCAGTTACCAGTTACTTCTTTCTAGACTCAGTAAAAGTGTCGGTGTGTCTGAGACTGCTAAAACTGGCTGGCTTCTTGCCTCTACAATAGGTCCCAGCAATTGGGGATTGGTACTGCTTGATCTGATCCTTCTCTTCTGTTCTGTTCTCGACCCATATTATTTAAGATCTTCACTTCACCAGTCAGCCGCATAACCAATAACTTTCAAGTTCAATTAGAGCAGTATGCCAATGACACTCAGCTTTTCATTAATTTGTCACCAGCGAATCAGTTTCGCAAAGCAATAATATTTGAAAGGTGCCTCTCTTGAGTGCACGCATGGTTCTGCTTCAACGGTAGGGTTGCCACCCGTCCCGATTTTGTCGGGACCGTCCCGATTTCGAGCTAAATGTCCCGTGTCCCGACTTGACCTAGTCGGGACTGCCAAATGTCCCGACTTTCAAATTTGTGCTAAGTTTGTCCCAACTAACAAAATGTTGTGGCTTATAACACATTACCCGTACTATAATTTTTTCAAAACCACTATTAACCTGTAACGCAGGCGAAGTGAGATATCGTAAATATCGCGTCACCTTCGATAAAGGAAGAACAGTTAGCAGGCTAGCTGTTCTTCTGTTCTGTTCTGTTTACGAAAGATGCCGCACAGGTCTATCAAAGAAGCTTAAAGTATTTGGTAAAGTGGTCCTCATTCGATACATCACAAGTTCAAGTACTTTTCAGCGCTAAGTTTGAAGCACAAGTTCGGTTTCAATGAGTTAATGTCTGCTGTCATAATTATAGTAGCCGGATTATTGATTGATGACGGAGATGAGCTTTACGAGTATGCTCATTGCTCACCTTCTAGCAGCTATGCTGAAGCTAATAAGCTAGTCAGACAAAGGTGCAGATCTGAAATGGGTTGAGTTTTTTAAAGCAACGAATTATCCAAACTTGCAAATCCGTGCCAGTGAGCAATGCTCCAGTTGAAAGACTTTTGTATAATGAACCTACAGACTGAGAAGCGTAAAAAATGCGTGTTGAACTTGAAGCTGAATATTATTGCTTGTGAAACAAATTATAAAATGACAAGTGCGGAGTTCAACGACATTGTTGAAAGCTGCGGAGTAATTTAAAATAAAACTTTCAATCAAAATCATGATCATCGCATACGTTAACTGCTTGAAAACTTGATCTGATCGACAGAATCTGCATGTGTTCTTAAACTATTTTTAAAAATTCAGTCAGACAATTAAATTCCAGAAATCAATGTTGGAAAAGACTAATAAAATTTATAAAAATATATTTGTTCCTCACACATGGGCGACCGGAGGGGAAGGGGGTATTTGCCCCCTGGATTTTTAAAATTGTCTCGTTTTCTGTGTTCATGCAAAAACGTAATTTTGCTCCTCCTATAAAAATCCCCCCCAGAAAAATTCCTATGGCCTCACGCAAAAACTTTAATAACGACATTTAAACACACCCTGACATCATTACAGGGTTCAAAATCATAAATCTGAATCTTAATCGTCTTTTAAAATAACTTGTTACTTTCCCCAAAATTTACTCGGTTGCACGACTTATGTCCGTGGTCCGCCACCGTGAGGTGTTATACGATTTTGGTGCTCCAAAATTGCGTCCCGACTTCCTAGTTTCGAAAGGTGGCAACCCTATTCAACGGTCTTGCTATAAACCCTGACAAAATCTGAAACAATAATGTCCGGCTCAAGCCAACGATGCGCTCGTTTCCTTCGCATTCCACGTTGACCTTGATGTCGCTGTTGTCGCTGTTGTTCCGCTATCAAAGACTGTCAAAACACTTGGGGTCACTATAATAATAATAATATTTATTCTTTAATTAAGCGCCTCCAAACGCACTGCGCTGTACATGTACATGTTATGCGATAAATCTTAACTACTAACAGAACAGACAGCCTGAAATACACGGCGCAAATTGCAGCCTACAAAGCATGTCCGCCTATGGGACTCGATCTCTATACCTCTCGCACTCTACGCCAGATGTTATCCAATGCGCTATCGGGCCCCTAATGGCGACTATGGACAGTAATCTCTCATTCCAATCCCACATAACAAACCTTTGCAAATCTTGTTTTCATCATATCAGGGCAATACGTAGCATAAGGTCTGCTCTTACCAAAGACATGTCACAGACAATAGCCTATACTCTCTTGTCTGCTCTCGCCTTCATTATGCCAAATCTGTATGTGCAGGCAGACCTTGAAGTCAATATATAGGCTTCAACGCATCTAAAATTCTCTGGCTCGCGTGGTGCTGTGTGCTTCCTGCTGAATTCAGTATAAGATTTAAACTGACCTATAAAACTGTCACTTTTGTTGTTCCAGATCTTGACAAGGACGGCCACTCCAGAATCAATATGCTTAATTAGTATCTGACACCTGAGGGATCATATATACCTCGCGTAAAATAATAATAATAATAATAATAATAATAATAATAATAATAATAATAATAATAATAATAATAATAATAATAATAATAATAATAATAATAATAATAATACAACAATAATTATAATAATAGACTTGACCGCACAACAACGCCACAAATTATTTAAATTTAGACTATGGATTAAAAACAGTACTGCTGATGCCTACAGACCCGTATGTTTGTGACTGCATACTCCACGGTTCCAATGACTACCGATTTCGATCCGCTCAGGTCAGAAATTTGAATCTTCTGTGCTTCTGCGTAGAGCATATCTACCGCCACTTCAGCTGCGTAGTCGACACCACTCTGCGAGAGACGAAACTGAAGACCCGGGTTGACTTGGGATCGAACCCAGTTTCCACAAACAACCAATGCCATGAAGACCCACAGCAGGGGAACCACACTTCGCGAAATCGTAGATCTATACATGTTGAGCCGCAAATTCTGTAACTGAATTCGGGAAGTCTTCACTGTCGTTTACAGCCGTTTTGGAAGTTCCTTAAATAGAAGCCCGTCAATGAAATCACCACGTTCACTGTGTCAACACGCTAACAAATAGTTCTCGCTGCGGTTATCACGATGCGAACAAACAAGAAACGTACGCCTAGATATTCGTTAAACACACCGCGTAAACCGAACTTTACGCACATTGTACTTCCGCTTACAGATTAGGATTGTTATGCATGCCAGCCAGCCAGATACTTTTCTAAAGTCTACAAATATCAGATTATTTGCTTGGTTGTCTATCTGCACCGAGTGCACTTTTGTAAAAGGTATTAGCATTGATAATCTCTCGATATGTCCAAATTAATGTGTTGTTTTGACAATAAGCTAAATTGAAGTAGGCACATTCGGCCTCAATAGATGCCACATAATCTAATAGCAGAAGATATAAAGAAATGAAAAGTCGAAGATAGGTTAAACTTCGTTGATTTGATATAAGTAGGTCTACAAATACAGAGCAGTGGGTGATGAAGAAGAAGGGAAGATACTGCGAGAAGGTCTCAGAGGCATGTTCAGATGGTCAAAGGACTGGCAGATGCTCTTCAATTTGGAAAATTCCTCAGTGAGGTAGACGTGGAAGATAAACAAACAGTTTTCCTATGAAATGGGATGATGTTTTGAAATTGGGGAAGAAACAAATTTGGTGGTAATTATGCCAGAGTGCCAAAGAGTGCTAAACATTCGCAGACAATGTGCTGACGCATCAACGAAGGCTAACTGAACCTTAGGTCTTGTCCTTGGACAGCAGTCATCCGAGATAAGGATGCAATACTGTGGTTGCATAAATAGTTCTTGCTGCGTTTACCACGATGCGGACAAAGAAAAAATGCAAGGCTAGGCATTCGTGAAACACAGGGTAAATCGATAAAGGCAGAGGGAAATGCCCAGGGACCCGGTGCTTGTTAGGGGCCCTGGCTGGGCCCGCAATCAACTTATAAACGATTTTGCTGCAGCTAAATCCAGAAAAGTTTCGTTTTGATTAGCATAAATTTAAAATTAACAACTGAATAAAATCATAGTTATATATATATAATTATATATATATAATTATGTACGGTCGTACACCCACCTTTATTGTTTCAAGTTGTTTCTTAATTTTCTCATAATAGCTATCTTGTTATGAGTGTTAATAGAATTGTCAAATTAGAATAGGGAAGATTTTCTAAGATTAGTTTAGACAATATAGCAGTAGGCCCTACACTAGACTTGGACCTCATGTGTTTTTAACTTGGACTTTCCACGATTAGATAAGATCATATTACATTACGTTACATTCGATACATCAGTCGTTTAATTCTTCTTTTCTTCGATGTGAATGAAACGTGACCGAAAAGACAAAACATGAAGCAACAGGTTGTGATCAGGGCTGTGGTGGTAAAATTAGAGGTGAGTACACACTACTGGTTAATTTGCGGAAACAAATCAGAGGTGAGTATATATATTTTTGTGAGGTCTCTAGAGGTGAGTACATGTGCACGCTGTATACCCGCGTATGCCCTTGACTACAGTCCTGATTGTGATGATATTTCAGGCCAAAGGCTATCCAGAACATCTGAATCATTCCCACCCATGAGCAAGAAACGTGATCATAGGTGGCCTACATACTGTGTGTTCTGAGTGTGCGTGATTCAAAGCAGGAACAGAAAAACGGAAACCAAGTGAAAAGCTTTCCGCAAACACACTAAGCAACAACTTTTATCACAAGTTGCCAAAGGTATCTGAATACTTATATAGCGCCTATTTGGTTCCATACAAAGGCACTAACTAAAAATGTTACATAAGGGTCAGCCTTTTTCAAATGCCAGCTCACATCTTATCGTGTTAAGGAGCGAAGAACTGAATAGGGTGAATGCCTGCTGGGGATATACCATCAATAGAGAAGGTATTAACTGAACCATCGCCTAGGGCGTTAGACGAGGAGAACAGGCTCACAGAAATCGCGAAAGTAGTTGGCCAGCGCCTTGCAACCCTACTTTGGAATACCCAAGCCAGTCTTCACGCCTAGCTAAGTGGGAGAGTCGTACGAATGGTCGAAAGCAGTTCAAATGTCACGGGGTGAACAAATAAGATTATCGAAATGATTAGATGTACCGTGGATACCTATGGTTGGACCGAGATGATGAAGATGTTCTTTAGAGTAGCAGAAGAAACTAGTGATGCGGTAACAGATGCATCCAATTGGATTGCCCACTTGTGTCAACACTGCCTGTACTGGAAGAAGATGTTACTAGATCTGTCTTCAGTTATGGTGGCTAGCGGTGTTATGTCTCCGAGCGGCTAGGCTAGTCTTCGGGGGTCTTGTTAGCTGTTCGAAGCACGTGGGTTTTTGTAATTCACCTCGCGAAGACAGTTAGAAGACAGTACTCTTATATGTTTTGCAATTCTTATTACTGGTATATATTTACATGTATGTATGCATGTATGTATGTATATATGCATCTTTTTTATGCATGTATGTTTGTATGTATGCATGTATGTATGTTGTATGTATATATATTCTGGCGGATCCCCGGAATAGCGGACCCCCGGAATAGTGGATCCCCGGAATAGCGGACCCCCGGAATAGTGGACCCCCGGAATAACGGGCCGGTACCTCTGAAACAGTTACCGTGGAGCTGTTCTGGGCCCGTTTCCAAAGTTTACACAAAAATTGTCAAAGTTACCCCGGGTGGGTCAAAGTTACCCCGCATATCAAAGTTACCCCAGTTGACGGTATACAATATTTTTACACAACGTATTTACACCTAGAACAGTTCTCACTTCGTGTTGCATAACAGTTTCTGCGTCTGCAATTTTCCGTCACACGATTCCTCCCAGCGAAGTCTTACTGCCTCTGTCCTGGTGAGCGAATCTTACGACCAACCGATTCCTCCTCCCGTGAGTGAATCGTACGTCTCACCGATTCCTCTTCCTGTGAGTGAATGCCGTCCTCCTTTCAGTCTTCGCTCATCCTCCTTCTCCCCTTTCGCCCTGACCTGTCATTCATCCATCTCTCCCCCAATCTCGCTCTCCTTTCGGTCGCGCTATCATTCCTTCGCCCCTCCTTCTCCCTGCTCCTCCTCTTATTACACCCGGTCAGGCCCTAATGTCAGTCAAGTCTTATCTGATCTTGATTCTACCTATTTCATTAGTGTTCTTTTTGCCTACATCAAGTACTAAGCAACACATCATACTAATGTTACATAATAATACTAATATTATAGCGTAATCCTAAATCCCTAATATAATATCGTCCATGACTGTCACTACACTGCCACACGGAGATCGTTCGAAATCTAGGCAACTTATATATCGTAGTCTGGAATGTCATACACACATAATGTAGGCCTACATATATGTGTTCTCAACATTTACGAATACTTTATAGAGTGTAAATGCACAAAAACAGTTTTCTGCCGTTAGTCATCACAAAGTAGCCTATTCTGCTGCTTCTGTCTCCTGGACATCGCTGCTGTTTTTGGCACTATCGATCATGGCTTAATTCAACAAAGATTATCTTCTATAGTATACGTTTTGAGTCTCTGGTTACAGTCTTACTTGTCTTCCCGCTTCCGTTCTGTCAATCTAATCTATAACATGGATGTCCTCTAAACTTCTCTGTCTTCTCTGTCTTTACCCTGCCAAAACAATATACATCATTCTAGACCTTTCATATCAGATCACGAAAATTCCCGACTCTTCCATCTTCCATTCACCTTCTATCCACAAGACCTCATCCCTCGGTTTTATCTCCTACTCTCCTGTACGCAATCTGGGCATCACCTCTGACCCACATCTCTCCATCTTTAATCACATCTCCAAGTCCAACCTCTCGGGCACCTGCTTCACCCGATCCACACCCGACTTTAAAACTGCTTCTACTTGTTATTATCTCCGTTGTCCACTCCAAGCTTGCATGCTGTAATTCTTTTTCTTGAATCCCGAATCTTGCGAAATTGAGCGTCTACAACTCTTGTAAAATTCACTCTTGTAAAATTCATTTTCCCAAGCTGTACCCTGGACGCCAAAGCATAAGAACACTCTCTGTAGTGGAATAAAATTTGGTCGATGAAGTCGTCGCGATTCCTCCAGGATCTTTGTGGCGAGCGGCGGTTAATTTGGGGCGGGGGAGACTTAGATCTTCTTTAGTGTGTGGGTAATCGTTAACTGTTATCTTGCGAAGACATCTGCCTCAACCTTCTCTGTCTATCATCCCTCATGCTTTCCACTCAAAATTAAAGTCTCACCTCCAACAATTCCTATCCTGATCAATCCACTCCTCCGCCTTCCAATCTCTGTCGCCTTAAACTAGGGGTTCCCAACCTGAAGTGCCCGCACCCCTAGGGGATGCGTGATGGCATTTCAGGGGGT
Source organism: Allolobophora icterica (assembly GCA_963556255.1). NCBI lineage: Eukaryota > Metazoa > Annelida > Clitellata > Crassiclitellata > Lumbricidae > Allolobophora > Allolobophora icterica. The sequence goes on from OY744605.1 coordinate 59,215,979, forward strand.
GCGACAAAAAGGGAAAGTATGTTACTATTGTACTGATTTTGTTACTGTTTATAATTTTTTCTAATTGCTCAATTTATATTTGCATATTATGCACTGCATAAGTTTCCTAGGGGTGCTGGGCATAGAAAAGGTTGGGATCCCCATCCCTAAACGAAACCGTCTAAACAGCTTCTGGCAACCGAACTTGGTTTTCAGCTGAGCATTTCTGGAAAACCCTGTGACTTGACGCAAAATTCGTGAATAAGATGTTGCCCTGCGATTAGCTTTGAAGTAGCGCTTTAGATTTGAGTTTGCAATTACGATGCCTTTGAGAACACTTAAATCCTGGTCTACTTCTGTCAACCTTAGACAAACATTTGCGCAATCTGTTTAGCAGACGTGTCTGTTAAACAGATTGCGCAAATGTTTGTCTAAGGTTGACAGAAGTAGACCAGGATTTAAATGTTCTTTGAGAACACTTAAATCCTGGTCTACTTCTGTCAACCTTAGACAAACATTTGCGCAATCTGTTTAGCAGACGTGTCTGTTAAACAGATTGCGCAAATGCTGGTCACGATTGAATGATCTTGAATGCATTGGCAACATGGTGGGTTATGTATGCCCTGACGACTAATTTTAGAGATGTCGAATTTATTAATCATTTGTATGGTCGATATCATATGTCCGAAATGATTCACCCAGTGTAACTAGGACAAAACGCATCCTCTGTTTTTAAATGAGATTCGTGCAAATGATTGACTCACCCGACATAGTATGTCCTCTGGACATAATCTCCCGTACATAATCCCAGGGAAACATAATCCCCTTCCCGATTTGGCATAGGACACAATCACCCGGACAAAATCTCCGCTCTGTGTGATTCCTATTTCTGCATTGCTAATTGCATCCATGACGCTACCTTAAACAGAAAATGCTCGAACAAATAATTTCTACGAATCTTGGAACAATGGTTTCGCGAGCTTGGAGGGCCATTGTTACCCTTCACTGTGGGCAGTGGCGGCGATCTTGTTTGACAGGTGGCGGGGGGCATTTTTGAAGTGATTTGGTCAAAAAAGAGTTTTGAACTGATCTGGTAAAAAAAGAGGTCCAAAAATTTTTCGCGCGTGAATTTGTGCTCTGAGCGCGAAAACGTTGATGACCTTTTTTGGTGTTTCTTCTAAATTTGGGGGGGGGTCCGATGTATGGCGTGTCCCCCCACTCTTAAAGGTGGGGGTCTTGTCCCCCTCGACCCACCCCCGGGATCGCCGCCCATGACTGTGGGTACTTGTAGGAGCGCGGACTTGGGCACAACATTCGTTTCTAGACAAATTTTGTTTCACTATAAGCGTATTCTGTTTACGTGGAACTATGTAGCATACGAAAACTACAACTTTAGTCTATATTTATGCTTCGCTATTTATTAATTGATGTAACACATTTATAAATCGAATGAATTAAATCGTGCATGAATATAATCGTGGACCATTGCTTTATTTATTATTCTTTAGGCCGTAGGAGGATCATGTCCAAGCCTGGGGGAATTATGTCCGGGGGATTGTCCTGGGGATTATGTCCGTCCACACGTAGATACACACATACATACATACATACATACATACATACATACGTTTATGCATACATAAATAATATGCATACAAACATACATACATGCATGCATTCGTTCATTAATACACACATACGTACATATATACATATACATGGATCCACATACATAGATACAGATACACACATGAATACATACATTAATGCATATATGCATATATATATATATATATATATATATATATATATATATATATATATATATATATATATATATATATATATATATATTAGATTGCTTTTGATGCTTTCTCATCACCTGAAACCTCCGTCGAGAACTCGAAGGCCTACTTTAGATACAGGCGTCCTAAACTAAACGATAAACTGACTAAGTGCAAAAGTAGGCTAAGAAAACTTTGCATAATGCTAGACTGCGTCTAGTATCGGACCCCATTACTAATACTAAGCCAATAAGTCAACAAATAACAAGGTATTCTCGTTGAAAGCACTTGTAGGCCTACCTATTTCACCGTTTCATAAGAAGTGCATGCCGATCGGCTATTCTGAGCAGTCACTTTCAAAGCTGCTGAATCATAAACATTAATTTTACTGCTGCTTCCGAAACCCCTTAAGTATATTTGGCTTCGAATATTTGAATATTGAACATCAGTAATGTCAGTTCATGTAATAATGTACTTAATGTCTTTGCATGTATATTTGTATCAGTATCTCAAATGGTAACTTCATGACTCTTCCAAGACTTCGAAGAACTTTTGGTCAGAACAGAAAAAACTTCGATGCACAAAAGCATATTCCACGTACGTGCTACATGGGGACTTCACATGGAACAGAGAATAGCTTTATAAAATGGACTGAACAAATATACGCCTCTGCATTCTAACCAGCTGAACTTTCTTTGTTTGATGATATACCACTAGTTGGCTTGATCATCTGACTTTCACACAAGCATGCCTTTTCATGAAAATGCAAATGTACACATTTTTACATAGCGACCGTATAACATCGACATTGCTTAAGTTTGAGTGAATTGATCAGGTGAGATCCTTCGCCACCGATGCCCGATTGAATTGATGCCACGCCATTTAAGTTCCCTGTATACGGACCGTTCTAGCCCGAGATTTAAATCTCTTAAATAGCCCACCAGCAATATGCCAACCGGGAATCGCACGCATATAGGTGCACGAGACTTGTGCTCTGTTCAATGTGACGAACCGGGCCAGTGGTTACTAACAACTCGGTAATTGAATTAAAGATAGATAAGGAAAATAAAGTAAGAGAAAGCAAGAAGGGACACACTAAATCAAGGCAGGACAAAGGAAAGGCAAGATATCGGCCTTAATAACGAGTATGATAGATTTAAGTTAGTTAATGAAAAGTATGCTAAGTAACGAGTTACTGGAAGTCAAAGCTGGATAATATGAACGCAGGATGGGTACGTGGGTTGAGACCAGTTGAATAAATGTGAGACATTGTATAAAGCGAAGCAATATAAAAGAAGCCATGGCAAAGTCGAGTCCTGCAAAATATATAAATATATATGGCCAAAGTTTGGTTTCGCCAAGTTCAAATGAGCAGGTATACGCCCTATAGTTTTTAACTCACACGGCTTTACAAATTGATGAGAGAAATATGTTTATTATATAATCACTTAATCACTCAGAGGAATTGTTATAATTAGTCGTTCACAAGATTTGACAAAATAACGATATAAGATATATATTATAGTCTAAAGATATTTTATAGTCTAAAATTTAGTAAGGAAATTTATGCAAAATATGGCTTTTCGTCGCTATTTCAAAGCATTTAAGCAAATATTTTATAACGAGTTTTCTAACAGGAACGAATTATTTCGATACGTGTTTTCTGTTTAAGGGTCGCGTAGTTGTAGGACTATGTCGGTTGTAATCTTCAGACAATGGTTCTCCATGTTCAAATTAGAGTTGCTCAGCGTGACACCACGTTGAAGTGGAATTCGAATTCCTTCTTGAAATTTCTTGTTCAGCAACGGAACCAGGAGCAAGTTACACAAAGTTTCAACCTCTTGCGACAACGTTCCAATAGGAATCGAATCCAGTGAGCTGCTAAGCACTTTCACGGTTGGAATGAGGTGTATCACGTTGCACTTCAACACGGCATCATTCAAAGTCACCGCGATGGCAAAGTCCAAGTCTACATTGATCTTCAGAAGCTCGACATCCGAACCATCCGAAAGTCTAATGCGGCAGATCATATCCCCGGAAAATATGAGCTGTATTTGACTAGTGGAGATGTTGGTCATCGGTGGCTTGGAGACAGCAATCTCCACTTCCACAGAACTGTGCGGATACTTGGTGGAAATCTCCGGAAACATGTTTCCCAAGCACCTGCTATCTTCTTTGGAGCAGGTGGTGTTGAGGCAACTCTTGAACCCGTCTGGAAGATCGCGGTATGTCAAGTTGTAACGCAGGAGGTTTTGCATAAAGATGGCATAACCCATGGTATTCGGTACATAGTCTGAGATCCAAATGGTCATCATTTTGTCCGAAGTCGTGTTAGTTGGAAACGCTGCCGCCTACAAGATGTATGTATACACACTGATTGACCAGCTTGTTAATCAAATGATGTTATTGGTGTGTTAGCTGACTGATTGGTTTAATTTATTCAATCATTTATTTATTTATTTATTTATTTCGCTTGTTAGTGGCTTAATTGTTCGCTTTAAATTTTTCTATTGCACGTCTAGATGGTGGAATTGGCGCTGTGTATGGACTTTGGCTAACACAGTGACATTAAGCAGAGAAAGTATGGCGAGTACTTGCTCCGTTGACCGCCAATAGTGTACCTGATCATATATACAGTGGTTATTCGGTAATTGGATGCAAAGAAAAGTTGCGTGGTTTTAAAAGTGTTTTGTTTGATTGCTTCGGTCGAATATATGCGCCTCAGCCGAGAAATCCTTGGATCTCAAAAGCACATTTGGGAAGAGTTTCTATGGAGCTAGAAAAACAAATGTATTAGAACGATTCGTCGCTCAGCTGACGGACAACCAATAAATGCATTTTACTTCCTACTCACTTGCCTTTCTTTGTATCTTTCTGAAGAAACCGTGTACAAATGTTTACTTATTCTTTATATTTATGATATGAATAAGAAAAGATCTTGCCAAATATCCGGCCTTTAAAAAAATTTCTTACCACGATCGGAGGATCGGTCTGGAGGTCTTTGTGGGAAAACGTGGCCCTATGGAGCCATTCTGAAGGTCGGGTGGTGACAGGAGGCGATAGTCAAACGACCAATTACGAGCGAAGTCCGTCTGTAGAGGAAATGACTTCAACAAATCGTTCGCTTTTCCGTTTACGACGTTTCTTGCTGCGTCACAGATCTTCGTCTGAAGCTGATCCCGAATTGGATTTTCGACGAAACCGGTGAACAGGTTGTAAAACCAGCTGGCTCCTCCACTCAGCTGGAAAGACACGGATGAGATACTGCAGCTGCAGCCAGTGCTTGAGATTGTCGGATGCCCGGTGGCAGCAAGGCCAAGACTGACTGAGAGGCTGATTGAGGCACCGCTCACCGAACCCGTGAAGCTGCCCGAATCGCCGAACTTTAAGGACCATTTCTCATAGTTGTACTCCCAACTGCCTTCTATTGCGCTGCCGACATCCGATAGAGTCCAGGTGATGCCACTTGGACTGACGATAAGGCTCGACGACGGCTTAACAACGCTGTTTACCTGTTCAAATCATATGCAATCTACATGCATAAAAACAGATTAATCGTATACGTAGTTGATATACATGCCTTCTAAAACCCCACTGTAACATTATATCTCGGTCTCATTGTTTAAAGCTTCACCGAAGACCATCCTATTTCTTCACTCCTTTAAACATTTTAGCGTAGATATATTGCTGGTTTATATAGTGCCTCCGCGACTGAGAACTGTACAGTTCTAGGGTGGGCTAAGTGTGGTTTTTGCTGAAACTATGATGGGGTGTTCGACATGTGTAATCACAGTTGGTCTAGGTTCAAATATGTGCAACTTTCCCGAAGAAGGGTTCGTACAATATGTAAATAAGCATTTGTTAACAAATTACATGCATCGATCGCATGCAATGCGCTCCCAATGCGATGATTTTGAACAGTTCAGAAACTTGCTGTATGTTACTTATGAAGATTAATTGATGGGTCAACGACAGAGGTTGTCATGCTGTGATTTTATAACTACTACTCTGCCGGGAACCCTTTGATCAAGACCAGAGATTTTTTATTTGGGCGTTGATGATTCCCAGTAACTCGGCAACTGACGACCTTCAGTTTGGCCTAACCATTGTATGTTGTCAATACACTGGCGAGTTTGTAGAGTCGGAGATCAAATCAAGGTGGAATTGACTATTAATTTTAGAACCCAGTCAAAATTTATTAAGATTCTGAAAAGCGTAACTGAAGAATATGGAAATGTTAATCTTACAACGAAGAATTATAGGTCTTAACTAAGATATTTGTGATACTGACGTGTATCTTTGTGACTCCATAATCCACGTTTCCAATGGCGACCGAAGCCGAACCGCTGACGTCAGGAATATCAATCTTCTCCAGTTTTTCGCAGAGCAGCTCCACCGCCACTCCAGATGCGTAGTCGCAACCCCTTTGCCAGAAACAAAATTCAAGACCTGGATTGACTTCGGATTGAACCTCATTTCCGTGCAGAGCCAACACGACGATGACCAACATAAGCGGAAACACACCCTTCATATTTGCAGGAGTAGCCATCTGCAGCTGCAAAACTCAGGTTGAAGGACAAGTCTTCACTGTTGCTAATGATCGTTTTGCGAGTTTCTTAAATAGAAGCCAGTCATTGTTGTTAGCCCAACGACTCGTATGCAGGCCTATAGGCCTATATTCGCTCAAGAATCCTTTTGGTAGGTTGTTGTAGGCCTATGTATGGTCATTAGCAAACAGAACAAATGTCGCTGCTATAACAATACTGTGCGACGTAATTATGATACTCAGAAAGTAGTAATTACGCAACAACCTGCTGCCAAAATCAAAGCAGTAGAAATCAGTTCAGTGAGGGCATTACTTAATAGAAAGCCATTCATTACATGGGATCGCGTATAACAAAAGGCGCATTGAGTACTGAAAGGCCTAATTAGAGCTCTTGTCACCTGTATCGATCTTCTTTACTTTTAATTTTCTGTTCGTTATGTGAATTTAACTTTATAGATTTTATGATGCTAGTTATAGGATAACATGCACGCGCACACCTACTCGCGCGCGAGCGCGCGTACACACGCATACACACACACACACCGACACACACACACACACACTGACACACACACACATGCATATATATGTTGCTATAATTATTTAATTGCAAGAATCAATGTAGCCTTTAGACCAGCGTCATAAGGCATAATAATACTGTTAAACTACTGGGAATACTGTTTACCGTGGTTTGCATCAATATGGAAAGCAAGGACTCACTTGAAGAAATTTTAAATTAACGGTCAGCATCGATCGTTTCAATCATAGCCGATGCTTTTCTGAAGGCGCGGGAAGTCGTCCTTAGATGTTTCAGTTATACGCTGTCCTGTTATGAAAAGAGACGATCCGTGGGAAGGATGACTGGTATGTAACTCTAGCTCGTCGACGTTACCGACAGACAAAGCATCTCTATTTTTAGTCACAACAAACGATAGGTTATCGAGTGATAGATTGTCCCAGTAGGGGAACTAAGGTGTACAAGAGATATCCACGTCCCCTTTGCGCAAGTATTTGATTACCTGGAGTCAGTGCTTTTTTCTAGAAAAAGGTTCCGGAACTGAACAATTATATAGGACTAAAATTCCGAGAAAAATGGGATTAGGGGTTGGAAGGGGTCTCAGTAAACACTGAAAACATTTCACAACACTGAAATTAAATTTAAATAATTGAATTATTGTTTTCATTATTAAAATAAATAAGTTATATTTCATTAGCTGAAAAAAGGTGCCGAAACGCCGTTCCGGCGCGTTTCGGCTGAAAAAGCACTGCCTGGACTTATTAAACAAAGTTTTGTTAGAGGGCGCAGAGAGATCAAACCATTAGCTAAGATAAACATGCTCCGCTAAAGCGAACCTATGTTCGGATTTTTCTTGGTAGGGCCTATGGTCTAAAAACCCTAACCGCCGACAACTTAATTTAAGAGTGGCAGTGACAAAATTAATTTAAATTTGCATAGAGCCGCCAAAATGTTAAGGCCGGCGCTGAGTGGCAGGCAGTAAGAGCATGGTTGGAGACCGGCAGACAGTCTGTAACAGTTAGGCAAAGAGTTGAAGATGAGACTCGACAATGGCTAGTATCACGTTAACAGTTTTGGCACCTGCTTTGGTAGACTGAAATATAGGTTCGTTGTAACTACTAACAGAGGTTATCGTTCCGTGTTTTATAATTCAAGCACTCTAATACCGTATCAGAAAGTTATTCGTGCGTAAGAGAGACATTCAAATAAAAAAAGACAATACGCATTTGCGAGAAAAAAACTATCCGGTATGTGGTGAGTGGTCTGTCCTATAGACCGAGTTTATAACAATACTAAGCTTATAGATGACATTCGTTCATAAATGAAACATCTCCGAACTAAAACAATCTCCATATGCATAGCCTTGTGGTTAAAAATCCAGCATTAGGATAGGCGTGGTTGTTATAGGGCTTCAGAAAGAAGGCCTTTGCCACTTGTCTTCAATAATTTCTTTAATCCCTCTGATCTCCGCCCCTACCAAACAAGAAATTTGACTTCTTATGTCCCTCCATGCGCACACACAAATGCTCGATTAGTCTCTATTCAATGTACTGGATACCAATTCTGGAACCTTCCTAATCCTCCATATATTCGAAGCCAACCAAATGTAACTTTATTTGAATGCAAACTCCGTCTATGTTTAAGGACATCTTCTGAATTTAATTGATCTCGATGGGATTTCTTGTCAAGTGTATTTTTGAACCTAAAGTTAAGACTTTAGTTGAGTTTTTCTTTTGTTTGTAGGCTATTTGTTCAGATTTGTGATTAGAATCTATGTTGTTAGGCCGTCACCATGATTCCAAATTTTACATAGGGGCCCTTGCAAGCGGGGTCCAAGACCCCATCAGGTTCCCCCTGTCACACCTATGCAAGTGCATAGGGCCGCCAAATTTGGGGCTATCAAATTTGATGATGCCTTTTTATAGTAAGTCTTAATGATAATTTGGCATCTCAGTGAGAATTCCAATCGGCAGACTCCGATCAATCAAGAGGCATAGTTTATGAATATTCAACATTAAGCTTCATTGACGTTGATCGTTATTCGTGATGGTCAGAGGACGACGAATTTAATTTTGCACTGCAGGGCCCGTGACTGTCACGCCCAGAAAACTACGTGATGATGATAATGATATTCTTTTTCTGTTTATAAACACATGCTGACAAACCGCAGCATGGAACAAAGTCAGATAGAGTTTTGAGAAGTAGATAATGTTGAGTATTAGTTTTCGGGAAATAAAGTCTCTATTGTCTTTAACGTATTATCGTGGAAAAGAGTACTGGTATCGAGTATCGCTAATTTGCAGGCTAAAAAGTATCGGCGATAGATATGCGATACCAGGAAAATAAAACTATCGCGATATTGGGTGCGATACTGAAAAAGTATCGGCGATACCAAGTATTGCGATACTTTATCGCGATATTAACAGCCATGGCCAATACATAAGTTCCTGCTACATAATACGGGGATATCTAAGCCTTTCCATGTTACTATTCCACGTTTTTGTATACGCTCGATCAGCTAAAACATTAAAATCAGCGCCCAAATTTGTCTTTGAAACATGGAAAGTTGTAATTTTAGTAAAGATAACTGCCATCACAAGCACCTAAGCAACCTAAAAGTTCACATTTTACTGTACAAACCTTCATGTCATCTCTCCTTGCACCATAAATATGTATGTAGCCTGTTAGCCTCGTGTTTAGATTTCTGTAAGGTACTTAAGAAGCGCTGTATAAATGTTCTATTACATTACATTACATAAATGACGTAAGTTTATCTCCTCCTATATGCTTCACAATTTCAAAAATTCTAAGTTTGTTACCTAAACTCATTTCCCAGTCGTCTTTGCGCCCTTAGAGGAATCAGTTTGCCATGCAAACCTTCATCCCGTGCATCTATGTAACATAAAAGTTGCAATTTTAGTAAGTAATCCTCCATCCCATGAGTCTTCTCAACCTAAGAATTTGCCATTTTACTGCAGAAACCACCGTTCCATCTGTCTTCACAACGTAGAAAGTCTTAATTTTACCATCGTCACATGCGTCTTAGCAATCTAAAAGGTGTAATTTTACTGTAGGAACCTCTATTCAAGCTGTGTTTCCAACCTACGAGTACACTTTTACCATGAAACCTACGTCTATACGTCGTTGCAGCTTTCAAAAGACACAATTTTACCATGTAAATCATCTTTTCAACCTAAAAACCTTTTTGATTTTAAGTAATTTAATACTGTTTCTGAGTTGTGACTTGTGACATACCGTACGTAGGCTACTCAAAAGGCAATCGGTCCTGAAAACACTGCCGAAAATTACTCCATCTTCTTTCTGTGACAACATAGGCTCTGCAAATAGGTTGCACCAGGGTACAACTTATAAGAGACCTTAAAGTTACATTAGAATTTATTTTAAATATTTGAACTATAATATAAATATAATGACAAACTCTCTCCCCTTCCCTCCTACTGGGCTAAACTTGTATATTATATGTTGTTAATGGCCTAACAGTTTAGGTTGCATAGGCCTATGTATAGTCATTGAAAGGATGATTATATGCATAGGGCTATACAAAGGCCTTTATGGGCAGAGTATTTGTAATGGTGTATGAATCTATGCGACAAACGTACTGTCATTGTTAAGAACAATAATACACATTGTCAAAGGGGTTTATGACCCTCTTAGAAACAGAGTGGAATAATTGAAAGCGGCTTAAAAGACTCTTAATCGGCACTGTATTTATCTATTATGGTAAGTGCAAATGTTTCTTTGTGTCGGCCAGTTCCCAATTGTTTGTGCGACCCTCAGCTCCCTAGTGTGTCAGCTCCCTATTGTTTGTTTTCAAAGCGGTAGCTGGCTGGGCTGAGAGGGAGGGATGAGTCATCGCCGATTGTTTGCGCCAGCTTCACAAGTCCTACCACTAAGTGCAGTAATTTAAGTAACATGCTTTCATGTATGTTTGTATGTATGAGTATCTGTCTGTCTGAATGTAGGTATGCAACCATGTATTGTATGTATGTATGTATGTATGTATGTATGTATGTATGTATGTATGTATGTATGTATGTATGTATGTATGTATGTATGTATGTATGTATGTATGTATGTATGTATTTATGTATGTATGTATGTGTGTGCATAAAAGTAGTTATGTATACACGTATGTGCACAACTATAGGTGAATGCATGTTTGCATGCAAGTATGTATTTATCTATTTATAATTTTATATGTATATACACGCAGTGACAAACCAACAAATTAGACTGTCACTACATGCGATGTATCCAGTAATATCGGTCTCTAAACATATAAATTACGTGAAATATGAAGAAATCAAGCTCAGTGTCATGCATAGCTCTCGAGGAAACCAAAAGTCCCCGTTCAATCCTGTTCTAACTATTTCTAGAAAACTGTCAAGTTCATGACGACTCGAATCTCAAAACATTCAAACGTTTAGCAAACATGAAATCTGAAATACATGATGACATCCAAAAAACTGCTTGACCATATCCAACACGCCTCTTGACTAATTCCTGGCACTACACTGTAGTACCCGGTGCCGTCATTGCACTCGACAACGGAGGCCATGTCCCAGCTAGAATCATCGAATCCGATGTTCATCCATCCGCTGGAAGAGATGTTAGAGGCCTTCCACGTGGAATTGGTGAGAATGGTTCCGAAAGAGTCTGAAGCTAGAAGCCCTCCCACACTCTGAGGGCTGTTCTGAACCTTGACGGCAATGACGCGGGTAGTTTGGGGAATAACTACGGTATCTGGAACATTCCACAGGGCGGCGTTCGGAAGATCCGTTACCTGGATACCGTCGAAAAACATCTCAAGTATGACGTCATCGGCATTGACTGTCAGAACTATGGAAGAAAGAGGATGATGTCACGTGATGATACTACGTGAAGATGCATATAGCAAATAGCGGCATCTCTCATAAAGAATCACATCGTGACTTATTGATGAAAGTAAATCTTTTAGGTTTAGTTAAAACTACTGACAGAGATAGGCTAGATAACATAGCGTAACGCAAATAAGGCTACACACAGAAGGAAATGTTAGGGTTTATATAATCTGCTTTACTGTATCGCTTTGTGCTCTACTCCACTCTTTATTCTTGCCCTAAAGACATGACAGCATAGGAAATAAGTTACCGTTGCTTACCGTACGTTTGCGAATATAGCTTTTGAATAATTTAAGTGGTGCTATATGATAAGTCTCTCAAATATTGCTTCGGCTAGACTTATTCTATTCTATTCCATCCTATACTATTATACTGTACTCTATTCCATTGCATCGGGCTACATTCTAATCCACCTCATTGCGTTGCACTGCATTGTGTTGCATTCCAGTTCTATACATTATATTCCATTATATCATATTAGTCCACCTCAACGATTGAAATTCTGTGTATAAATGAGAAACAATATGATACCTACATCTTTCTGGCAGATGTTGCTGAAACACAAAAACGAAATGTAATGTAGTTATTTATTTAACGACGATTATTTATATCGATAATTTTACCTGCAACACATCCCAGCTGCAATGTATCATCCATGCAACGTACCATACATGTAAATTAGGATATCGTATCTGCTACGCATCGCTGCTATGTATCATAGCTACAATGTATCATAGGTGCAACATATTATAGCTACAATGTATCATAGCTGCAACGTATCGTAGCTGCAATGTGTCATAGCTGCAACGTATCGTAGCTGCAATGTATCATAGCTGCAACATATCGTGCCTGCAACGTAGGCTACCGTATCTACAAGGCATCGTGCTATCGAAACTCTCATTGTTATCGTGCAGCTATATCGGATACAAGTGTTTCTTCTGCTTTTATATTAATTCACCTTATGAATGTCTATAGCACGCACACACTTCCAGAATTCGTACAATATTATTTGAGTTACACTAAACAGACGACTACGACATCTACAGTCTACACGAACCTGGAGTCAAATCTACTCAACACGAACGACTAAAGTGTCTGCTCAATACTAGGCACTACCAAAATTCTTCGTGCCGGCTTGATACTGCATTCACTTCCGACAGACTGACCTACCTACGACTGACTGATCATTCTTCCCTCACTCACTGACCACTCAATCTACCTATATCTACTGAAATACTTATAGTAAACCCCAGCTACAGGTGTGATGTTCTGGCGATTCTCATCGTCCTTCATTCGAACCTCCAGTCACTTCCAAAACGCCTTTGCCTCTTTACTCACCTGCGCCTATAAGTATTTACTTGCAAAAATTAACAGTGTAATAGTAAGGCCAATGTACATATCTGCAACATATCGCCATTCTCCTACCTGTAGCTGATATCCGGAGCAAGTATTCACCACAGCAAACTGGCCAACCGTAAAGCTAAACATCTGGCAGAGTTTCGAAGCTGATATGAAGTTGTAGAAGAAACACAGAGGCATCAAAGCGCACTTGCTTCCGCAATTGATAACACTCGAAGCGCTTTTCTCAGCAGATGGTTGGTTTAGGATACAGAGCGAGCTTCCGTTAATAAGTAAGATAGCCGAAAAACGAGAGACACCTGCGGGCTCCAACAAGGACCTCGAGAAAAGAAGCGATATTATACAAGCGACCAGAAATAGATGTCTTTCCATATTGGCAAAATGTTGCTTATCTATGAACTTAGAACTTTTATAGCTCCAGAAATGACCGGAGAGCTAGAGATCAATGTAATTCACAGGTCTATGCTAAGCATTTAGTGCACAGGAAACGTGTTGCAAAGCCCGGTCAGTAAATCATTAGAAAAAGTTGGGCTATTATAATTAAGTGTGCTGGCGTGGCGCTATTGACTATCTTGCTTTCAGACATGATAGAAACGGTTGTATGTGGCGCCGTCTCCTGTTTATTCTTCTCTGCATAAAACATAAAAGGTGCTTGGGTGATTCGATCGACATCGGTTGGTCTTCGTCGAAGTAACAGAACTCGGCGCAGAGTTACCAACATAGGCGCTGATGAAAGAATTGTGAATCTGCGCTAATTGCAGCTTTCATAGTTTATGTTCAACGACAGTTCGGGCAAATGTAAGACGCAGAGACAGACAGCCAACAAATACAGATACAGAAAGAGATATATAGGCAGACACACGCTAACAGAGGAAGAATATGAAGTTTGAGGGGTAACTGACGGGTGCCAAACCAAATCAACTGCGTATTGGAAGAGTAGAGAGATAACCTGTTTGAGGACATCCAAAATTGGAGATCCTAAAAGAGAGCGTCAATAAATCCAATAGGAAAGATCTGCTGAGCTAGAGAGTCATGAACAAAGGCCTGGACATAGTCATACACACACACACACACACACACACACACACACACACACACACACACACACACACACACACACACACACACACACACACACACACACACACACACACACACACACACACACACACACACACACACACACACACACACACACACACACACACACACACACACACACACACACACACACACACACACACACACACACACACACACACACACATATATATATATATAAGAGACAGACAGACAGACAGAGACAGAGACAGAGACAGAGGAACAGACACAGAGACAGAGAGACAAAGAGAGACAAAGAGACAGTCTACAGAAGTCTAGTTTAATACAAGCAAAAAATGGAGATACTAACACAGACACACAAACTGAGACGGATACAGCCGTAATGATATAAAAGAAGAGATTATATCAAAGAAGACACACGTTTAGGACCAACTTAGTGAGCTGCAGTTGGCGTTAACCAGTTTTACTGATCTATTGTTTTATTTTTAAACCCGAAGGATTACGTACCACATCCGTGACAATAATTATCGTAGAAAACCTTATCTGAAAAAATTATTCCTTTGGAATGAAAAGTTCCGCTGTTCTCAGCTCTAGACTATTATTTGCTATTTGTATCGGAAAGATACGACTTCTAAACAGGGCTGTAGTCGAGGGTATACGCGGGTATACAGCGTGTACTCACCTCTAGAGACCGTATACTCACCTCACAAAATACTTATATTTATTTTTATTAAAATACTTTAGCGTACACTCACAAAATACTGTAGCGTATACACTCACCTCTAAGTTGTTTCGGAAAACCAACCGGTAGCGTGTACTCACCTCTAATGTTACCACTACAGCCGTGCTTCTAAACAGCGCCGAAGACTATAACCTAATCTTCCAAAGGGACTAACTTAGCGCTTAGTTAAAATCCTTCCTCAGCACAACAAAAGGCATATTATTGAATTCTCTCTATCATTCTTCTTGACTTCCTTCTTTGCCTATCTAGTCGCTTTATTTTTGCCACAGAGTAGCATCCCATTTTATACTCCACCGATCCGGATCTCTACAAACTAGCCGAACCCTAAACCCAAAGTAATTAACTATGGCCGCCTGGGTGTCGCCCTACCTACTTAAACTCTTCTGAGAATTCCGTTAGACCGCCTAACTCTCAATCCCTAGAGTAGATCAAATTGCCTTGCCCTAACTAATTACCTGGTTTACATCGCAACCTTAGAACGACGGACTATCATTCCTTGCGAAAATACACGTAGTCTTAACAAAACCCTGATATTACTTTTTAGCAACTACAACTCTTCTAACGATTATTATTTAACTAAACCTCATTTACCGAGCATTTATTGCAATCGTAATCGTAAACTCCAAATTTATAAAGCGCTACTCTAAACTTAAGCGCAAAGCACCAGCTTATTCACAAGCGCTGCGTCATGTCAAAGGTGTTGTCCAGAGATGGCGAAGGGAAATTCCGAGTTTGGTTGAATGAGAGACCAGACAGAGTAGGCAGAGAAGTGGCTAAGGCGCATTTCGTTGGCGATGATAACGCTTGGAAGGCGCAGGATTGGATGGATTAGGATAGGAATTCTTGAAGAGGTGGGATTACAATTTGTAATGGAAAGCATGTCGAGTGATAAAGTGGAAGAACCTGAGGCAGATGGCGGTGGTTGGGCTGCGACCATTTGTGTGGGACCGAGAATTTGCGGAATTCAGAGGCAAGTTGTTCCAGAGTCGAAGTGCAGTGTAGTACATGCATCGGTTGGAGAACTTAAGAAGTAGTGATTAAAGAACTGGAGAGAGTGAGATAGGAGGATAATCGGTAATTAATACGGGGTGGCTGAATGGTGAAGAGTTCACGAGGGTACTTGGGCTCGAAGTATTGTAGAGAGTTATAGGTTAGTGATAAGATTTAGAAGTGGGTGCGGCCAGGGAATTTCAACCAGTTAAGTGATTGAAAAACTGGAGGAATGTTGATGGGGAAGGGAGTCATATGGTGATAGGACGGGAGTGATATGGTGATAAGGATGGGAGTGATATGGTGATGGGGAAGGGAGTGTTATGGAGATGGGATGGGACTCGGGAGTAATATGGTGATAAGGATGGGGGTGATATGTTGATGGATAACGGGAGTCATGTGGTGATGGGGATGAGAATGACATGATGATGGGGACGGGAGTGATACGGTGACACATGTATACATGAAAAGTGTACCACTCACAAGCTTATTTATTTGCTCATCCGATTATCTACACTGCTCTGTTTGAGTACATAAGCTTATGACGAGATTGCAAGCGTATACGCGAAAGACGAAAGATATGCATTTCTCTTTGTGCTGTGAGAGGTATATTAAAGTATATAATTATGATTGTATGATTATTCGATGTTACTTTTTAATTCTTACGCATATTAAATAATTTCAAGTAAACGTTCTGACTGACACTCTATGCTACGTTATCATAATTTTTATCCCATTTGCTATGCTGACATTGGGTGCGATTTATTAAAAGTAGGCCTAGCGCTTGTAATATTCAGCACTAGGCAGAAACAATACACTTACAGACATAAGAAAATGAATAAGAAAAAGTACAATGGAATTAATACGTTGCCCACTAAGACCATTACCACCATAACTCATTCATAGTATGCCTACGCACTTGATAATGTTCGTAATTGTCCACACTAACTAAGCAGTCTTCTTACAATAGAATGACACGCAAAACCCGAACATCGTTTATTACTAAATGTCCGTAATCAAGGGGGGCCCTGTGTAACCATATGTAGTCATCTTTTACAAGCCTGTCTTTAGTCTTTACTGTTTACTCATTTGAAATGTGGTTACCGGATAAAACTGAATTGAACTGAATTGGAAAAAATGACGAATGAATCGGTGAATTGAGAGCCAACCGACAAATTTTGAAGCCTCACACGAAGCTTCAAACTGCTAGTAGGAAAAGTTGATCACGACTCGAGGTCTATAGATCCGGATGACATCACGACAATTGACCGAAAGAACGAACATGGAAACAAACATGGAAACAAACATGGAAACAAAAATGGAAACAAACATGGAAACATGGAAACATGCCCCATCCTCTAATAGGCTAGGCCTATCAGAGGACGGGGCACTAATGAGCACGTTCGGGGAAAATACAAACGAGTAGTCGTAATTTTTCTGGCGTTCGGGATCATTTTCTTTTTGGTGCTGAACATTTAGCTTTTAACGAACGTTTACTGCACTTAAGCTATCGTGAGGTAGGCACTACTAAAGGGCAATTTTTGGTTTCTTGGATTTATAGGCCTACATACACATATACAACTGGATTGGGTTGTGGAAACTCACTCTTAAAAGTAGTTATAAAACATAACTGGAAAGAAGGAAGGGCAAAGACCGATAGTTTTAAAGATATGTGAAATGTCAGAAAATTCATTTTCAGAAAATTCATTCAGTCTCGACGGACGAAGTCTTATCTTTAACCCGATTTTCCAGTCACTTAATTCATTTTTTATCTGAATCGCAAATGACATAAATTTTTGACTTATCGTGCCTATAGAATTATACAGTTATATGTCCACTTTTTCGAAAACCGAGAAAAACGATTTCTTAGATTTGCTGACGAAAATGTTTCGCGCTGTTTCATTGATGGCAATTAAATTAAAATTTTTGGACAACGCTGTGTTCCCTAGTATGACTATGTATGTTTTTTTTTATTATAATGTACACTGAATATGAATAAATTTTGATATAATTATGGCAGGGTTGACTATTGTTGGACATAGAGCTGTATAACATTAAAAAGTCCACTCAACTCCATGATTTCAGACAACGTGAGAACTATAGGGATATAAGTCCAAGTCACGTGTTCAGATCTCTCACTGGTATTGGCTATGGACATAACGCCGTATAATATAATTCTTCAAAAGTCACTTCATCGCGGATCTATCGAACATGCACGTGGTAGAAAATAATTCATTCTATTGGATGAGGACTTGTACCTCTGTAGCACTAAAATACTTTAAAATACTGACCACATTCGTGGACATAGAACTATATGATCCTGACAGATAGCGCTGACGAAAGCGTCTACAGTTAAGCTTGACTATTCTGGACATAGCCCATGTCATCCTGATAACGGATATAGCATTAGGTTGATTTTTCAAAAAAGTGGACATAGAACTGTAGCCTATAATTCTATAGGCAAATTATCTTTTCGTCTGGGAATGGATCTGAACCTCGGCCTCCGGGTTGATACTCGAGAACCCTATTCACTAGACCACGCAGTTGGAATATATTTTAATCTGTAATTCAAACAACCCCGAAATCTTGTGATATTTAGAATATGCATATATAGGACCTAATATATGTATAAATAATACTCAGATGAGTTGCTATATAGCTAATTATTCAAGAGATTTCACAAATTAATAATTAAAAGACATATTATTGTCAAAATTCAGCAAGAAAATTTCTTTAAAAATGGCTTCCCGTCACTATTTGACAGCATTTAAACAGCTATTTTATAAAGAGTTTTCCCTCAGGCATGAATAATTTCGTTGCATGCTTTCTTTTTAAAGTTTTGCGTTAACTACGAGCGTTGTGCGTTGGTTGCAAAGTATAGACAACGGTTCTGCATCTCCAAATCAGTGTTGTTGAATATGATGCCACTTAGAACTGTGAATGAAACTCCTTTTTGACCTTTCTTGTTCAGCTCCGGAATCAGGAGCGAGTTACTCGAAGTTTTAAGGGCTTGCGACAACTTATCACTAGAAATCGCACCCACTGAGCTGCTAATCACTACCACCGTTGGAATGACGTGCGTCACGTTGAACTTCAAAACGGCCGCATTCAAAGTTATATACGATGCAGACGTCCAGCTCTACATTGATCTTAAGAACCTCGACATCCGAACCACTCAACTGTCTGGTGCGGTAGATCACAACCCAAAATAATGTGACCTGTATTTGGTTATTGGAGATGTTGGTTATCGGCGCCTTGGAGAGAGCCATCTCCACTTGCACGGACGTGTTCGGGTAACTGCTGGAGAGTCCCGGAAAGATGTTCCCCAAACAGCAAGTTTCTGTGGAACAGGACGTGTTGAGGCAACTCTCCAATTTGTCTGGAAGATCGCGGCATGTCAAAGTGTAATTCAGGAGGTTATGTCTATAGATGGCATAACCGATGGTTTTCGCTACATAATCTGAGATCCAAATGGTCAACATTTTGTCCGAAGTCGTCGTAGTCGGACACGTTTCAGCCTACAAGATGTAAAATTGATTGACCAGCTTGTTGATCAGATGATTTTATTGGTTGGTTAGATGACTGACATCTTGATTTATTGGTTTCATTTATTCAATCATTAATTATTTTTTTTTATCTATCAATCGGTTCAGTTTTTCGTTTTACATTTCTATTGCACATCTAGATGGCGGCTTAGCTCTGTGGAATGGCGTTAGCTAACACAGTGAGGTTAAGCAGAGAAAGTCTGGCGAGTAGGCCCTACCTGCCAAGTGACTGCCAATGGTATAACTGGTTATTTGGTGGAAACTCAGCTCTCAATCTGTTAGATTCGGAAAATGGATTATATAAAAAGTTTCGTGGTTTTAAAAGTGTCTTATTTTAAAAGTGTCTTATTTTAAAAGTGTCTTATTTCAAAAGTTCCTTCGATCGCGAAAGTAGGCTACACTCATGAGGAGTTTCTCTACGGGAGGAAAAGCAAATGTAACAGTCACTATTCCTCATTCAGCTGACGACAATTAAAATAATTGCTTGTTACTTACTACTTGCCTATTTGCCTCTATTTGTATTTATTAAAGGAATTTAGTGCAAATGTTTGTTTATTCCTTACCTTTCTGACATAGGGCCTACATAAAATGACCTGCGGCCTTTAACTTCTAAAAAGTTCTCACCAGTATCGGTGGCTCAGTCGTGTTGTCTTTGTAGACAAACGCGGCCTTATGCTTTGTGTCCAAGAAGCCATTCTGAAGGTCGGGTGCTGACAGGAAGCGATAGTCAAACAGCAAATCAGAAAAGACGGTCATCTGAAGAGGAAATGACGTCATCCACTCTTTTGTGCATCTGTTTATGGCGGTCTTTGCTGCCTCACAGATCTTCGTCTGAAGCTGATTCCAAATTGACTCTTTGACGAATCCGATGAGCAGGTTGTAAATCCAGCTGGCGCCTCCGCTCAAGTTAATCGACAGGGATGAGATACTGCAGCTGCAGCCAGTGCTCCAAATGGTCGGATGTCCAGTTGAATCGAGGCCAAGTTTTGCCGACAGGCTGATCGAAACTCCGCTCATCAAAAACGTGAAACTGCCACAGTCGGAAAAACTGACGATCCATTTCTTGAAGTTGTAGCTCCAATTGCCTTGTAGAGAGAAGCCCATATTCGATAGTATGAAGGTGATGTTATCTGGACTGATCAGAACACTCGACGACGCTTTAACAAAGTTTTTCACCTGCTCAGATAACATGCATCCAACATGCATAGCAACAGATTCATCGGAAGCCTAATTGATGTGCGTCTTCTAAAAACGCTCGTCTTATATTATATTTTGGTACATTGTTTTACAACTGCACAGGGGCGTAAATTTAGTATAAAAAGTGGGGGTACCAATACTTTGGTCTAAAAAGTGGGGGTACCAATTTCTTCTCCACTTTCGCTTTTCACATGGTGGCCATTTTGAACATATTCCCTGTCAGTATTCTCATTAATTTTGGCTCTTGATTTACATGTGTATCTAGGCCTAAGTACTTTCGCACTTTGGCGGAGACTGCATTCTCTGGGAAGGCACAATAACAAAAATATTGATTGACATTGTTTAAAAAGTGGGGGGTACAGTACCCGCAGTCCCAAAAGTGGGGGTGCGGGTACCCCTCGTAACCCCCACAAATTACGCCTATGCAACTGCACCACAGACCACACCGTTTCAACCCTCTAAACTTCTAACGTCGAACTGCTGCTGATCTATGTAGTGCCTGCCTCCTCGACTGCATAGATGGTGGACCAGGTGGAGCCTACGGCAAAGTGGGACGCAGGTACAAAACTTCGGTCAGAGGCTCAGTGTGTGGCACCCTGAAGCTGCGAGCAGTTTTTTTTAGATAAGAAGAATTGTTGAGTGTTTGAATTCAAGATACTTGAAAAATACCCGAAATTCATACAAGAGCATTTTAGAATGCTAAAATTATAACCTATCTCAAAAGCTAGGATCCCTCGATATTCTAGACCGTATATATGTTACAGGCAATTCGTAAAACCAGGGATTTTGTAAAATGCCTGAAATTTTTAGGCAATTTGTAAAATCCCTGATTCACTCAGGCACTTTACAAAATCCCTGAAAAAAAACAGGGATTTTGTAAAATCCTGAAATCATACGACGAAAATTTGACAGATTGCCTTAAATGAAAATGACGACCATAATCGAAGTTTATTATGCAACCAAACCCTATTTTCAAATGTTAATCATTTTTAAATGGTATTTTATTTAAAGTTCAGTTCTCAACTTGTAAAACCAGGGATTTTGTGAAATGCCTGAATGTTTATTATGCAAACAAGCCATATTTTAAAAGGATTAACATTTTTAGATGGTACTTTATTTTTAGTTCAGTTCTTGAAAGTTACAGCAGTTTTCTGTTTTCACACGACATACTCGAATGACATCGAATGTTCAACTTGATTTATTAATTTTAAATTGACAGATTAATTTTAAAACTGACCTAACCAAAGGAAAACCAGGAATGAAATAGTGCTGGCTGGGTTTTAATTTATAGCAAGGGTACTCGTCTGACTACAGTCCTAATCTCAGCCAGTCGTAGATATTTCGGTCAACTTCTAATTGCTGCGTCGGCACATCAAAGAATTCATTATAAGGAAATAGATAATCAAAGTTCACTGGGCGCTGCAAGACAAATAGGTGCACATTTTTAAAGGAAAGGTGAAGTTGTCGAGCGTTAGGCCTATTGTTAATTAATTTGTGAGGTATCAATAACTTCAATTATCCTGCAACTTCAAAGTTCGCTGGACGCTGCAAGACAAATAGGTGCACATTTTTCAAAGGGAAAGTGAAGTTGTCGAGCCGGATTAGCACCGGATTGTTAATCTGGCTCGACAAACTTCACTTTCTCATGAAAAATTAATCTGTCAATTAATAATTAATAAGTCAAGTGTAACAGTCGATGTCATTCTAGTATGTCGTGTGAAAACAAAAAAACTGCTTTTGAGAACTTAACTTAAAATATATAGTCATACCAGTAAGCCTACAAATGTTAGTCCTTTAAAAATAAGGCTTGTGTGCATAATAAACTTTCAAGCATTTCACAAAATCAATGGTTTTACAACTTGAGAACTGAACTTTAAATAAAATACCATCTAAAAATGATAAACCTTTGAAAATAGGGTTTCTTTGCATAATAAACTTCGATTATGTTCGTAATTTTCATTTCAGGCAATCTGTCAAATTTTCGTCGTCTGATTTCAGGGATTTTACAAAATCCCTGGTTTTTCAGGGATTTTGTAAAGTGCCTGAGTGAATTGCCTGTAACATATATATATATATATATATATATAGCTAATAAATTTAATAAATACTTTACAGAAATTGCCCAAAGTTTGTCTCAGAATATACCTGATCCAACATCCCCATTTGAAGATTATCTAAGCCCTCCGGTTAACAAGTCTTTTGGTCTCGAAGAAACAACTCCGGATGAAATCATTAAACTGTGTCGCACTATTCGTTTATCTCACAGTAAGGGAGTCGATGACATAGACCCATTTGTCGCTTCTCCCTCTGTAATAAATATTGCTAGACCATTGTCCGAGATAGTCAACTGTTCTTTCAATACTGGTATATTTCCTAATGCTCTAAAAACTGCAAAAGTTGTCCCAATCTTTAAAAGAGGGGAGAGGAGCGACGTAGCTAATTACAGGCCGATTTCAGTCCTTCCTTTCTTCGCTAAAATCTTTGAAAAATTAATGTATGAAAGACTAAGTAACTTTCTTGAAAAAAACAAAATTATTTATCCCTCTCAACATGGATTCCAAGCGGGTCGCTCCCCGTCTATGCCATTACTGAGTATTCAGGATAAAATATCAGAAGCAATAGAGAATAACGAATATTCCCTTGGTGTCTTTTTCGACTTGGCCAAAGCCTTTGATACGGTGGGCCACAAAATTTTACTTAGGAAACTTAATAACTACGGTATAAGAGGAATCCAACTTAAGTGGTTTGAGAATTACCTCGAGAACCGGTCACAGCTGGTAAACTGCAACGGTGTAAATTCTATGACCCGTACTGTTCGCTTTGGTGTTCCCCAAGGATCGAACTTAGGACCATTGTTATTCCTTATCTTCATTAACGACCTCCCTAACGCGTCTCCACTCATGTACTTTGTCCTCTTTGCCGACGACACAAATATCTTTTATTCCCATAAATCCCTTACTTCTCTATATCAAACAGTAAATGACGAACTAAATCAGATTGCCAATTGGTTTCGTGCCAACAAATTGTCCCTCAATCTAGATAAGACTAATTATATCCTATTTAAATCTCATAGGAAAATCTGTGACACCAACCCTAATACTTTATATATTGACAATATTCCAATCACCCAAACAAGTTCATCCAAATTCCTGGGAGTAATATTAGACCAGCATTTATCATGGAAAGACCATATTCAAGCTATCTCCTCTAAAATAGCTAAGAATATTGGAATTCTGAAACGAGCAGCCTATAAACTTCCATCTCATGTTCGGCTAACCCTCTACTACACTCTGATCTATCCTTATCTCACTTATTGCAATTTAATTTGGGCCTCAACTTATAAATCTCACCTTCAAAGACTCACCATCCTCCAGAAACGAGCAATCCGTTACGTGGCCGGCACTCCATACGGTTCACATACCGACCAATTATTTCTCGAATATAAGTTATTAAAAATTGAACAAATTAGAACTACTCAGATAGGTGATTTTATGTATCGGTATGAACATAACCTATTGCCTGTGGTGTATAGAGGGCTCTTTCTACTTGCCTCGGATGTTCATTCCTATCCTACAAGAGGATCCAAGCTTTATCGTCAACCCTTTGCTCATACAAACACTCGGTTATCATCCATTAGGTGTGCAGGGGCTAACATTTGGAATACAATACCCCTATGTATCCGTCAATTACCCTCTCTGCCTATTTTCAAGAATAAATTACGCCATTATCTGATTAAATAAATAACCTGATTTGCATTATTGGGTGTGTTAGTTAAGATATGTTAGTTAAGATATGTTAGTTAAGATATATTTGCTCGGTGCAAGCTAACTAATGTAATAATATTATAACTTCAGCTGCCTCATGTTTATCAATATGTTTCCTGTACCTACTATTCTTTAAACTAGCTGTCACGCTCTCTATAGTTACTGTGTATTATTCACCGTGTCAGGTGGCCCTATTAGCGGGATTCCCCATCCCTTTTGGGTCTCCGCCTAGTAACCTCTGTATAAATGTAATATACTGCATAATTGTTAATCAATGGTTACAGGAAATAAACAGAATTGAATTGAATTGAATTGAATTGAATTGAAATATATATATTTGGTTAGTCAATTATTTTCAGGACCGTAAGCATGTCACCAGATTCCAAGGGGCTGTATCGCAAGTAGCTTCAATTAAGCTAGTGTTGTCCAAAGTTCAGTGGTTGGCCTTGAATCTTATGCTATTGGGTCGTTCGATCTTCACCCTAAATATAGTTTCAAACACCTTGCTAAATATGCGGATGACACTTAGGCCTGTTTAATAGTCGGTTCATCACACATTCGAACAGTGGCCGAAGAATATGATCAAATACGATATGGGCTAAAAAAAACAATGACCTCAAGTTAAATCCAACTAAAACCAGATAGATAATCTTCTCCAGAAGGAGTCAAAAGGGTCAACCATACCTCCGATCATACAGGACGTTGAACGAGTTGCTACTCTTAAAGTTATGAGGATAATAGATCGCTCCAACCTCAGCATGTCTAAACATATTGACAAAGTCCTGACATCAAGTTCCATCTCCCTGTACGTGCTCAGGGTTTTGAGAGACTATGGTCTGTCCACTCAGACTTTGCATGATGTAGCAATGGGTATACCACTATTTATCACCTTATGTACGCCTTTTCACTTGGTGGGGTTATACCAGCAAATACGATAGGGACAGGTTAGAACGCATGTTACATCGAACCATGCGCAGAGGCCTCCTCCATCCCAAGTTTGCTAACATGATTGATGCTGCAGATGCTAGCTTATGTAGAAACTCTGTTGCCAGCCTTATCATGTCATTCGTGGTATTTTTCCTCCCCCCGACAAAATAAATACGACTTACTGACTAGAACTCACAATTTTACCCTTCCCGCTAAATATAAATGTAATTTCATTCCTCGTGTTTTATTAAAGATGCGTATTAATTAAATACTTTATTTCGCTCAAAGCAGAAATATGAAGATTGGTAAACGCAAAATGAAAAAATACAAAAATATAGAAAAACACCAAAATACTAAATTAATTAGCACATCCTTCTATTCTCTCCTCTTGAAGCCATTCTAATATTATCGTGCTTCTATAATGTGTTGCGTTACTGTCAACTGGATTTGTTGAAGTAAACTACACTACTTAGCCTACCTAGGAGGCGACTGTAAAATGAGCAGTAGGACAGATGGGCGCCTTGCAGGCTGCTATGCAGTTACATTCGACTCCTGTTAAACTTGTTATCATCTGTTACTATAATATTTACATGTAGGCCTAATCTTACTGCGTAGCCTACTTGTCAGTTTGAATTTAATAAACGAATATTATTATTATTTATCAACAAGTTGGCTGAATGAAGAATCGCTTGCAGTGAACTCCCAATGCGATGATTTTAGATCGTATGTTTAGAAATTTTATCAATATGCTACTGATTAAGGGTAATTTCTAGGTCAACGACAGAGTGTCCATGCTGGAGTTTATAACTACACTCCTTCCTCGTATCTCTGATCAGGACTGGAGAGCTTGATTTTTTTGGGGGGTCGACTATTTCCGGTAACCCGGCAACTGAAGATCTTTTATTCAACCACTTTATGTAGGCTAGTCAATGCACTGGTGAGTTTGTGGAGTCTGAGATCGAATCAAAGTCTAATTGACAATTTCAAATTCTGAAAAGCTTATCCGAAAAATATTGAAATGTTATGTATACCAAAGAGATTATGTCTAACATATATTATGTGATACTCACGTGTATGTTTGTGAATTCATAATTCACGGTTCCACTGGCGAACGTTGTCGAACCGTTTAGGTCACGGATTTGAATCTTCTGCGCCTCTGCGTAGAGCCGCTCCAACGCCAGTCCAGCTGCGAAGTCGAAACCACTCTGTGAGACACGTATCTGAAGACCCGGATTGACGTGGGATTGAACCTCATTTCCATGCAGAGCCAACACGACGATGACCAACATCAGAGGAAACACACCCTTCATATTTGCAGGAGTAGCCATTTGCAGCTGCAATACTCAGGTTTGAAGGACAAGTCTTAACAATTGCTCATGAGCGTTTTGCGAGTCTCTTAAATAGAAGTCAGTCGCTGTTGTAAGCGCAACGATTCATATGGGTACATCCGTTCAAGAATCCCATTAGGCGATTGTATGTATGGCTATTAGCAGCCACATCATATGTCACAACTATGACACAACACTGCGCTACATCATTATGATTTATTTATTCCGGATATTTCTATAGCGCCTCTCGAAGTCAACTACTACTCAGAGGCGCTCCCGACTATAGCATTTGATACTGTGCCGGAATTTTCACGCCGAAGCGCCACAAGCAATTGCGAGTGAAGGACTTGCCCAAGGTCCGTACGCAGCGGCTAGAGATACTCGGAAAGCATTAATTACCCAGCAACCTGTTACCAAAAAGAAAAATCTATCAAATATTTCAGTGAGATCATTAATTTTAAAGGCACCCATTCATTACATGTGATCGCATATATGATTGAAGGCGCAATTCGCGTTTATAGGCCTAATTAACAGCTGCAGCTGTTGCCACCTGTAGGGATCTCCTTTCTTTTACATTTATCTGCGTTTATGTGAGTTTGATTACATTGATTTTATTGTGCAAATCAGGATAATATATATACATACATACATATATATATATATATATCAAATATCAAAAGAGAAACTGGAAAACTTTAACACCGAAAGCAGTCACTGGGTGCACTTGTCCCCTGTCCTGAGGAATCGTTTACAAAGTTTTCATTTCTTCTCCGTCCTGTTTTTCAAGGCCGCGAACCATCTGCTCCAAGCATCGGTCCAAGTAACTCTTCATATGCATGCATCAACCCTCCCTCCTTCTTCCTCTTACCCTTTCCCCTTCTCCTTACCCATGTCTGAATTGAATTGTGATCTCCATGTGATCTCCATTCCATTATGGAAAAATACCGGCATCAAATGAACATTTATAATGTTAACCAGTGAAGGAGTTATTATATGCGCAATGGACCAGTTAATTGGTGATCAACGCCATCTGGTTCAGAACTTCGTGAAATTTATAGAGAGTGAGAAATGGTAATGATTTCTTCATCAGATGTTGGAGGTAATTGGTATGTATAGAACCGCATTCAATATAAATTACTGCCTAAGTTCATACTGCTCAAACTTTACAATTCACTTGTACATAGTCTCTCTTATTGCAACCTCACTTGGGCAGCTAATTATCTATCTCTCTCGATTAAAAGTTCCATCGATGTTACTAAGACGTGCGGTGAGAATTGTTGCTAAACACCATCGCAGGGATTACACCGATCACATGTTTTCAACGCTGAAGATTTTAAAAATATAATCTATAAACAACTTCCTAATTGTTGAATTTATGTATCGAAAAAGAGCGGTCCCCTAAGCTAGCCCTGAGGCATGGGTATGAAGTGTTAGCGACTTCATTTTCTTAGCTTTGGAATATAAGGGCGGATGGCCAATCCTCTCCCTCGCCCTCTCATCTTCCCACCGACAGTGTATGATCGGTGTACTCATTATAGCTGAGTTGGCTAGGGGTGCAGGTGGAGCAGAAATTTCAAGCCAAAGTTCTGCCCTGACGTGGATTTGAACCCTAGGCCTCTCGATTGACAATTGCTACATTATCGAGCACACCTTGTGTATCGATATGAACAAAATTTATTGCCTCGAGTTTCTCCTAGGTATATGTCTTGCACCCCACTTAAATTCATACTTATACAAGAAAGCGATAACTTTCGTAGCACATACTCTCAAACAAAAACTTATTATATTTCAGTATTAAATCCATTGAACCAACAGTATGAAATGCATTCCCTGTAGGCCTACTGTATAGGCTGTAGGCCCTACATACATTTACGACGTTTGCCGACTTTGCAGTTATTTAAACAACAACTGTGCAATTTCTTAAATGGTAACAAACGACTTTAATTTGTACCTTGTTAATAGGCCTAGTTTAGTTAACTTTACCTGTTTGCTTAGTTGGTCATGTATATGAACCAATCATTTTCATATTTACGATTTTGCTACATGTTTAATTTGCGTGACCGACTGTTCTTTGTCGCCATCTGTGTTGCCTTTAAATTGGTGGCCCTGTTTAAGCGGGACTCTGGTTGCTTTTGGGCCTACTGCCGTACGTACCGGTTCTTTTCAAATGCCCTCTTAATTTTTTTTGGAATTCAATAAACGAATATTAATACTAATACTACTACTAATAATAATGAAAACAAATGGGTTGGCGGTTATTTCCTAAATCTACCTCCTATCTGTCATCTCTCCGCCATCTATTTATCTATAATGTCTGTCCGTCTTAGGTCTGTCTGTATCCATCCATCCATCCATTCATCCATCCATTCATCCATCCATTCATCCATCCATCCATCCATCCATCCATCCATCCATCCATCCATCCATCCATCCATCCATCCATCCATCCATCCATCCATCCATCCATCCATCCATCCATCCATCCATCCATCCATCCATTTCTCCATCCATCCATCCATTTCTCTATCCATCCATCCATCCATCCATCCATCCATCCATCCATCCATCCATCCATCCATCCATCCATCCATCCATCCATCCATTCATCCATCCATCCATCCATCCACCTATTTTCATCCAATCTATCCATTCATCCATTCATCCCTTCATCTATCTATCTGTCTATCTATCTATCTATCTATCTATCTATCTATCTATCTATCTATCTATCTATCTATCTATCTATCTATCTATCTATCTATTTATCTATCTATATGGTCTTAGGTCTCTTCCTTTGCTGGCTTCAGATTTCTTCGCTCTGCTGGGCAAGGTGACTTTGTTGCTCCACCAGCCCAAAGGTTTACGGTCTGCATAGAAGTCTTACTGCCGTTCTTCTGGAATAAGCTGCTTAACAACCTGCAACATGAACTCCTCATTCATTCAATTGTCTGCGATTCACTCATTTATCCATTCGATCGATCACTCGTTTATTCGTTCATTCGTTCCTTCGCCATTACTCATTAGTTTGTCAGTTTATTTGATGAATGAATTAAGCCTTTTGTTTCCTCCACTGAATCATAAGTAATCGCATAATGAGCTCACAAAATATCAAATTAAGAAATTTATTTGATCACATTCAATTGTCGAGTCAAATTGAATTAATTTATCAATTCATTTATCGCAACTTTTAAAAGTCGCTTGATCTCTTTCTTTAGAACACGTATTCATATAATTTGTGTTGATTGTAATTATTAATTCGCATTGTTTGTACGTTTTGTCTCATTCGTCGTTGGGCACAAAGCGAAGAGCGGTTGCTGCTGCTGCGGAGGCAACATATTTGACGTCGGTTGAAATGCGCAAGCAGTGATTATCGTTTTCCAGTCGGATGTTGACGAAACGGACATCCTTGATGCTGGGAATCGGAATTCCCTTCTGGCAGATGACGTTCAGCCTCGGAATGGCAACGGTCTTCGCAATCAGGTTGGAAAGAGTTGTCAGAATCTGGTCGGAGATCTGACCGATCTGAGTTTCGGTGACTTGGACCACGGCAGTTATCTCGGTGATGTTACCTCTTAGGATCATGTCGCTCAGCGATACCGTCAAAGATATCGCAACCGAGACGTTTGTCTTGAACAGTGGGACTAGAGAACCGTTGCTAAGTCTGGCTCTAAAGGCAACGGTTCCAAGACCTGTCCCTTTCAAACCGGCCCTTGACACGGATGCAATCGGGTTGCTGGACACTGCCATTTCCATTTCCACGGATGCGTTTGGATAAGCGCTAGCTGCCTGCGGAATTAAAAAGCCGAAACATTCGAAGCTGGTACATGTTGTGTTGAGGAATCCCTGGTCTTCCGGTGGCATGTCTCTCTTGGTCAGCGTGTGCTTCAGGATGCCGTTCTTGAAGAGAACGTATGACATGGAGTTGAGCACGTAATCGGATACCCAGATGGTCACCATTCGATCGGTTGCTGATGAAGGGAATGGAGACGCCTGACAAAGTAAGCAAAGTCATCGCATACATGTTGTTGCAATCTAATGATTTGGTTTGCGCCGTTATCACAGTGTTATCGTTATCATTTCAAACCCAAACTAAATCGCATGTGTTTAGGTACCGGTAGCCTACTCGTAACTTTTATGATGGCGATGAGGTTCTTTAGAGGTGCTTCATAAATAGCCGTACACTGACACAATGCAGAAGTGGCGCTATATAATTGTTCAATTCTATTTCGATTCTGTAAGCTTGAAACTTTCCTGTGCTGTGTTCGTATATGAAATTATCTTGAACTATAATTATGTGAGTCTTTTTATGTTACAGTGATTAATTGCTTTATCCGTTGAAATAAATTTATAATATACAAAACAACTATAGCAAACCTCTCATGTAGCTAACGTTCTTTTTATATTTAAAAGGATCTCAGCACCTTAACCAGGATGCTTTGAAAGCGAGTGCACAATTTTCATATGCTCTCTTAAGGGACCGTCCATTAATTATGTCAACAAAATAGGGGGGGAGGGGGTTTGAAAAAGTTTGACAGTTGTTGACAAGGGGGGAGGGGGGTTCAAGATAAATTGACGTCAACAATAATTAATTTTTTTAAATTAATTAATTTTTATCAAAAAGCAACCATAGATTCGGAAAGTCTTTATGAGTGATCTATTTCTGTTTTCTTTGTACTTTAATCAAACGCAATATTTTCTTCGTTTCGGTTTATTGTTTCCAGATTGAATGAGAAAATGTGCTACACATCTCTTAAATGAAATATCCTGGATTCTTTTAGATATCTATGTTCGAAATCTAATATTTTGAGCTTATCTTCAGTGAAAGAACATTTTTCTTTGAATAGGTGGTTAATATTAAACGGTGAGAACTGTGCAGGCTTATTTGAAGATTGTCGATTGAACATATTTATAGTAAATATAATATTCGAGATAACAAATTTGGTCGTTATTGGTTAAGCTGATCTTTGGAGTGGGTGGTTGCACTATATTTACCCTTGGCACAGGGCTGTTTCAATGTGAGTTCGTCTCTGGGTTACTTAGGAGACCCTCTGAGGCTTAGACTCCGGAGTGAAACATTAAATGCGTCCTCTTTTTCCTTCTTTCCGTGTCTTAATTGGCTACCCATGTATCTGGCAACCCTTCACAGGGTTCATTATAGCTTGCTACATTCCTGAATTTAACTAATATTAAAGATAAGTTTTAGTGTAATATAATTTTGTTAATTTATTATTGTGCTATTTAAACTGAAAAAAACTGTTGTTTTTAATTTTTATTGTAGTGGCAGGGGGGGGTAAAGAATGTTTGACATAATTTTTTAGGGGGGGTACTTGAATGTTTGACAGTTGTTGACAAGGGGGGGAGGGGGTCAAAAACTGCCTAAAATTTGTTGACATAATTAATGGACGACCCCTAATGTCACATGCCCTTTTTTGTCACTTTCTCTTTAGTCACCAAGTCTTGTATCCGATTATACCACACTGTAGGTCTAACTATCCTTTGCCTTGGTATTGTTTGCCCAAAGACTAAGCTAGTGCAGTAAGGGCATCGAGTGATTTTCTTCATATCGCGCTCCAAAAATACCATTTTATATTGTTGTCAACGACATGTCTTAGCTCGCACCACTTTAGATCTGTTAGATTTACATGTTACAGCACCGTTTTTGAGCAGAAAAACTACCTAAATAACTAAGTACCCGCATGCCATCTTACATTAACGGTGAGAAGTCTTAACCGTCAGAAACGATTGCTTACTTTATAAGCAACAGATGATATCGGTGTGCAGATGACCTTATTCTGCTGCCAACATAACAGGTACAGGGGCGGATCCAGGGGAGCGGCCAATCCGGCCATGGCCCCCCATTTGAAACTTTTATTTATTTTTAACATGTGTTTTATGGGCGTTTTATGATGTTTACACAGGCGTGGCCCCCCTGTAGGCGTGGATGAGTAAAATGTACACAGAACGCGGGTCCCGTAGATGTAGACTGAAGACATTAAAAAGGTTAATGACTAAAAAAAAGGTCATCGACTTTTTTGAGAGATGACTACAAAATTTTTGGCCCCCCTGACAGACCTTCTGGATCCGCCCTGAACAGTTATACGTTGTCTTTTCCGCGTTTGTCGCTAGATCATCCATCGTTCAATCGTTAGATGTCGTAGCGACGTGCATTAACACTTTGGCGACAACTGCATTGGTTTCCAGGTCGCGTTTAGCACACTCTCGTCATTAAAGTGTTAATGATTGTTATGATTTCCATCAGTATAAGCGATCAAGCTCTACGTTGGGTATTAACATAGTTTAGCTAATTATATCTATAAAGCATTGTAGACTATCGGTTAGTAAAATTTACAAACAAAGAAACAAAGCATTGTTTTGAGGTATACCTGGAATGGAGCTTCTGTAGTGTCGTTCTTGAGGAAGAACTCTCCCTTATGAAACGACTCCACGAATCCGTGTTGGAAGACGGGAGAAGACACAAGACGGTAGTCCAACACCCAACGATTCAGTATCGTAATAGCCACCGGAAGTGTGGCCAGGGTGCTACGGGCGTTCACGTCGATTGCCTTGCGAGCTTCTTGGCACAGCTGAACCTGTAAGTCTTTCTGGATAGGTCGTTCCACCTGTTTCGAGAACAGGTTGTAGAGCCAGCTGGCTCCGCCGTGGAAGCGGACCTTGAGGGAATCGATGTTGCACATGCATCGGGTACTCGAGATGGTCACGTGACCGGAAGCGTCGCGGCCTAAGATGGCGCTGATGGTGAGGATGCGTCGAGCAGAGATGCTCAAGTCGAAAGTTCCATGGTCCTTGATGAAGTGCAACTTGTAGCGCCATCGACCGGTTATTGAGATCCGTGTGTTGAGCAGAGTCCAGGTCAGACCGAGTCTCGGATCGACTGTCACGGCCGTCGATGGCTTCCCAAAATGTGTGATCTAGGAATAGGTACAGCATATGTATCACGCACGCATATAGGCCTATATATGCCTAATTGCCTATGTATGCATGTACATACATGTGTATGTATGCATGCATGTAGCTGTGTATGTATGTATCTATGTAGTATATAATATTATGTATGTATGCATGTACGTACGTACATATATATGTTGTTCTGTTCTGTTCTCAGCCATCCTCGCAGCGCACAATCCTTCTTCATTGTTTTCTGTTCCCAATCTTCCTTTACAGTAGCTCAACTGAGAGTTCAGTCCATGTCCTGATGTTATCCATTTTTGGTCTACCAAGGGAACGATAGCCTTGCATTGTGCCCTGGATGATCTCCTTCTCCAAGCATCTCTCTACTTTCCTCATGATGTGTCCGTAGTATGCCAGTTTCATTTTTTTTCACAGACTTGAGAAGATTTCTCTCTACACCAGCACTGTGTGTATGTAACTATGTATGCATGCATGTATGTATGTATGTATGCATGTATGTGCGCATGTATATATGTACGTGGGTGCATATGTTTGTATTTATGAATGTATGTATGCATGCATGTATGTATACTGTGTATGTGTAAATGTATATATGTATGTATGTTTGTATGATTGTATGTATGTATGAATGTATGTACATGTGTATGTATGCATGCATGTAGCTATGTATGCATATACATGTGTATATGTAATATTATGTATGCTTTCATGTAGCTATGTATGTATGTGTGTATGTATGATTGCATGTATGTATGTACATGTGTATGCATGCTTGCATGTAGCTATATATGTGTGTATGTGTGTGTGTAGAGCCTATGCAAGTGTATATCTGAGCGCCTTCTAAGAGCATCATTAACGCGTTGTGATATGAGAGAGACTCCTAAGCTAGTAAATTAAACTTACGCGCATGGCACTGATTTCGTAATTGACTTTTCCGACCCAGGTCTTCGCAGTTCCAGACTTATCCGGAATTTTCAGTGACATCACTTTCTTAGCCAGGACGTCCACAGCGATCCCGGCTGCGTAGTTGAGTCCCGGCTGAGACACCCGGAACTTCAATCCTGGATTGACCGCACTGGAGTGGAACGCCGCCATTTCTGCTTCTGCTGCTTCAGAGGATGATAATGGTGCTCCACCGAGCAGCAGCAACAGCATCGCCAGAAGAGGAATCGTCTCAGCTGCCACTCCTCGAATCAGCCTCTGAGTCATTCTTATGCAGTCTATAAAATCAACACCAACCGATTGTAACCATTCTGTTACATGACGATATATATATAACATGAAGATCTATTAGGAGACTTGTTTATGTCTGTGCAAAAAGCCTCTTGTTAGGTCTGCAAAGCACCCATATCGGAGTCCCAAACTCTGGGCTCAGATGCCCACGGAGATTTTCTGACTCGTCGCTTTGCTCAGAAACAAGCGCACATTGGCATCTCTTGTGCATTGGTCCATCTTCTTGGAAGTCTTCTTCCGGATATTTGTGTACTGATCTGTCGGACTCAGCTTAAGTTACATTTTCATCACATCCAAATTAAGACAGACTTATTGCACCGCTACTTATATGGTCTCTGCAGGCCCTATATAAATGCTCCGATAAAGCTTATAAGGCGCCTTCCAAAACCAGCATTATACAAAATATAATGCATACTATGTATACATACATATGTATGTATGTATGTATGTATGTATGTATGTATGTATGTATGTATGTATGTATGTATGTATGTATGTATGTATGTATGTATGTATGCATGCATGTATGTATGTATGTATGTGTGCATGTATGCGTGTATGTGTGCATAGATGGATGGGTAAATAGGTGGATGGATGGATGGATGGATGGATGGATGGATGGATGGATGGATGGATGGACGGATGGATGGATGACTAGCTGGCTGGGTTGGTGGATAGCTGGATGGTTCAATGGATGAATGGATGCACGGATGGACGGGTGGATGATTGATGGATGGGTATTTGGATGGCTGGATGGATAGCTGGATGGATGGATGAATGGAGAGATGGATGGATGAATGGATGGATGGACGAATGGATGGATGGATGGATTTTGTTATTTATATATGGCCTTTAAAGAACCTCACACTGTTGAAACGTATAATTATTTCTTGTTTCAATTTACATACAACGCCGCACTAAAGCCGAGGATATTTCAATAACATTGAGCGACATAATGTTCAAGCGACAAGGGGGCTACCGAAAGGAAATTAGTGTGAAGAAACTCTAAACCATAGACCTGTTTTAGCTGTGGTGCAACACTTACCGTATAACAAAGGCCTATACTAGTTTTCCAATAGTAGGGGTCCAGTAGTAGGGGCCTAGCCTTTGATGAAAGTGAACAACGAAAACCAGTCCACAGTAACAGCACTTGAAGCAATATTTATCTGCTGCCCAGAAGGTCCTAGCGCCCTTTGTGTCTCGACGAACCTAATGATTGGCTGAGTCAATAGGGAGCACACAGAATTTACGTTTCCTCATGAATAACGCTTTGGTTTTTCCGACGTTAGCAGGAAGTAGGGCGACCCAGGTCGTCTCTATCGATCGCAACTCTACATCTCTCCTCCAACGTCCAGGCAATTAAGGAGATGAAAAATTACGAATAATTGACAACTTCATTGTTTGCCGGCAGCAGTTTGCTTCCTCTTTTCCGAAAGAACAATAAAATTTGCAATTAGTCAAAAATTAACATGCTGAAGGAAACTTGACTTGCCAGTCACCTTTCTGAATCAAACAGAGGCGCATGTTCGCCCTAATCCTTTTCATCTCAGCCTGAAGCTTTTATTAATTGGCCCAATTAGCTTCAGTCTTGTTGTCCTCGAGACCAAGGTCTTGGTCTCGAGTGCACTCGAGTTCGTTTTTAAAAGTCTTGGTCTTGGTCTTGGTCTTGGTCTTGAGGTTCAAGGTCTTGGTCTTGGTCTTGGTCTTGAGGTTCAAGGTCTTGGTCTTGGTCTTGGTCTTGAGGTTCAAAGTCTTGGTCTTGGTTTTTCAAGACCAAGACTTTTGTCAATATGAACAGTCAATAATTTTAACAAACGGCAAGAATTTAAAAAATTTATCCAATAATTACTCATACAGTTATTGCTTTAGTATTTACACGGTGTGAATGAGGCTTCACTGTTGTTTTGGACAATTATTTTGACTTCCGGTTATTTACCATGGAATGATTTCAAAACAGACTCATGATTAATTTGTACATTTACATCCGGTTCTTGAAAAGCTGCTTTGTGTGCTAGGGATTTCAGCACTTGTAGACCGTGTTTTTTCACATGGCAGAATTTGTATGAGGCCTCACACTGCCCACAGGTCACGTCTTGGTCAGAAAATTCTGAGCAAATTGGTTTTTATAAAATTCAACAGGCATTTGGAATAACATTTCGCATGAAGGACTTTTGTAAATACGAATTCGAAATTCTCTGCAGTCTCCATTTAGGG
This sequence comes from Allolobophora icterica, assembly GCA_963556255.1. Classification (NCBI taxonomy): domain Eukaryota; kingdom Metazoa; phylum Annelida; class Clitellata; order Crassiclitellata; family Lumbricidae; genus Allolobophora; species Allolobophora icterica. The sequence continues at coordinate 59,252,997 of OY744605.1, forward strand.
TTGTTTTGCTTGAATAAAAGAAAAAACTCATGTTTTCATTCAAATAACGAGTAGTCCGACTGGACAATTTTTAGTAAGGAATAGAAGTCTGGATACGACTGTGATTTTTTTGGGTCTTGGTCTCGGTCTCGGTCTTGAGGTTCAAGGTCTTGGTCTAGGTCTTGGTCTTGGTCTTGAGGTTCAAGGTCTTGGTCTTGGTCTTGGTCTTGAGGTTCAAGGTCTTGGTCTTGAGGTTAAAGGTCTTGACAACAACACTGATTAGCTTGAATATAATTGACTGCGTGGATTATGTGAGTCGATGCAGGTGTAATAGCCCTATGGCACCTATGACAACAGTCAACTTAAGGTGGACGTAAACCGAACCGATGGGATCCAATCCAAAGAGATCCAATCCGATCCCAAGAGATCCGATCCGAAGAGATCCAATCCGAAGAGATCAGATCTGGAGATCGATCCGAAGGGATCTGATCCGAATAGATCAGAATTAGCCGCTTGTCTGAGTATACGACGTCTTACGATGTAAGAGCTATATAAATACATTATCCTACTCTCTACAAAATAATAAGTAATAGGGGTCTATAGTAGGCCTAATATTATTATGTATACACTGATAATTATTATAATAAAACTGTCAGTATTTCTATGTATAGGTCTAAATATCAATGTGCGTAAGTAAGTAATCAGGAGTACAACCAAGCAGCCGTATTGTGTTGAATAGAATAAGAGGAATAATATAATAATATATTCGTGTTTGTTCACCAGCTCTCTGACAAACAGCAGTAAGTTACATTGAAACATTGTAACATTACGATTCAGTCATCAAGATCTTATTGAGCATAGAGCCTACTCACATGCCCAGGCAATCATCACTAACACAGGCAAAGCGATCGAGGTACCTATCAGGCAAGCAATGAGTTTGGTATTCCTGTGTTTGGGCCTGTAGAATTAACACGCGGATGTGTTTGCGACATCCTGTCGTGTGTGCATATCCGTGTATCAAGATTATTACTATAATGCCCTATATGTGCCATTGTAGTACAGTGAAGTATAGGTCTACATACCTTCTTTCTGTGAGGTTCTAAACGACGCGAGACCGTACTAGTCTGAGTTGACCTCACGCTCCCTCATTATGCAATTTATTTATGCAGATTTGCATTTGCAGCGACTCTTTGGGAAACTTTAGATTGCACTAGCCTAGCAGGACCAGACTAGACTAACTAAATTAGACCTACAAGCTGGTTCCCGCGACTTCGGTTTTTCGAGCGTTGCAGACATCTCGAGATTACGATTACGAAATTTGAAAACTAAACCATTCGAGTAGAGTAGCGTGGACTAGAATGTCTACGATGTATAGAATGCACAGAGTACAGTGGAATAGAATTGAGTAGAATAATTATATTAGGGTCAGAGATCCTTAGATAAGATTACTTCGGATTAGATTACTTTAAGTTAGATTACATTGGGTTATTTTTTTGCATGACACGAGAAGTTTAATAATCGTTTATTTATAAATCAGAAATGAACATCAATAACTAATTTGGAAGAAAAAATTAATAAATTTTCCATAAAAAAACGATCTACACATAACTTAAAACACCTTCGGATAAAGTCACGGCTCCTCCATGGAATAATTCAAGTCTATAATATAGCAGGAGTTCGCATTTGTATAGCCCCATTCCAGTAGTGTTCGTTCAGTCCAGAGCAGGAGTATAAGCTGCTTAAAAACTTTCTCCTTCAATCACATGAAACGTCGATTTTGAAACAAAAACTAAAAAGTCGAGATTTCTGTATTCAAATAATGAAACTGATTGTGTTCTTTAAAAAATCCCACTCTTCCGGTTCAAGAAATATCACATCTCTCATTCAACTTTCGAAACGTAGGCCTAATACATGCATATACATTACATCAATACTTTATGATATTCGCACCAACTAATATAAATCCCATCGAGGGATAATAAACTGTCAATCAGAATACTTTTGGCCAAAGCACGATTGCAAAGTCAGAATGCTCTCTATTCTACGATGATGCTAAAAAATACTGTCATTCATTAGTAGCCTAAACCAGACAACACCAGTTCCTTTAAAATAAGCAGTAGCCGATAAGCCCATTGTTTTTGGTCGACTGGGAATTATCTTCAAAACGTGGCATTATTTACGGTTCTCTTGGCAGAAAGCGAAGAGCGGTTGTGGATGGAGAATACTTGACATCGGTTGAAATGCGCAAACAGTGATTGTCATTTTCCAGTTTGGTGTTTGTGAACTGAACATCCTTGATGGCAGGAATCGGAATTCCCTTCTGACCAATCGTGTTCAGCTTCGGAATTATGAACAGCTTCGCAGCGAGATTGAAAACGGCGTTGAGAATGAAATCTGGAATGGGACCGATTTGCGTTTCAACAACCTGGATCGTTGGAGACAGTTTTGTGAGATTACCTCTGAGGACCATGTCGTTCAACGATACTGCCAGATTCACCACTACCGACACCTTCGTTCGGAACATCGGAACCAACGAACCGTTGATCAGTCTGGCGCTGTATGCGATTATACCGGCGAAGTTTCCCTGAATATCGGTGGTCGAGATTGTCGCAGTGGGATAGCTCGAAGCGAACATCTCCAGCTCAACAGATGCATTCGGAAACGCCTTGGCTGCCTGCGGAATGACAAGCCCGAAACAGACAGTGCCTGTGCATGTGGTGTTGAGGAATCCCTTTTCATCGGCTGGTAGGTCATTTTTGGTCAGGTTGTACTTTAGGATGTCATGTTTGTAAAGGACGTATCCCATCGTCTTCAGGATGTAATCAGACACTAAGATAGTTACCATTCTATCGCTTGCTGCGACGGGAAAAGCATCCGCCTACAAAAGTTAAGTTTAAACTCGTTTTAATTTCCATCATTACTATCGGTAAGGAACTGGCGAAGCTCCTCTTGCTCCATATCGACGATAGGAAAATAGGACATCTATTCTGGAATGCTCTACTTCTTCGTATGCACTTACTCGTTGCAAGAAGAACTAAATACCTGCAGACTTAGTTCTGCTCTATTATGGTGCGTTTGAATCGCTTCTAGCAGGTATCTTTAAGATCTACATGTATAGTAAGTACTACATGTACATACATAATTTATGATTCATCGTTTATTGACTAAAAGGCCCTGGTGAAGGAAATGAGGACGATATATGCGAGCTATAGCCGGCAACAACATATTAGCAACCGCAAGCACCCATATAGGATCATACAGTAAGCCTCCTCCTGCGTTTGTTGGATTCACACTTGGTCCGTAGCTGGCCACCAGTGGCATAATGGTGGCCTGCTCTTGGCCGAATGAAAGTATAAGAACTTATGGCAATACCTGGAACGGCGCTTCGGCTGTTTCGCCCTTGAAGAAGAACTCTCCTTTATGGAAGGAATCCATGAATCCTGGCTGGAAGGCCGGTGGCAACACCAGGCGATAGTCGAACATCCAGGCGTTGTCGATCGTGAATTCGATGGGCAGCGTAGCCAGCTCCTGTCGGGCGTTCACGTTGATGGCATTCTGGGCTGCGACGCATATCTGCGTCTGGAGAGTATTTCGAAGCGGCTTCTCAACGTTCCCGATGAAGAGGTTGTAGAGCCAGCTGGCACCACCGTGCAAGCGGATCTTGACGGAGTTGATGTTGCACTGACACCCGGTGCTGGCGATGGTTGGATGACCGGTGGCATCCTGGCCGAGTGTAACGGATTCGCTCAGCGAGGCGCCGGACACGTCTCCGTCGAAGCTTCCCGAGTCTTGGATGGTGATGAATCCAAGACGATATTTGTAGTGCCAGTTGCCGTTGACTGAGACGCCCGTGTTGCTCAGCTGCCACGTCAAGCCATGGCTGGGGTTGATCGACACAGTCGTACCTGGCTTGACGAAGTTAGTCACCTGTAGAGACAGCCGAAGGTAAAAGCAGGTTAGGTAACCTTTAGAAAATGTCAAGATAAGAGAAGGTACGGTGAGTGTTTGCTTAAGTCGGCCACCTATAGCCTAAAACAGGTGAAGCTTAATGGAGATTTATACTCAGTGTAAATAGGGTTAAGCGTGGATGATGATGCGAATCACAGTGAATGATAAGAAGTATTAAGGACTTGCATGGACCGGTTATAGCAGCTACATTGGTTAGAGCCTCTGTGGCAGTCTGTGCGTGAGGTTAACATAGAGATATAGCTGCTTAATTATTTAGAGAATTGAATTTCCGGCTAGCACTGTCCACACACGGGAACCTTCAAAGGCGTAGCACTCATTCAAACGGGCAGCGGTGGTGAAAGATCTCACCCAACTAATTCATTGAAAAATTACCAGGGTCGAGGCCATACACGTACGTTCGCTAGGCCTATACAAAAACGAGTAGGCCTACATTTACATTTAAGGACTAAGGTTAGGTGAGATTATGTAAGCTCTGCAGCAACACGAATTCAATTCTCGTAAGTAGGGTAGGTAAGGTCGTGCACGGTCACGTGAGCTGGTATTAGGTTGGGTAAGTAACGCGAGGTAAGAAAAGCCAGGGTGAAGAAATAGGCCTTAAGTATAAACTACCATTTTATGGTGGCCATAGGGCCACAGCATGATCTGGCGAGTGGCTGCACACAGTGCACAGTCGCTTGTAGCGAAGTCTCGTTCGATATGGGCCTTCAGAGATTAAGGGAGATCCTCTAGAGTTGTAATTGACGCTGTACGATTCTCGATTGTTAACGGAATTAGTTTTACAACTTACATCGAATTTAGTACGGTTTCAGAAGCTACTTGGACACATATGCGTAATTTGTTGGGAGTACGATTGGTACCCGTACCCCCACTTTTTGGACTAGGGTACCGTACCCCACTTTTAGACCGAGGGGTACGTACCCCTCACTTTTTAAACAATGCCAATCAATCTCTTATTATTGAGCCTTCCAAGAGATCGCAGTCTCCGCCTTGCTTCGTGCATGTAAGAAATTGGTACCCCCACTTTTTAGACCAAAGTTACGCCCCTGCTTTGACACCTTATATAATCCGAAGCCTAACTACCATTTTCAATGGCATAAGTCCGGTCTCAACGCTGTTCTGAGTGTTGAACATTTGAATAATGCACGCGATCGTTTAACAAAACTGAGGACACTGTTGTGACACAAAAATTAGGTTTTGTGTCTACAGTAGTCTGTGGACCGTTACTGTGGAGTTCTCTGCCTACTCAGTGATCAGCGTATACATTATTCAGGCTTTAAATTACGTCTGGAATCTAATCTCATTTATTCATGGGCCCAAGGTTAGGCCCATGCATTAACGGCGATTCAGAGGGGGTCGAGGGGACAACTTAAAGACCCCAGCTTTAAGAGTGGGGGACACAGTATACAGCTCCCCCTCTAAATTTTGAGGGAACACCAAAAAAGGTAAACAATTTTTTTTCGCACACCTCGTTTTGACCAGATCAGTTCAAAAGTGTCCCGTGTCACCCCTCATCCCCATCTGTCAAACAAGATCGCCGCCTGTGGGCCTATGACATGCTTTGCACAAGCACTGTTAATTTCTTTCATCCATTTCTGTACTATATTTGGATATTTGATTTGATTCGGTAAGTAGAATAAGTCACCCTCTGTAAACAAAAAGTGTGATCCAGGCGAACCTGGCATAGCAGGATATTGGAATATAATTCTATCTTTTTAGTTTACCCACTGACGCCTAGGATGTGACTATCTCGATTATTTCATTGGTGATCACTTAAGAATTTGGACCTGAATCTGGTCAGCTACCGTATCGTCCCGATAGCTTAATTAACTGCGACATAATCAGGCCGACAAAGTATTCTGACTGGATTCAACCACCAAACCACTTTTTACAGGTTTCGAATACTGATGAATATTCCAAAGAGCACCATGGATGTGGTTGAGTAGGAATATTGAGAAGGAACGGGACGTGGTTGAGTAGGAATTGAGAAGGAACGGGACGTGGTTGAGTAGGAATATTGAGAAGGAACGGGACGTGGTTGAATACGAACATTGAGAAGGAACGGGACGTGGTTGAATAGGAATATTGAGAAGGAACGGGACGTGGTTGAATAGGAATATTGAGAAGGAACGGGACGTGGTTGAATAGGAATATTGAGAAGGAACGGGACGTGGTTGAATAGGAATATTGAGAAGGAACGGGACGTGGTTGAATAGGAATATTGAGAAGGAACGGGACGTGGTTAATTAGGACTATCGAGACGAAACAGGGCGATACTTAACCTCTTATTGCTAAAGCTTCGTTCGGCCGTCTCCCTTCGTGGTTTTCAGCTCAACACGAACCAGGAACTACGAATACGTACTCAACAACAGTACTACTGTCACCCACTGAGGAGCAGTCGTTGGTCTGGCTAATGTAAGCGTCACGCGAGTAAGCGTGAAATTCACACCGGACGATGTGATACGTAGCCTACAGGCCTTTGAAATTTGACTCTCAGTCGCTCAACTATAGTAATATTTTGTTTATCTTGTATCTAGCAGCTCTGGAGAAACTCAAGCACAGGCTCTTTATTGTTAAAATAGCGCCTCTGAACGGCTCACCCTACTAGAGGCGCTTTATAAATGTTTAAACACAATACAATACCATAAATTCTAAAAAAAAATGCTTCCCGCCATCTCTTCCATGGGCATTAGATGGGACTTAGGCCTACGCTTATATGGGCTCTATCCTTGATCCAACCTTCCAATTTTTGTCCTCTTCCACTTTCCAGTTCTTCTCGATCTAAACAACACTCGTCTTAGCAGCTAGTTTGCGGTGCAGGAGCAAACCAAGATATGATAGGTTGAAAAAGTTATGATTTTAGTCTTGAAGGGAAAGCTACAGAGAGTAAAATGCTGATGAACCTTTTTTTTATCGCATCACATTATTTCAGTTGAAGCGACCATCGATAACTGCCTTACTTGTACAATGTGATGACGGGGGGGGGGGGGGCAGTGCGTCTGATTTAAGGCGAGCGATCGATCGCTCTCCTTGGTCGCTCGCCTAGCAAAGGTACCGGCGAGCGATTTACCGCTCGCCTAGCCGAAGGCTTCTCACCGTCGGTCGTCGCTCGCTGAGTTTGAGTTAGACTCCAAGACCATAGACGAACATAGAGCCAGACCATTATTTTATTTACCTAATTGCGATTAATTTAATTTACTTGCTTGCGGCAGTGATGAATGCGTGCCGTGACCTGTCCTAATTACTCCTGACGCAACAGTAATCACTCCAATTTCGTGCAATATGATTGGCCATAACAACTCGGCCGACACCTCACGCTGCGTGATATCATCCGTAACATCACCAATTTCCGAAATTATTTTAAACAACAGTGGTGGCCAAAATGAGCAAATCGAATAATAATGTACAGTTGAGCACGTATCTGTCATGGAAATTAGGCGACTCGTTCGATGTCGATGTAGTCGAAATAGAAAACCATTGGACTGTGAACAAAATTTACTGCATGTCCTGCAGAAATTACGCCGATAAAATTCGAATGGATTGCCGGCTGAAAGGTCAAGCTAAAAATGAGTGTTCAACGTATGCCGAAGGCTCAACCAACTTTGTGAAATCAGCCGTCACACGTCATCTTACGTCAATGGTAGATTTAATTCATTCTGAGAATTTATATAGCGCCTCTTCAAGAGACCTACCCAGATAACGGAACTGAAGTGAGACAGATCTAAATAAGTACTATATGCAGCGATACAAAAAATTACGAATACGATACACAAAATACGCTGTACATAAAAGCTCCCGAGGTCGACCGCATATCGCTCGCCTACTCGGTCCAGCGCGATCGATTTTCAACCCGCCTACTATTTTCAAATCAGACGCACTGGGGGGGGGCGAGGAGTCATTCGATCATTCAGAAATAGAGGAGCGCATCAAGAGGTTCTCAGTGTCGTGTAAATGTCCAAACACATACATAGGGCCTACGCTACGTTCATACAGAGACGTTTACGGCTACCCTATGCAACGTAAGCGGAATTCAGAACAGCAGAGGAAAGGTGAGGAAACGTCGCAATGCAAGATTAGCTAACAGACTGCCAATGTTCTTTTAAGGCAGAAGACTTGCAACTACGCACGAGAACCCCACCACTGTTCGTACTCTGAAAGTGCCAGTCCTAAGCCTGGATGAAGGCGACGCTGATGACCTTTGTTATGACAGTGTCGTTAAAATGAAACTACTTAAATGCGCATAAACTTACGTGTATGTTTGTAACGTCGTATGAAACCTTTCCAACTGGCAAACTGGTCGATCCGTGCTGATCAGGGATCTTCAGTTGGCCAACACTCTTTGCCAAGATATCGACAGCAACGCCGGCTGCGTAGTTCAGACCAGGTTGAGACAGACGGATCTGTAGCCCTGGACTAACGGACCCCGACGCCACCGTCCAGAGCAATAACACACAGCAAACTGTCAAAGTCACTACGCCATTTGACACGGTCGCCATTTTGTGTCCACGCCAATCCTTCCACGCACAACGACGAACACCTTTTCCTCACTTTGTCTTGTCAAAGTTGGTCGCAGTCGTTAATATGTAGAAGAGTACATCCTGTGTGCCTTGCACTTGTACAGTACTCGTGACTCTTTCGACAGTTGGAAATTCCAATATTAGGAAACCGCTAGGCAGAGCTAGGCAACAAGGCTATTTTTAAACAGGCCTTTTGAGCTTAAGAATCTGACTTTAGGCAAGCGCTGAGTTTAAGTCCCGCCTCCTCATGCACTCGTCCAAGTTCTTATCGGTTTATACGGCAAGCAGGTGTCGCTCGATAGACAAGCAGACACACAGGCTGGCAAACAACCGGACACAGAGACACACACAGAAGCAGACAGAGTACAGATTGAAACAGAAAGACAAAGAGAAAGGCAGCGCGTGATGCGTAGGCTGGCGGCTTTACCTTAGATTTTATTAAAATGTAAAACATTCGACTGAAAAAATAATATGTCACGTTAAGAAATCAATTTTTACAACATTAACCGTGATAAACCAGAATAGAATCAAAGCATAACTGAACTCTTGTGGCCAACCAGAACCTTTTTAAACAAAAACATCAAGGCCTATTTGCCTCAAAAGTAAATAAATCCCGCTTGCTTAATTACTTCATCTGCGCTTTGCTGACAATAAAATGACCTTTCTAATTCTTTACTGTCATCATGGGCGGCGATCCCGGAGGCTGAGGGGGACAAGACCCCCACCGTTAACAGTGGGGGGACACGCCATACATCGGACCCCCAAATTTTGAAGAAACACCAAAAAAGGTCCACATTTTTTCGTACTCGGGTTATAAAATTTTTTGCGCATGAGCGCGAAAAAATTTTTCGGCCTCTTTTTTGACCAGATCAGTTCAAAACTCGTTTTTGACCAGATCAGTTCCCAAATTCCCCCCCCCCCCACCTCTCAAACAAGATCGCCGCCCTGACTGTCACCCAACATCTTAAAACTGCCAAACTGCAAGAAACGATGCGCTACAAGGAACATCTCCTGACAACACAGCAAATCGAAATCAGTACATATATAAACAGGTCACACACATTTTCTCTGTCTACCTTTCAACCCGTCCGTCTGAAGCCCTTGCACTGTTGTACTTGTACATAGCACTGACAGAAAACTGAACACTGCAGATCGAATGCAAATGAACAAATTCAATTACATTCTACACATCCGAGGGGTTCCAAAAGGCTCTAGATATATGTACAGGACTATACACCTACATATACATATATATATTTATGTGTGTGTGTGCACTCATAACATATACTTGTACATACAACCAAATAATGAGGACCGTAATTAAATAAATATATTCGTATTCTCCTGTTGGATTAGACCATAAAAATAACGTATTTCGTTTGAGCAGTGGCACACCCATGGCACTGAAGCAATGTGGAGCCCCTGAATAAGTACAAAAACTCATTTGATTCAACCCACAGAGGCACCTGAAATATGAAGTTACATCAATCACATCTGCACTTGGAGGCCATCTATAAAGGACGTCCGCAATGAGGGAGGGAGAGAGGGATCATCGAAATGCGGACAAGGGGAGGGAGGGTTATGACCAGTGCAGACGTCCGCATCTAAACTTTTAAATTTGATAGTTTTTTAAGCACCACATTGTTTCAACATTCCCCAAAAGACAAAAAGGCCACTGAAGTGATTGCCTAAAACCACATGCATGGTATAACCTTTACTGCGACTTTAAAGAGGTTTTTATTACTGCACATCCTGCCAGTGGCGGCGCGACGATTTGAAAAGTAGTACGGCAAATTAGAGGGTCTGGGTAAAAGTGTAAGACAAAATTATGTTTTTGCCGTAAAACCTTAAAAAGTGGTATGGCAAAAGCCGTACAACAAACATAGGCGGCGCCGCCACTGCATCCTGCGATATGAAACCCAAACTGTCACTTAAATGTGCACAGGAACTGTGGAATAATTGTAAAAATAATGATGACATTAAAACTTGGCTTAGGCGTGAGGACATCCGCAAAGGGGAGGGAGGGAGGGTAAGGTCACATGCGGACAAATGCGGACGAGGGGGAGGGAAGGGTCCAAAGTAGGTCATATTTTGCAGACGTCCTTTATGGACGACCCCTTGTGACTTAAACAATAATTCTGGCTACAGTACTGTTACTGCTTCACAAACTATTTGTAAGCATACACATCTCCAGAAAAATGAAACCACACAGATCACACTTCAGCAAAATTTTATAACAGTTAAATTGAACGAACAAATTCCTTACCTTACTAAATTATAAGTAATAATTTTTTGTTTACTATAAACTACGTACTTATTCTTGTTAGATGAAACTGATTTTGACTTTCTGTGACTTAGTGGATGAATGTCCAAGTCAACGAGCAAAACTTCGAATTATAAATGCAACTACTCTCGACTCCTCTACCATACATTTGGCTTCAAATGCATCAACAATTTTTACAAGTAAACTTTGGTTAGTGCATTATTATATCCGATTCCATTTTCCTGGACACCATGCAGATGAACTGACTAACACTACAATACTACTGGTGTACATGGACGAGGCTGTCTGATTATATTCTGTCCATTTTGGACGGCAAGTGTTGTAGTGGCTAGTTTATCAGACATAATAGAATGGCTTAACATAATCTGTCATCAAATGCATGGCACAAAAAGTAGTCTGTCAATGTGTTGCCTGGTGCCGATGGCAAGCAATGACTAAAGCATGGAGACAAAGAAATGCAGACAGAACAATATAATAATTTTCAACATGAAAGGAGATGCCAGAAAAATGTAACCAGTAATCAATAGCTATAAGAATTTCCACTCTACAAGCACTCAACATTGGTCTACTTCATGTTTCATACACCTGCATTTCATCAAATCTGAACATCTTAATGCATCGGCTTAGAGTCCGTGTTGCCGTGTTCCATCCAGTGATCTCTGCTGTCGTCGTTCAAGATGACCTGGCCACAAAACGTACAGCACGAGACTTCATTGTCCATTGTGCTCCAAGGATTTGTCTTCTTGCTCAAACTTTTTGAGATGTGTGCGCAATGGGCTGAAAGAAGCTCCTGTTGCTTCTCAATGTTTGGCAAAAGTACAACCAACTCGGGAAAGATTTTCTGGAAGGCTTCCGTCCCAATAACTTCGGAGCACTGGCTGTAGTATTCCTTCGCGTTGATGTGGTTCTGGCGGAAGTTCAGCGAAATTTCTTTGAAGCGATCAAAAGTTGTGTCTATAGTTTCATTCACAATATTTGCGATGAGTTTAGCATAGCGGTCCTGAGAACGCTTTGGTGGTATATAGGACGAGGCTGTTGGAGGAACCCCGCATACATTCTGTGTGGCAATATCGGCAGAGCTATTGAGCACACCATCGGATTCACTGATCAAAGGCTTTGTGAAACCAGGTGGCGGTTTGCTGGATGCGGCTTTTGAAGAGAACCCAGGAGGTGGCTTGACGGTTGCGCTTGAAAAGCCAGGTGGTGGTGCTGTCGAAAGATGCAGACTAGGAACAGAGGAGCAAGTATCACTGTTAATGACCAAAGCACTGCTTGCTAAATATGCTTGGCTATTGACCGGATATGTTGACAGCTGTGACAGATTATTGGATATGAACAGAGGGTTAATACCTATCGTTTCAGTGGTCAAGAGAGCATTTGCAGAACTTCCCATCAGGCTCGGAAAGTCGCTCGGTGCAAACTTTGGCTGAAAGTCAACACTTTCCAGATACGATTCTGCAGATATTGGATCAGATTCAGATGACACATGCACAACATTTCCCAGAGATGACTCTGCAGATATCAGGTGAGATGACTCAGATGAATCAAGTGCCTGGGAAATGGTGGCATGTTTCAAACTGCAGTCATCGCTTGTTACTTTGCCAGCAGCAACCAGCTGTTCATCTTGCTTGATAGCTTCAACACCTTTCAATAAGTCCTTGTCACTATGAATTGACTTTTCTTTCTCAGAAATACCACTTTTGTCCTTAGTGTCACACGGCCAAAGCATCTTAAACTCTGGTGCATCAACTCTCAGTTGCATCGCCTCCTTCGATTCCAATTTTTCTGGTTTGCTGTTCACCACTTTCTGTTTTGACATTAACTTTGGAAATTCATTTGGCTGAAACTTCAACTCTGCCACGACCGTTTCTGCTTGCCCTAAACCTTTGCAATCCTCTTCGTTTATCAACTTTCCTTTCTTTTTTGTGCCATTTTTCTCACTCCCGTCTACATTTATTGATCTGCTCTTTTCTTTTTTGTCTCTGGAATTCTTTTCAATGACATGCTGCTGTTCAGTTTTATCTGTGTGCAGAGATTTAGCAGCTTCACCAGTCGCATCCCTTGAGCCACTTGTCTTAGCAACGGCACTGCTTATTTGACTAGATGATGCTTTACCATGATCTTTGTCAGTAACCTCTCCTTCTTTCAACACAGATACTGGCTCTTTCTCAGCTTTGCTCTTTTTCTGCTTCTTTTTGTCAGTACTAGATACTTCCATTGCATTTTCGACACCCGGTTGTGCAGTTTGTGCACCTTTCTTTGAAAATTCATTTTCCAATTTAGAATTTCCTGCCAACCTTAAAGCGATATCTGCCAAAGACTTGACTGGTTTCGAGCTTTCTGTATTCTTTTGATCTTCCTGCGATTTATCCCCTTCTCCATTCTGCTTATCACTGGCACTGCTCTTTTCAAGTTTTGACTGCTTGGCATTGACTGTCGGTTGGTTATCGCGTCGTTGCTTTCCCTTGTTCTTCACCTCCAGTTTCAGCAGCCCACTCCGCTCTGTCTGTGCAGGTGGCTGCTCTGGTTCGACGTTTTCTTTCTTTTTTACCCATGTACCAGAGATCTGTGTCTTGTTTGACGAGGTCCCAAGAACTGGAAAGTCCATGAAATTTGGGGTTGTCACACTTTTACGGAATGCTGTGGTCGTCTTTCCAGATGCAGCCGTACCATTCATGCACTCAAATTCTTTTGATTTGAAGGTTGTTGCCTTTGGATCGCTCTTCTTTTTTTCTGCCAAATTCGAGACACTTCCTGAGGTCTGGCTTTCATTCTGTTGCCAAACACTGCCTTTAGTTTTACTAATCCCCGATAGTTTCTGAGACCCACCCAGTGACGGGAAATCTGCCTCATCGAGACGGCCACTTCGAACAGACCGGCCAGCGTTAAAGGCAAGAACCTGAGCAAGCGAACTCGGGTTTCCTTTACTTCCACTTTTATCTCCATTCTGCGCAGGATGTTTTGCGCTTTGCTCTTTCTCACCCCGAAGCGATGGAAAGTCATCTGTGGCAGCATTGAAATTCGTCTTCTCTGCTGCAGTGCCCTGGCTGGACGGAACTAAGCGGGAGTTTTCAGCCAGCTGCTGGTCCATAACACAGACTGAACCCTGGCGCTGGGCCTCAGACAGTGACAACGATATTGCATACGCAGTGTCGATATCAGCCCTGGAATTAAACCAAACCAGCAGAAATAAATAAATCTCTAAAGACCACGCAAGAAGTTGAAGTGCTCTTTTTAAGAGTGAAAGTCAATTACATTTACTATAAAGTTCTCCTGCTGACATTTAAAATGTTATTGCCAATACCAAACAGTAAGCACGATAATTGCTTCGTTGTTATACACCACTAAGAGACAGAATAAACATTCTCTAAAGTCTGTTTCAATAGTACAATCTAGTCAACTCAAAATAAGGGAATTGATTTTAGACTCAATATGAGCTAGATGTTAAGGAAGAGAAAAATGACCATCACTGAACAAGGTCACAAAACTTAATTTGCTATTACTGCACATCCAGGACACCCCCTAGGGCAGTGTTCCCGAACCTCGGTGCGGCGGCACCCAATGGTGCCGTGAACCTACTCTAGAGATGCCGCAGCTGGATTACAGACTGATCATCACCATCGACATGTATACACCTATTTTTTAAAACCTTGAAGTAGTGTATACATAGTAATAACACAGCATTTGAATACAAGGAACACTGGTCATCATTAGAACTGGAAGAAAAACAAATGAAATTTAGGACATTTGCTGTTGACTGTATCACTTTTAGTAAGGGTGCCTTGCTCTGAAAAATGTTGGGAACAACTGCTTTAGTGGTTAGATGCAGGAACTAATACAATTCATAAACTAAACCAGAATGGACCTCAGAAAAATTCAAACAAGTATCCGGGTAAAGGCTTGACATATACATTCAGTGGAGATTTTGTTAGTCAGAAAAGTCATGCATGCATTCCTTTTAAACGTCTCCTCAAAGGTTACATAAATCGGCATGGTGTACGATTTGTGAACTCAGTCCGAGCGCATTCGAGCCACCCCCAAGGCAATTACTGTGTAAGTAACTTGAGCAAGTCCTGAAAGGAGAGCTGCCAGTCGATGCTCTTTTGATTGGCTGTCTGTGCATTGTTGAACTTTGGAAGGAAAGCAATATCACATACAGTTGTAATCGTGTGTTTTATTTAGACATTGTTTAATGCCTCATCAATTTCCAGTGAATTACAAACGTTCTTGCCTCTTCTGCTGTTCCTCTCGATGCCTTTGTTCAGATATTCGAGTTCTCCCTCCACCTCTGTCTTCAAAGCCAGCTCCAGCTCCAGCAGCACCACCTGCAAAGAATACTCAAAGATTTCAAAATCAAAACTGATCTAGTGGTCTATTCTGGTCTCCACGGGCACCACACCAAGTCTGTAATACAACAACTGCAGGTAACTGCTTGCTCAGCAGAATTATGCCGCCCTATACTGGGAACCCAGGGTAGCCTCCCCCTCCGTTCCTCCGGGAGGGAGTGCTTGCAGTGCACTTTGCCCGCACAGCTAACATGCAAAACTGTGCCTTCTCCGTGGTCGGCCCAACGGTCTGGAATGGGCTACCTCAGGAGTTGCATCTGCTTCCCAGACCCTCTCTGTTACTTTCTATGTTAGCTTAAAAACAGTCCTGTTTCGTTGTGCTAGAGTAGGGAGCACCTCTGAGTAGTCCCCCTATAAGAGGTACTATACAAACGCTTGAATGAATTAATGCAATGACCTTGAGCAAATAAATTATTCGTACATACTCATACCACGTCTGATTCAGATTTCTTCACATTCATAATAAATAATATAACTAAAAATCACATATGCTCAATGAATCAGTCTGAACATGGTATCAATAAGAGTTCAAATCAAAGATGGTTAAAGACGAGAGGGATTAGTTTTCCATGCATTTTAGTACACGCTCATCATTAAAAGGTTCAGAGAGTTAAGATAGATTCCAATAAAAGAATTTTCCACATGGTTTTGATAAGGCTCCAAAAGCAGCATCATGAAGAGGCCCAATAGTATATTGTAGAAAAACTTTCCATCACCAAACCAAATAGACAAAACGAATTAATATTATCCAGTCAAATCTGAATACATCACCATCATGATAATGCACAAGACATCAGTCAGAGGCTACTTCTAACCAAAACCGCAGCTCACAATTACTATCCTTTCCACAGAACCACAGAATTTGATATAACCCTTATAATGATTCAAAATAACTAAAGGCTCAGCAGTTAACTGTCAAATCAAAAATCAATACGCTACCTACTGAGAACAAAGACATAAAGTTTCTGGTGTCAAAAACACTTTACAAAAACTTATGAGGCATTTTAAACTTTACAAAATATGAGAAAATCAGCACACCTCGATGCCTATGAGTATTTCGTCTTCCACCGTCTTGTGATCGTGGGCCGTAGTTGATGTCAATATCGATAGTACGTAACTGTCGTGCCTGATGTCGACCAAGGTGCTTGCTGTGAGTAGTCGAGACATGTGCCTTTATATCAATTTCTGAACGAAATGCGTTGGTGAACTCAGTACGAGCACATTCGTCTTCTTCGCAGAGAAAGTGTTTCTCGCGAAAGTGATCACGCAGATATCTGTACTCTCTAAGAAAATCAAAGAGATCAGGAAACTTAATAAGTGCCACAATGTAATGTATTTTCTCAGTAATTACAAGCTGCTGCCAGTAGAAGTACCTGACACGTATTCAGTGCTCGAAATGGAAAATTTTACGAAACGGAACGCTAGTCAAAGATATGGGAGCATTCACGTTAATTTCATAGTATTTTCCACAATAATTCATTTGACGAACCGGAACGGAAACGCTAATTCATTTGACGAACCGGAACGGCGTTCCGGTGCGTTCCGGTCCATTTCGAGCACTGCACGTATTCAACTATGTACGTGTGTATCTGGCTACATGTAAAGCACCCTTTCAGAACATCACAAGGGTGTTAACATGGCTACAGATCTATCTAAAGTGGTGGTTTCTAAGATGGCCTGAATATGTTTCTTCAGATGTCTGTGACAATACAGTTTGTATGTTAATACTTTAACGACAAGCATGTACTAAAAACTACAGGAAAATCCCTCTCGTTGTTAAAGGATTAATGGCAGACTGTTGCACGAGGATTGTTCCAATGCATGAGAAAGCACGATGCATGCATGCATGTACTATTGTACTGGTATGTATATATCATTGTATCTGAACATTTATACAATGCCTTTCAAAACCTCCCAAAGGCCCTGAGAGGTCTTAACAGCCAGCAGTTTTAATGGGAGAAAAGGCAGATTTTTCAGATATATAGTTGGTACTGAAGCTGCCATCTAAAATATAAGTAGTGTGGCCCTAAGAAGTACCTATACAATAGGTCCACTGGAAAGACATTTTCCACCGGAAACCGAATCCGAGTATTTGGATGTACTATTTGCCGGATCCGGAAACAAACCGGGTACCATTTGTTCCATATGCTAAGCTTCACATTTTCATGTAATAAGAAATTATCGACATAAATTTGTGTACTTGTAATAAGTGACTAATACAATTTGAATTGTAGTCATTTCTGCGCAGTTGTGAAGTTTTCTGTGTAATTGTTTTAAGGTTCAACATTTATAATGTTATATATGTAAGTTTACTGAATAAGTTTTTAAAGAAAAATTTGTTTTTAAAGAAAAAATTTTTTGCAACTGCGTCTACAATATTTGCCAAGACGAATACTTCCGGAAACGGGATTTCCGGCCGAGGCCAATGTCCGAGGCGGTTTCCGGTAGACCCCTACTATACAAACTTCAGCCCCTCTAGAGTTCACATACCGGTATCTTTCAAAACAGCTGAAACATGCCTCCTTGCTGCTACTAACTGAAATTTCTCCAGAGCTGTTTCCCGCTAAAGTTATTATTTAAGTGAAAAACTGTTGCAACCCAGTAAATTCTTTGCTTTATAAATATTCCATACAAAATAACGACTTGAATTAAAAGTTTTTTTCTTACTTAGAGTCCCTTACAAAGCGACTTAGAAATTTCCTTACATTTAAAAACTTACAAATTAAATAATTACACCTATGAAATACAATCTAAAATCCTACACTCCCTCTTCATCTGAATTTAAACTGAGAAGAGAAATAGCATTCATTTCCTTACTCAAAGTACTCATTGTTGATTCCATCAGCTTCACAGAAGTGACAATAGTAATGGTCTTTTCTTAAATGGCGCAATAATTCATCATTGTCGAAATATCGTTGATCACAAAACTGGCACAGCGGATGAAGTCGATACGAAGTGTCGTTTGAATCACCGTGTCGCTTATGTTCCGCGAGCTCCTTGCGATCATAGAATTTCCTATCACAGCTAAAGAGCTGAAAAATTAACACATTTATTGTTATTACTATTGCTAGTTAACTGTTAGCACTATTATTATATTATAATATAATCTGGAAACATTTGAATGACAGCTAAAAGACCTATCTTTTTAAAGTGTCATCATGACGGTCATTGATTTTATAACTTGTGTACAGCACCCTCTTCTTCGGTCTCAGCTGGGCCAAGGCGCTACATAAATTGTCTTATTATTATCAACACTGAGACAGCTACTGTGTAGGGACCTCGAGTATGTCCTTCACTCACAATTGCTCGAGTAGGTCCTGCGATTGCTGAGCATCATCGACTGATTCTTGAGCTTCAGATAGTGGTACTTAATAAATGCATAATAACAGAGACCAGAAACGGTAGGGAAGTAAATGAGAGACATAACCCTGCTTAAGAGCAAAACAGATGAAGACTATGCACTAGGCCTGTCAGCAGGCACCCCAAGGCCTGAGTAGGCGCCGGTAGTAAGGCACCTGGGCTATGAATCATATACCCAAAAACCGGCCAAAGGCACACGTCTATTTTTAAAGGCATATTATTTTATTTATCACAGCTTAACGACGGCAGCAGGTACGGGCTTACTTACAGTAGTCACATTCGCTACACTTGCATATATATCACACATGCCAAGATCAACTCATAAGCAAGTTAATTCATTTTCTAATTTTTTTAGCCTAAATATATAGAAGGCAACTTAGGCTCATAAACATGTGCTCAAGTATATAAGTACTAACTGCTCTGCCAAATATATTTACAAAAGTGAAGCAGGTAATGTAATAATTGTTACCTTCAGGTTTTCCATACAAAGGTCACAGCAGAAAAGGTGATGCTCCCGGTTAATGTGACTCTCAAGCTTT
The DNA here is from genome assembly GCA_963556255.1 of Allolobophora icterica. Taxonomy (NCBI): domain Eukaryota; kingdom Metazoa; phylum Annelida; class Clitellata; order Crassiclitellata; family Lumbricidae; genus Allolobophora; species Allolobophora icterica. Next base: position 59,271,988 of record OY744605.1, read on the forward strand.
TTAAAGCTTGGAAAGTTTGGCAAATCCTTACAAATTTTACACCGATTTTCCAGTAATCTATCGTAAGCTGACCGAATCGCCTCATCTTCAAAGAAGATGAACTTCTCTCGATTGATACAGAATGAATCTAACTTGATGTGATCAAACTTTTCCAGTCTTCTAATGAAAGCAACCTAAAACATCAGCAGTAAAACCATAATAGCTTTTAACAATGACCTTCTGAATGCTTAAAAAGGGATGTGGTTCAAATTATTTTAACCTTGAATCACTGTAACATGTCTTCCAAAATACATATGTTACATACACAGTAAATCATTCAAACTTTTACAAAGTATAAATTTAAACGTCAGAAAATGTATAAGTTAGATTAAAACAACAACTGCATGTGGTGTATTTTATAATAATCTTGTGTAAATCATTAAATGTCAGCATTATCCAATCTGTCGTCTTATGCTAAAATGACAAATTTCCTAATTTTAAAACTATATATATATCAATCAATCAAATCAATCAATCAATCAATCAAAAATCTTTATTGCATCCAAATGACAATTATAACAGAGTACAGTGACTGTAAAATAGCAGTATGATTGACAATTAAAACAGAAAAAGTAGTGTACACAGCGGTAAAAAAACTTGTCATTGGCGGCAAAAGGTGGCCCCCAAGGGATATGCATCCCGCTAACTAAGGACACCTAAATAGATATATGTACCAATGAACAATATGACTGACAGGATCGAAGGGTAGCCTCACTACATTCATTCACAATCAATTTAAGCCAATCGGCTTTACAATTAACTTATATAGAGGCTAGGTTGAGATTGATAGTATGCATTCCTTAACTAACCTTAACTAACACAAAATTATATATACTTAAGTTTACCTATGTGCGTGTTCACGCAATATCAAGAGAACAAAAACAAACAAACTATATAAGGGAAAAAAATCAGTATATAAGAAACACAATGATCAATTCTAATGACTAGGGAGACTCATACCACATTCAGAAGGTACTTGCATAATCGAATCTTAAATAAGTAGGGATTTGGCGAAAAGCGTATATCAATAGGCAGGGCATTCCAGATTTTGGGCCCATAATATTTTATACTAAACACCCTTGCATTGGTACGAGCTTTGTCAGAGCGGTAGGTGAGAGCATTCCTGGTGTTATGAGAGTGTAGCTGTGAGCCTAGGATAAAGTAATTCATGAATGAATCCGGTAATGACCTATTTTCAAATCGATAAAGAAAGGTTCCTATTTGTAGGGAACGAATTTGATTTATGGTCAATAATTTAAGGTGATGAAATAAAGGACGAGTATGGGACCCATAGGGGGCTCCCATGATGAGTCTAACAGCTTTCTTTTGGAGAATCACTAGTTTGTGTAGCCTCGATTCATAATTAGTTGCCCAAATTAAATTACAATAGCTTAAATAAGGGAGAATTAATGTATAGTATAAGTTTAACCGGATGGATGTGGGGAGCAAGTAAGAGATCCGCTTAAGTATTCCAATATTCTTTGCTAATTTCAGGGAAATGTAATTTATATGGTCGTTCCAGGACAAGTGTCTATCCACCAGAATGCCAAGGAATTTGGTTGACTCTACTTGTGTTAGGGGGGTACCTGCAATTTCTAGGGAGAGATCAATTGGCCTGATCTTTCTGTGAGATTTAAATACGATGAAGCTTGTTTTATCTATATTCAGGGAGAGCCTGTTAGCTGAGAACCAGTTATTAATTAGTATTAATTCAGAATTTATTATTTGCATTAGTGTTTGCCAAGAATGATGAGCAAAAAAAATATTTGTATCATCGGCAAATAAGATAAAATAAAGGGTTTTGGAGACATCTGCCAAGTCGTTAATATATATTAAAAAAAGTAGAGGACCGAGGTTAGAGCCCTGAGGGACCCCATACCTAATACCACTGCTATCGGACCAGGCACCATTGATCCAAACGCGTTGGGTACGGTTATCAAGATAGCTAACGAACCATTTTAAAAGTGGGCCTCTGATACCGTAGTTTTCTAACTTTTTAAGTAAAATTACATGGTCTACGGTATCGAAAGCTTTGGCTAAGTCTACAAATATTCCAACGGAGTACTCGTTATTGTCGATTGCTTTGGTAATTTTATCTTCTAAGTCTAATAAGGCCATAAATGTCGAGTGACCCTGCTGAAAGCCATGCTGAGATTGATGGATTAAGTTAAAGCTACCAATATAATTGCTAAGTCGATCGTAGACAATTTTTTCGAAGTATTTAGCGAAGTAATTAAGTACAGAAATAGGTCTGTAATTGGCCGGGTTATTTTTATCGCCTTTTTTGTAGATAGGTATGACTTTGGCTGCTTTAATGTTGTTTGGAACCACGCCATTTAAAAGAGAGCAGTTAATAATTGCTGCAAGAGGCTGAGCAATCAACGATAAATTTGACGAGGCGAGATAAGGGTCAATACCATCTACACCTTTCGTGTGGGTTTTTTTCAAAGTACTACAGATTTTTAAAAGTTCCTCCGGAGAAGTCAGAGTCATGCCCATAGAATTCAGCCTGGACGGGGGCAGAAAGTCCATGAAAGTTCCAGGTGTACATTGAATTTTCTTAGCTAATTCATCGGCTATGGTGGCAAAGTAATTGTTAAGTACATTGGCAATTGTAGCTGGATCATCTACTAGGGTTTCATTAACATTTAGAGAGGCAACCATCACTTTCTTATCATCAAGTAACATGATCGTTCTGATTACTTTCCATGTAGCTTTTATATCATTATGGCATTTCTGAAATTCGTTAGTATAGTGAGCACGTTCAGCATTTAGTCTTACTGATTTGAATTTATTTCGATATTCAATAAATTTCCTTTTGTTATGGTCATTCGGATTTTTTAAATATCGGACATATAGGAGGTTCTTCCTTCTGGAGGATTTAAGGAGCCCCGCAGACATCCAAGGATTTTTAAACTTGAACTTTCGGTCCTTAGATTCAGATAAAAGAGGGAACGCATCATTGTAGACCTGGCTGTATTTGTCTATAAAGGAATTGTAGGCTTCATTAGCATCACCCTGGTTGCATATCCTCAGCACAGGATCCCAGTTAATATCATATAGAGCAGTTTTGAATTTAGCTATCCGGTCTTCATTTACCAATCTATTTACCCCATAGTTCAGCTTTACAACAGGTATAGTTGTAAGAGTAAATCGAGCACAAATTGGGAAGTGGTCAGAGATGTCAGATACAATAATGTGGGCATCAAGCAACTTCGACCAGGAACTGGTAAATATATTGTCAATTAAAGTTCGAGTAGAAGGAGTAATTCGAGTAGGTCTAGTTATAACGGGTAGGTACAGATGAGTAGCCAAATGGTTATAGAAGATATTAGTCTCCTTGTGTTCGTTTACTTTTAATAGATCAATATTGAAATCTCCTAATAATATTATATCTTTACAGGTGGTCTTTATTCCCTCAATCAGTTCATCAATTTCCTCGTTAAACTCGTTTAATTTTTGTCCCGGCGATCTATAAATTATCCCTACCAGAAGGAAGCCCTTTTTCAAGTTCAACCTGATGAATAGACTCTCATACGTTTTATGTTCGATCCGACCAGCCAAGGGTGTATACTGATGAAAGTTAAGGCCTTCTTTAATGAATATACCTACTCCTCCCCCTCTCCCTCCAAGTCTAGACTTTCCCAGAAAAGTGTATCCCGCAATTTGCATAGAGTCTTCAAGATTGGGTTCAAGCCATGTTTCGGTTAGAGCTACAATCGATGCCTGTGCCATATTGGTCAGGTCACTAATTTCTACCAGTTTATGAGCTACACTACGACAATTGATGTGTAAGGTCCTAAATTCCCCTTCTTTTATATTAGGTTCGTACAATTTAGCAAGTTCATGTGGGGCAATATATTTACTAGACCAGCTGGAATTTCTAAAATAGTTGTAGTCTGGGTCAGCATTTAGGTTATCTAAGGTTGAATTAGTTTCTGTTTCATCATGAAAAACCTGCAGTTCCGGTCCATCTGTTAATTCCATAATATCAACACAACGGCCTGAATTCAGTTCTACAGTCTCCTCCACATTCATTTCTTCATCATCGTCTAATTCCAAGCAAGGGTAAAGATTACAAGTAGAACACACCCATGTTAATTGGGCCGCCAATCCCCCATTCGTAGGCCGAAGTATAGAGCAGTTTTGGTGGAAAGTTCGACTGCAGCATGAGCACCTAATCATTTGGACAGAAGATACTGATAAAGTGCAAACATCGCACAGGGGATCACTAATTAGATCCACGAGGACTATCTTAGTTACCTCGTGCAGCGATCTCCTATTTAGATACATAGGGTCAAAAACGAATATACACATATGTTGTACCGCATTAGCAACTAGGCCCGAAATCAGCTACGATACAATACAACACAACTCCGTCGTGCGACCAATTAGCCAACAACAGCAAGTGGGCTGGCAAGTTACTGTACGTTAAAAAAAAGTAGTGTAAGTGAAGTAATATCTATTACTATTCAAGTAATAACCAAGCTATTCAAATAATAACCAAATTGATCACATCACAGTAATATGCAATAACAGTGGCTATGCAGTTCATGACATTTGCCAAGTTGACATTTGACATTAAGCATAGGGAACAGCAATTCATCTCGAATCTTAATCCGTGCAAGCATGATCAAATCTGGTGGAAATAAAATAGATATAATGATTTATCAGTCATCTTAGGGACAGCTTCCTGCTGATAAAAAAAAATTAAACAGAGACAATTGTAGAAAAAAGTAATGTAAGTAAAATAAAAACCAAGTTATTCAAATAATAACCAACTTATATATATATATATATATATATATACATATATAAGACAATGTTTCTTTTTGCATTTCCCCACCAAACTATATGCATAAAGCTTTGTCTGCATCTGGCTTTCCTGAATAGCACCCTGTGCTGTTGATAAAATCCTCATCAGACTCTATATCTTTGAAATGCATTTGTGTTTTTCTTGTGCTACCTTTCAATAACTTTTCTACTTCATTAGTAGGCCCAGTGTTTTTTTCAGCCGGAACATGCCAGAACGGAAGTTCCGGAGCCTTTTTTCAGCTACTAAAAAATAATTCATTTTAATAATAAAAACAATAATTTAGTTATTTTAATCTAATTTCAGTGCTGTGAACTGTTTTCAGCGTTTATTGAGACCCCTTCCAACCCGCAATCCCGTTTTTCTTGGGATTTTAGCCCTTCCATAATTGTTCAGTTCCAGAACCTAATATTGTTCGGTTCCAGAACCTTTTTTCTAGAAAAAAAGCACAGAGCAGGCCTATTTTCTAAAGATGAACTTAATTATTTACGATAATACAAAAAAACTGTTCACTTTGTGTGATAATATTATTATATTAGATTATATCTGATACCTTTGCCGTCTAAAATACATTTTCGGGCATCTTCCGAAACCAGTAAAGACCTCTTATAGAGGTTCAAAATATGGCCACCCTAGATTCAGATAGAATAGAGGGCTACAACCAGTGATATTTTTGAACCATATCACAGCTTGTGCTGAATTGTCTTTTCACTTTCGTCTTTGCACAGATTCACTGCTTCTATGTATATCCTTATCTATGTTATTCAATAATGCAGGAATGTTACACAATGAAAATATAGCTGAGCCATGGTAGCTATAAAAATGCAATATTGCTCTCTTTGTGCTAATCGGCATTAAAAATTCTATTTCATTAACATGTTTCAAGCATGACATTTTAATTAGTGTTTTTCCTCCCTAAATTGAGTTTCAGTTTCAGTTTCTCAGAAAATCTACATTGGAGATTCATTCCAAGCCAGCACTTGCTTCAATCGGTGAGTTTCTGTAAGGCATTAAGTGTGAGAAAATGTAATGCCCTCCTATGTTTAAGTTTCCCAGAATGTCGACATTGTAGATTCCACCTGCATCTCAAGTTTACAACTTTCTAAATTACTTTAAAATCACGTCTTGTGCAGGTGAATCAATAAATACTGAAGTTCTTCAAGGCATTTCAGCTAATAAAGGTAGAGATAATGGAACTTTGAAAAGGATGCTTCCAAATTCTATGAAACCATAAACATACCTTGGGAATATCGGCTCGACATATGGCGCAGTACATCTGGTCACACATAACCCTCATCCGAGTGGAACATTTGTAGCAGATTGGGTGATCGCAGTGTCCAATGGCAAAAAATTCAATGCTTTCGTGGCAAACAGTACAACTACTATCATCACTACATGATGAACGTGACACAGTCCTGTCGACTTTAAAGGGTCTACTTGGCCGCTGCTTTGACATCTTGGTTGGTTCTAAGTTAAACCTTATAAAATTTTAGTTTATCCCCACACTTTTATTCCGAAAAGAAGAAATTTGTCGCGATTATGTAACGTCACACAACCCCACCAAATTTCACAACCGGATATGCAACACAACGCATGGTTTCCGGCTACCGACGAATATTCAAAGAAAAATGATATAGCGCTTTAAATATTTTTTTTAAATTTGAATTGATTTATCTTTAGTAAGCACTCGATGAAAAACATTTGCAGCTTTTCTACTTGTGTAAATGGGTAACTTATCAAGTTATCAACATCTATAGCGGTTTAATGTATTGTTTGCGTTATATACTGCCGTTGAACTATTACCTATCGTGCTCACTATTATAGGCCTAAATGTCTGTTTCATACGGCGAGGCATATTTTGCAATTTTCATTAATTAATATCATTATTAGTTTCTATTACGAACACTTTTAACGCGCGCAGTAATACAGAAATGCGAATCTGAGCGGCGGTTAGACAGTCGCCAGGTGACTAACAGATATAGGGCCTACATCCATATCCAGATGTTTGAAAGCCGTTTGAGAAATAGCGAGTTTTGAGGCGTTTCTTGAAAGACGATTAGGCCTCTAGGGCCTTAGAGGTCAAGCAACGATTCCATTCCTTGGAATCCGTTCATTCAAGGAGATAGTACTGTTCGAATCGTATTACTTAAAATACTAATATTACTTACAAAAATAATAATCACTGGTGTAAACTTGTCCAAAATATTCGGGGTAGGCCTAATTAATTAATAATATAATATATTTGGCTATTCATTCTACACTTGTTGCATTGGATGTAGGCCTACAGCCCATCTCAATTATTGGGGGCAGGTGCCTCCGGCTGCCCCCCCCCGACTCTACCCCTATGACATTAATATTAGTCGTGGTCTAAACTCAAATTTTATGTCAAAAATGCAATAGCCTATCTGCGTTTTGTATGTAGGCCCTAGTACTAGCCTATGTAGGGCCTACACAAACTCGTGTAGGCCTGCCATATGGTGCTTTGCGCTTAGGCCTAGGCCCTAATAATAAGCTTTAGGGTAGGCCTAGCGCTTATAAATTTAGAGTTTACGATTACGATATAATTATAATTACGCTTGTGTAGGCCTATAATATAATGCATCCGTACTCTGCAGGCAGCAGGCTTACGTTTTTATAAACATTCAGTTTTTAAAACTCATCTTTTCAAAAACTCGTGTTGAAACATCAGCCTTTCTATAGCCTACAACAGACAGTCGTTTAGTCGTTTACAAATAATATGTTAAATAGCATTCATTCTAGCTCTCCCGACTCCCGTCCAGCTGTAATGGTAAAATTAGAGGTGAGTAGGCTACACGCTACCGGTTAGTTTTTCCGAAACAGATTAGAGGTGAGAATACGCTACAGTATTTTAATAAAAATATATATAGGGCCTAAATAGTTTGTGAGGTGAGTAGGCCTATACGGACTCTAGAGGTGAGTATACGCTGTAGGCCTATACCCGCGTATAGGCCTACCCTCGACTACAGCCCTACTCCCGTCCCCAATCACTACTCGATCACTTCAGTTCACGGATCTCCAACCAGAGCTGTAGGCCCTAGTCGAGGGTACACAGTGTGTATACTCACCTCTAGAGACCGTACGTAGGCTATACTTACCTCGCAAGGAGGACAGGTTGCAGTGATGATGGATCGAGGAACCGATCGAGAATCTGCGGAATTCAGAAAGGAGATCGTTCCAGAGGCGTGGTGCTGTGTAGGATATGGCTCCGTTGGAGAACTTAAGCTCGAGATGAGTAATGACTGGAGATCGAGAAAGACTGAAATAGGAGGAGGGTCGGGTGGGGCGGGTTGCCCGGATGGTGGAGAGATCAGGGAGGTACTTCGGCTGGGAATATTGTAGGATCGAGTTGTAGGTTAGTGATAGAGCTGGATTCGCTTTGGGATTTTTAGCCAATGGAGTGATTTGAGGATGGGAGTGATATGACGAGCTTTGGGCGTTCTATAGTGACAGCTCCGGCTAGTGAGTTTTGGATAGGCCCTCTAAGTTGCAAACGCTTGAGTTTAGTGGATTCAAAGTCGATGAAGAGGGAATTGCAGTAATCAAACTTTGAATGAACAATGGAGGTAGCAGTGGTGGAGGCAGTTTGAAGGTCGACCAACGAATCTATATTTGGCGCCATTTATGCGCAATTCCGAATAATAATGATTATGTTGATGATGCTGATAAAAATATATAGGCCCTAACAATAAAAATAAATATAATAGGCCCTTAATAGGCCTAATGATAACAAGCATAATAATAAATATAATAACAATAACAATGATAATTATAAAATAATAATGACAATAGGCCTAATAGTAATAAATAATAATAATAATAAATTACTATATACGCGTTTTCATTAGGCCTATTGAAGAGACGTGTTTCGATCATAATTGAAGTGACATAACAATTATAGGCCTTTATTCTCTAAATTTTAACTTAATAACATTTTATAGACTTTTTCATAATTGAAGTGACGCGACCCACAGTTTCGGAAACTCTGCCGTAGGCTACATCATGTGTTTCAATTATGAAACACGTTTTTGTTAGTAAATTTAAATTTTAAGAATAAATAGGCCCTTTTGCGTCAATTTAATAATGAAATATATAATTACATAATTATGTATAAATTTCAATTTTAAAACCAAAGGCCTTGTTACGTCACTTCAATTATGAAACACATTATTTAGTAACTTAGATTTACACAATAGGGGCCTAGCCTAAAGGCCTTTGTTACGTCACTTCAATTGTCGACAAATGTACTGTACCGTTAAAAGTTTACATTTAGGGAATAAGGCCTTCAATTGTTACGTCACTTCAATTATGAAAAACAGTATAAGTAATTTCTTTAGATTTATAGCTACAATAAAGGCCTTTGTCACGTCACTTCAATTATCGAAAAGTGTATCGTCATTATACGTTTGCATTTATGGAATAAAGGACTTTGTTACGTCACTTCAATTTGGTATCGAAATATGCGGATTTAATGCAAAAAATAAATGTTTAATTAATTTATTATTTGGCGACCCACTTTATTTTTTGCAGCAACGGCTTTTGGCTATGATTGGATTATAACTAGGCCCTCGCTGGATTGCAAGAAATTGTAAACTGTTTTTACCTAAATTTCCTTTTAATGCTTGAAACTTCCAAGCGCTGTACGTAAATCGGATTAAATCCGCATATTTCGATACCAATTTACGAAGTAAATTTTAGTACAGAATGCTTAATTTTACACAGTGGGTATCGAGACTGCCAAGATATTCACAAGTGGGTCGCGACCCAGAAAAGTTTGGGAACCGCTGATGTACGGTGTACCGACAGGCCATTATTCCAGGGGCGTAATTTTGGCCTAGAAAGTGGGGGTACCAATTTCGCATTGTTTTAGCTTCGCGACTGTTAAATAATTAAGCTTATAACGGCATCGTTTATATTACAAGCATGATAATCATAGGCTTGATGATGATGATGATGATGATGATAATAATAATAAGAAAAATAGCGACAATAATAATAACGTGATGATGATGATCACGCTGATTATAATGCTCGGTAATTGTTTTGAATCTTGAGAGCTTCCTCAGATAAAATAATAACGGACAAAAACAATGGGTATGAAAAGTGGGGGTACGTACGGTACCATCCAGTCCAAACGTGGGGTACGGGTACCCCTCGTACCCTCCATAATTAGTTACGCCTTTTGGTTAGAGAAGGAGAGGTGTGGATCAAAAGTATAATACCAAGATTGCGGAAGTGAAGGTATAAGAGACCACGAGTTAGTCCAAAGGTGCATCGAAGGGTCAGGGATTTTCTTGATTTGAACTTTGTGAATCTTTTATGTTGGACACGAAAACGGTAAAGGTTGAGTATCATGTCAACTGTTTTAATTGACTGTTCAGATTAATCGTGATAATATCCGGTTGATTGTAGTCGACGAAGAAGAACTAAAGTTATCGTAACCCTTAGACAATTTAATCATTTGTGCCAATAGTCATTTTAATAGTTCTGTAATTATGAGCAACGGCTTGTTTTCATCTTTATGATCTTTGTAAGGCATAATTTGACATTTGATTTTAAAGACGCTTTGATCTGAAGAACTTCTAATTATACTGTGTCAGAGCGTAATAGAAGACACGGTCAAGGGTTTTGTTCACTTTGACTTTTATTCTTTTAATAAATAATTCAAATTGGAAGTAAAAGTCATTATGTCTGATAAAGTGGTGGCCGCTTTAGTAGAGGAAATGTCTGAGATGACGGCGCTAATGAGAAACTTCATTTCCCGCCAAGAACAGGTAGAAACCGGTATGGCACAGTTAGCGCGGGAAGTTGGCAGTTTGCGCGGGAACTTTCCCGCCGAAAATACTGTTGTAAAGGCAGAAGGACCTTTAACACACGCAGACATATGTCAGGAAATATCCTTGGTACCAGAAAATTATATAGTGCTCAACACAAGTGGTGTTGAGGTAAGAGATAATCCCCACATGGTCCCGGGTTCAAATCCCGCACGTTTTGGCCAGTCAGTCGATGCCTTGCAACAGGGCGTGTTGTCGCCAGAGGGCGATGATAGGAACGCTACAGAACCAGAGTAGAGCAGTGCCAGAGACGCCAAACCAAGAAGATAATCGTTGAAGGAGGAGGCTGTGAATGATGGTGTCAAATGCGGCGGAAATATCGAGAAGACAGAGGCAGCTAGGAGACTGTCTTGCTGATGGCTGACGGCAGATACCATGCAGTTTATTGCACAGATGCAACTAAAGTTTGCGTGGAGTGGTGTTTAGCGAAGCCAGATTGGTGGGGGTTATGAAGTGAAATAGAAGAGAGGTATAGTCGTTTAGCCGAGCAAGGACAATAATTCGTTCAGTTAACTTAGATAGAAACAGGGGCGTAACTTTGGCTTAAAAAGTTGGGGACCAATTTCGTCTCCACTTTCGCTTTTCGCATGGAGACCATTTTGGACATAATTATTACCCTGCGAGTATTCTCATTAATTTTTTGTGTCCATAATAGCAAGCCATCTTTTTAATTGCATTAATAATAAAATATTGATTGGCATTGTTTAAAAAGTAGGGGGTACGGTACCCCCAGTCGAAAAAGTGGGGGTTACGGGTAACCCTCGTGCCCCCACAAATTACGCCTATGGATAGAAATGACAGATTGGAGATGGGACTCATAGGCGTAATTTGTGGTGGTACGAGGGGTACCCGTACCCCCCACTTTTTGGACTGGGGGGTACCGTACCCCCACATTTTGAACAATGCCAATGAATATTTTATTATTGTGCCTTCCGCAGTCTCAGCCTTGTTTCGTGTATGTAAGAAATTGGTACCCCACTGTTTAGACCAAAGTTACGCCCCTGATTAGGCCTATTATTATTATTATTATTATTATTATTATTTTTTTTTTTTTTTTTTTTTTTTTGCCCCGAGGTATACAGGATCCCTCAGGGACTTCAATATTAATTAGTGTAACATCCGGAAAATCAAACCTCGTTATTATTATTATTATTATTATTATTATTATTATTATTATTATTATTATTATTAAATTTCTCAGTCCCACTGTGTCACACAAAAGCTGCGTGATGTGGTCTCTCTGACGTGGCTTTTGTGTGGCGCAGAGAAATTTAGATGATTTGTAATTGTAATTGTAATTCAGTAATTGTAATTGAACATTTATATAGCGCCACTCAAATCAGAGGCGCTCTCGACACGCATCACTGCCAATACCGGCAAAAAGAAAGGTTATCAAGCGTCTACGGAACTGAAGAGGAGAGAGGACAAGGACAAGATTTACATTTAGGACCTACATTATTATACAGTATGGTAGGCCTACATCGTTGTAGGCTTAGACCTATATATCTAAAACTAGGGCCTATATATCATGAATGTTGCTTTGTCAATATATTGTGGTGCTATACAAATTAGCAAACGGTCCCGCAGAAATAGCTCTCGCAAACATAATATTATTTAATTAATTATATTGGATATTTCATTTCTAATAATATTACCGCTACGGCGCTAGGCCTACCTTATTTTATTATTTTAATAAGCGCTGTTATCGGTAGGCCTATTTATAAATGAGTTGACCCAGGTTTTTCGAGTTTTAAATATAAATGACGTCATTTCAATGTTTGTTCATATATTCCGATGACGTCATCGTCTCTATAGTTTCCGCGGCTTTGTTGCAATATTGTTACTTTGCTCCGGGTGTTTTCTCGGGGACGGAGGGAGGTCTGCGGTGGACGGGGCGCTTTCTCGTTTCGACGACGGAGCTTTCGCCTCTGTCAGCAGTTTGTTATACTTTTCCCTGCTGAGCCTCTGGCGTGGCGTAAAACCCCGTAAGCTCATTGTTTGGCAGGAGGGCCTCTGGCGTGGCGTAAAACCCCGTAAGCCAATACTTTGTACGTAGTTATACTTTTCCCTGCTGAGCCTCTGGCGTGGCGTAAAACCCCGTAAGCTCATTTGTTTGGCAGGAGGGCCTCTGGCGTGGCGTAAAACCCCGTAAGCCAATACTTTGTCAGTAGTTTGTTATACAATTCCCTGCTGAGCCTCTGGCGTGGCGTAAAACCCCGTAAGCTCATTTGTTATGCAGGTGGACCTCTGGCGTGGCGTAAAACCCCGTAAGCCAATACTTTGTACGTAGTTATACTTTTCCCTGCTGAGCCTCTGGCGTGGCGTAAAACCCCGTAAGCTCATTTGTTTGGCAGGAGGGCCTCTGGCGTGGCGTAAAACCCCGTAAGCCAATACTTTGTCAGTAGTTTGTTATACAATTCCCTGCTGAGCCTCTGGCGTGGCGTAAAACCCCGTAAGCTCATTTGTTATGCAGGTGGACCTCTGGCGTGGCGTAAAACCCCGTAAGCCAATACTTTGTCAGTAGTTTGTTATACTTTTCCCTGCTGACCCTCTGGCGTGGCGTAAAACCCCGTAAGCCAATACTTTTTTGGTGTTTTGAGTTGTGTATTTCGGTCACTTCAATCATGCACAGATCTACACGGGCGTTTAATGCCTCAAGTTCATAGGCGTAATTTGGGGGCACGAGGGGTACCCGTATCCCCACTTTTTGGACTGGGGGCACGGTACCCCCACATTTTGAACAATTTCAATCAATATTTTATTATTGTGCCTTCCCAGAGATCGCAGTCTCAGCTTGCTTCGCGTATGTAAGAAATTGGTACCCCCCACTTTTTAGACCAAAGTTACGCCCCTGATGGGACTGTATAGTTATAAGTTTTCCTTGTTAAGATTTGCTTTTTTGAGAAGGGGAGTGACTATAGTGTGTTTAAATGATTGGGAAGTTGCCGGTAGAGTGAGAGATTGATAATTTTTTGGTGATTAATTAAAGGAGCGAGTACAGAAGCAGTCTTTTAGAAGAGAGGTTGGGGTAGGATCAACTTGATCAAGTTCGCACCACTTGTTGGGAAGAGTTTAGGAGTGACACTTCTGCTTCGGAGGCTGGAGAGAGAATTGGGAGCGATAACTGATAGGCAGTAGGAGTAGGGTTGAGAGAATGGGATGAAATCTAACCAGTGCTGGAGGAGCCAAGGGCAGTGTCTAGAAGAGATTGAAATACTACTTCTTAAACGATATCTTAATTCTCATGTCGAAGACGAGGCATGCCTCGTCTTGAGAATTACGATGAGGCTTCGTCATGCCTCATACAGGTTACAGGCCTGCTCACAAAATAGGCCTATATGTACTCAAATCTAATTTGTTTCGGAAAACTAACCGGTAGCGTATGTATACTCGCCTACAGCCCTGTCTTCAACCGATATATATATATATATATATATATATATATATATATTATACAGTGCTTTTTTTCTAGAAAAAAAGGTTCCGGAACGCAACAATAGGTTCCGGAACGCAACAATAATGGGCGGACTAAAATCACGAGAAAAACGGGGGTTAGGGGTTGGGAGGGGTCTCAATAAACACTGAAAACAGTTCAAAAACACTTAAATTAAATTAAGATAACTAAATTATTGTTTTTATTATTAAAATAAATAAATTATTTTTTAGTAGCTGAAAAAGGTGCCGGAACGCCGTTCCGGCTCGTTCCGGCTGAAAAAAAGCCCTATATATATATATAAATATATATATATATATATAATCACACTGCACCTCGACTCTGTAACGATCATCCCTCTGAATTTAGCATAATTTCACTTCCCTCACCGATAAAGCCCCTCGTTCACTCATCACTCCATATTTCCCATGTTCCTATATGGAACCCATGTGGGTTTCACTTAATAGTTAATACCCACGGAAATGCTGGGAGAGAAATTGAAGTTCCACCTCTTCAAGAATGCCTACAGGCCCCTACAGTACTAATTCTATTCAATCCTCCAGCTTAAAACGTTCTTTGTCCTCAACGAAACCCACCTTAGCAGCTCTTCTACCTCTTCTCTCTGGCAATCGGACTATAGGATCTTCTCTCATCTCTGGGCAACCCATGGGACACGATGCAGTGCTCACGAATATGCTTAGTTTTACAGTAGTGCGTATAGCAATTTGGAATTTACATAAAATTATTGGCCTACGATTAAAGCGCATGTCAAGTGTGTCTGCGAGCACTGGCGTAAACTTGTCCAAAATATTGGGGCGGGGGGAGGGAGATTCGGTTATTTATTCTACACTTGTTGCATTGGGTGTAGTCCATCTAAATTATTGGGGGGGGGGGAGGCACGTGCCCCGGCTGCCCCTCCCGAGTCTACGCCTGTCTGCGAGGATGCCAGTCCCAAGTTGCATCGCGACTACGGTTATCAGACCATTTGGCTGAACTACAGAGAACCTGAAACTTGTGCCAGCACGATCCGCTCACGGGACTTCAATTAAGTGGTGTGGTAGACCCAGTGATGGCACCAGACATTTTTTGTAGCCAGGGCAGTCATACAAGTAACCAGTGCAGAGGGTGATTTATGCCCCGAACAAATTCTGGGTATGGCAAAAATTCTGGCAGGGCAAACGCTATTTTACCAGGGCATTTGCCCTGGTGTAGCGCCACCACTGGGTAGACCCTACCTGCTCAAACAGGCAGCAATAGTTAACTAAGGATGTCTACTGACCAAGTTACTGAACTATGACCAGGGTCCAATCTAGATGGTGGCTGTTGAAAAACTTGTCACTTTCCCAGACATCTGCATCTAAGCTACTGAACTAATATGTTCATCCTCAACATGTATTTAGAATGTTATAACATTTTATATAGGCCTACCTGTGAGCCATCATAAAAGGGCATTACCAACTTTCAATCATATCACACGTATTGAGTAATGTGTACCGTAAAAAGCCATTAGGGGTCATCCATAAAGGACGTCTGCAATGAGGGGGGAGGGAGGGATCATCGAAATGCGGACAAAGGGGGGAGGTTATGACCAGTGCGGACGTCCGCATCGAAACTTTTAAATGTTATAGTTTTTTTAAACACCACCTTGTTTCAACCATACCCAAAAGACGAAAAGGTCAGTGAAGTGATTGCGTAAAACTTCTACCTTTACTGCGACTTTAAAGAGGCTTTTATTACTGCACATCCTGCGATGTGAAACCTGAACGGTCACTTAAACATGCACAGGAACTGTGGAATAATTGTAAAAATATTGACGACGACATTAAAAATTGGCTTAGGCATCAGGACGTCCACAATGGGGGAGGGAGGGAGGGTAAGGCCAAATGCGAACAAGGGGGAGGGAGGGGTCCAAAGTGGGTCATATTTTGCGGACGTCCTTTATGGACGACCCCTTACCAAAAATTCAGTTGTATTGTGGCTGCAGTGTACAGGTGATTTCGTTAATACACGTACATCAACTCCACAAAAGAATACAACAATTTAGAAAAATAACATATTCTTGTAATATATTGGCTCTTGCTACAATATAATACTAAAAGTCAATGTCAATCTTCTGATCCATGTATGATAATCCCATCTGTGAAACGCAGAGATGCAACGACACGGATCGATACAACAGATCCCGAGCGATCACAGCAACCCGTCAAACAAACTCTGACAACAGTGCAGCGAAAAATCACTTCTTCGATACGGTCACAACAGAACGAATGCTGTCACAAAAACATACACATTTTGCCAGATGTTATACTACAAGCAAATTTCCATAACCACTGCTGCAATTTTAATATGTATCCTACAAATCCATCGACTCCATAACTATAAACGCCAAGCATTAAATGTTATCAGTGCCACCATTACTTGGTAATATCAATAGCTGTATTATAAGGAGTTAATTGCATATCAGGCCATTCTTTGTTATCTATGATCAACAATACAGGATTGTGGTTTAAAAAGTAATGGATCATAACAGAAAAAGAATCTGTGGACGACATAACAGATGCAGGTTTTGCTTAGTAAATGGCAAATACTGTACAAGACTAAGCTTACGGATTTTGTTTTCACTCGGCATATATAAAAAGTATTCTTGTATATACTGGAAACTTACTTGTATATGTTACATTAGGCTCTTTGCTTATTACTCGATAATTTGGATCTGCTCCCTTATAATAAATCAATCAACCTAGACAATTATTATATACCACCTAGACCTATCAAGCTTTAGCACTCCCATTGTACAGTTCAGTCCCACTGACCTTTGACCCGCATGCATGAGGTCAAATGCCTCATTGACGCGATCCAGGTCCATCGTGTGAGACACAAATTCATCAACCTTTAGTTTTCCGGACCTGTATTCCTCGACCAGTTTCGGAACACTGTCACGACTCTTCCAACCTGCATGTCAAAGAAGAAGCTCAACATTAGTGCTCAACAATATAAACAAATTATATTAATATTATCACATCATTATGTTAACATTTTCTCCCCTTTTTCAATAAAAGAAATTTGTTCATATTTAGATCCAAGGTACACATTTCCTAATCTAATCTAATAAATAAATGGATCAAACTGAATATCAAAAACGGATTTCATTTTTCATTTACACAAAAGACATAGCCAATGGGTCTACAGTGGTCATCTAGTGGTCATTGTGCAGGACTCAACTCAAAGGTCATGGGTTCAAACCCCCTACCAGGACAAAGATATTTAGAAATTCTGTTTCACTTGGAACCCTAACTAACTTGGTTAGAAGATATACTGCTGGGACGATGATCAGACATGAACTAATATACCCATTTACCAGGTATGTAAATAGGTATGTATAAAGTCAGTAAAACTTCTATTAAGTTTTTCCCTTTTGTTATTCACACCTCCAAAAGCAGATCCCTTCCATGTACGTCCAGTAACCAGCTGGAAAGGGCGTGTGGCAATTTCTTGCCCCGCAGCAGCCACTCCGATGATCACAGACACTCCCCATCCCTTATGGCATGCCTCCAAAGCTGCTCTCTGCAAGGCAACAAACACATCAACTACTATTCATTCCTGTATGTATATAGCACCATCATTGTTCAACAAAGACTTGTAATTTGGTCAAGTGGACAGAATGCCTGATGATCAACTCTTACACAAAGCACTACAGGCACCATATAAAGGGGAGACACAAAGATAGCTGAATAACTACACGGGATAGACAAACGAGGACATATCAAGACCTGGACTAAACACCAGATATAGTAATTTGATTTGAAGCCTTTGCTGCACATGGTGCCATAGTTAGGCGAGTATTTGACTGATCATTTACAGTGAGCTGGCAGGTGTCAAAAGGAAGTGAAAACAACTTAATTTGCTGAGAAGAGGTTTTTAATTACTGAATAGTCATTTTCAAGGTAGCATTATTAGACTATAAACTACATACAACTCTTAGCATTTACACTGCTTTGCAAATTGTTGTAATTAAAATTTATATACGAAAAAGAAAACAGTCATTTAAGCTAATCATTAGAGGTTGCTATACCTATGATATGTTAGAGAATTCGTATAAATTGTAAAAACAATATAAGCTGGATAAACTTTTGTCAAGTTCTTAAAATGCACTCTACAGAAGCCCAAACAAAGACATATCGACAATATAAACAATATTAACAAATCATATATATAATAAAAACACATTGAAGAATACAAATGAAGACAAACAAACACTATTAACAAATACATTCACACAATATTAACCAAGACACAATAAACCAGTGGTTCTTAACCGGTGTGTCGCGACACACTAGTGTGTCGTGAATCGACGGGCGGTGTGTCGCGTGAACATGGTGTGTCGCGAAAAATTGGTGTGTCGCGAATTGTCACAGCCTACGTCCGTCATTCTTGCATTACACTTACTGTAGCGGACGTAGGCTGTGAGAATTCGTGGTATCCTATTTATCCATTCTGCTATATCCCAAGCAGTGTCGACCATGATGTTTACCTTATACCCATAATGTAAGATAATATGCTTGTACAGTGTCCACGTTTGCGACTGCCCGATGTAAACTTTTACCCATTACCGTACAATCGAAATGGATAAATTTATCAAAAACAACGAAAATTTTGCGAATCTACAACTGATGATGCGGAATCAGATTTTCGTAGCAATGAGACGGATTCTCGCAACAACAGTAGTGAATACGAAAACGATGCTGCTGCCACTGCTAGTTTTAGTAAACCAACCAAGAAAAACATGAAAAAAAGAAGAAATCTGTTGTGCGCAAGTGGAACGATGACTACTTGAAATATTTTGGATCCTCGTTTATGATCCAGAGCAAAAATCCAGGAGCAAAAATCCCATTAACTGTTCCTAAGTTAAAGTAGAAACTAGAAAGGATCCAATATGAACATTTTCATTATTAAAAATGTTAACAATTTAGCATTTTAAATAAATAACTAGTTTAACTTTAACATTTTTCACAATATTCATGTACGACGATTGCATGGTGTGTCGCCAAATTTGTTTGCCTGTTTTAGTGTGTCGTGTGCCAAAAAAGGTTAAGAACCACTGCAATAAACAGTATAATCAAATACATATCAAACAGTCTAAGCATAGACATCAAACAATATAAACGAAGATATACACGGTGAGTCATTAAAAAACGTGTCCCTATATAATTTAAAATAATTCATGCAGATAACCATCATTTTCAATGAAATTTCAGAATAATGACGCTTGATAGTCTAGCTAAGTGCAATAAACATTATTTTTGTAAAAAGCTGAACCTGCCTAAACTATAATTACATCACGACAACCTTCGACAAAATGGTGTCCACCGAAGAAGATAACATGTCATAACATTATAAAAAAAGAATAAAAAAATTACGGTGCGAAACGTTTTCAAAGGAATTTTCAGATAAAAGGTTGATTCGTGGTGGATTTAATGTTCTCCTTTCAAAGATCGATAAAACAGGGTTTTCTTTATCGTCGACCAGGTAGAGACCGCCCGCAAACGGCCAGAACAGTCGACAAGAGACTTGAGTTACTGTAAACTGAAACCTGATTTCATTCCGCCTACTTTGTGGCCATCTGACCAGTGGCGTCACTAGAGCTGGTGTCACCCGGTGCGGTAAGTCATGGTGTCACCCTCAAAAAAAAGATTACATTTTTTCTTTTTTTAGGAATTCGTCTGCCGACAAACTTTACTTTTTGAAGGATTTCATCTCCCAAAAAAGTTGATGACCTTTTTTTTTTTTTTATAGTCATCCGCCTCTTTTTTGACTTCTGACATCCTTCTTTTTCCGGTCTCCAACCATAATGCCATTACCTCTTTTCCCTCTTTTCCTTTCACAGGAATTCGCCTCCCCAAAAAGTTATCGCCTCATCTTAAAAAAAATTTTCATTTGCTCATCTTGGGTGTCACCCCCCTCTGAGGGTGTCACCCGGTGCGGTCCGCACCCCCCGCACCCCCCTCGGGACGCCACTGCATCTGACATCCTTGATTTAAATCCGGTAGATTATAAAATGTGTAAGCTTAAGTGTCATGCAAGAATGGTCTACAGATATCGAATACATGATGTCAACGAGTTGCATCATCGAGTTTTGGAAGCATGGGACGAAATGGATCAGCGCATCATTGATGAATTGGTCAAGGAGAGGTGTATGCGTCTTTGCGCACGCTTGGATGCCCAAGGAGGTCAATTTGAACATAAACTTTAAGTTTCATACTGTTCTCTAATAACTCCTCTATCTTTACTTAAAATTTCTTTAACATAACCTGATATCTGACAAAGTTATAGCAAAATATGTAGGGACACGTTTTTTTATGACTCACCGTGTATAACACAATATATAAAGATATATTGAATAATGCAAATTAAGAGACATCAAACTCCATTAACAATATAAACAATACGTTGAACACCTGTTCAACATATTGAACAATATAGATATATCAAACAACATAAACAACAACGACACTCAAATACAGTAGAAGTTCAGTGTTAAAAGCACCAACCATGGTGGCTACATTTCCAATGCACTCAAAAGTGAAGTCTGGTCCCCCATCTGTCGACTCGATCAGGACTTGTTGGATTGGCTTATCAAAGTCTTTTGGATTAAGGCACTCAGTTGCTCCAAACTGCTTTGCTAATGAAGCAAACAGAAACAGGACTGCCATAAAGTAAAACTTCTGGTTTAGCATGCCTCTCTCAGCACTAGTTCTCAAAGGCATCCTGTTAAGGTTGTAGAAACTTAAAGTGCACACACGCAAACATGACAAAATTGCAATGTGACATATGTTCAAAATTGTATTTTGCACTACAAAAATACTTTCAATTTTGCATAAATCAACAAGATACAGATATAAACACCTTGAATCTTATATTACACAACGTTTCATGGATGAAATGTACCACATATACCCTGTTACTCTTATCTAGGCATCATAAAATGTAAGGTAACATTTGCATAGCCCCAGTTAAATTGTAGTTAAAGGGACTAATCTCTTGCTACCTCTGGTGTTTACACATTTTCACAACTTGCAACTCTAAATTAATTGCAAGTCAGATTAATTTTTGCTACTACTTGTACTTGTAAATCAGTGGCACTACGATCTGAACCAATGAAATCACTGTCAAATAATACAGACTTCGGGCACTTGCAAAACTGTGGGACAAACCGAGGAGCTCGAGCTGCAGCTCTTGAAATAGGCAATTCCAGCTGGTGGGCCCAATATAGGCAAAGTTTTAGCTTTAGCAGTATACATACTAGTGATAGTCAGAAGTCCATGGGCAGCCGACCAAAGGGTGCAAAGACCCAGGATTGAGGAGACTGAAATGCAGAAGTTCCTAAGGTATGGTGGAGCAGAGCCAACAAGACTATTGCTCGTAAGGATCAGGATCCTAAACTGAATACTAGTACTTCGGTATTACAGCATACTGTATTCTAGTACTTCTTGCCTGTACTTCTGGGACATCTGTTGTTTAGTTTTGAGCAAAGCCAAACCATAAAGAAAGACAAATACAAAGTTAATGACAGAAGACACCAACCAATCTCAAATTTTGAAGGATTTACATCAATTCCAATGATTCGTGCAGCTCCTGCCTTCTGACAGCCCATGATGGTTGCCAGCCCAACAGCACCCAAGCCCCAAACAGCACAAATCGATCCTGGTTCCACCTAGTACATGGAAAGAAATAAGTCTGGATATACAAAAATTATAAAGAATCATTGAAAAGAATTGCACTACTACATAAAATATCCAAAACATCAGTCAATGGTCACTTGAAGTAAAACGATCTATGGTCAAAAGCTGTATCCTGTTGATGAAGCCCAGCACAAAATTTACTAGGTCAAGGAAACCAAAGGTCAGGCTGTGGTGTTGAAACAGACTAGTTCAAGTCTCATCTATAATGGTTCAAGATCCACTCAGGGAAGCACAGTCTGATATAAATATACAAAACAACAATAATATGGCGATACAATAGAGTTAAGTCCTTACCTGAAATGTAAAAATCAGTGATAACCTTATGGTCCTTATGTTACATGTCAGCTTTAGCAGTAGACTCACTTTATCCACAATAATTATATAAGTACAATGGGAAACAATTGAAAACAAAATCAATTACAAACTATTCAAGGCAAACCTTAGCCGAGTTCAACGCAGCTCCATAGCCAGTGGAAATTCCACATCCCAATAAGCAGACCTTCTCCAAAGGCGCAGCAACATCCACCTACAGCCAATCAAGTACTAATTACAATGAAGCAATACACACTATCAAGTACTATGGTATATTTATGCAAGTAATGTTCCTATTTAAAATAAATTATATAACTTTTTTATCTTGTCTATCTTTGGAACAAATCAATTTAATCTAATCAGAGTATATACTTAACTACATCAGAAACTGGTTAAGTATACATTACCCATTTAACTTATCTTCACTACATAGTTTGCCAAGGAATTGATATTTTACTAGACTATTCATGTACAGTGTAACCATGGTGGTCAATTATGAGGCTAGTCTGAAGTTTTAAATGCAAACTTTACCTTGCAAACTGATATAGCAGCCACAACTGTGTATTCACTGAAAGTGCTGCACCCCATGAAGTGCAACACCTGTTTCCCCTTGCAGGTGAAGCGAGATGTTCCATCCGGCATCAAGCCCTGACCTTGTGTCACCCTGAAAAAGCCCAAACACGAATGACTGCATTAAATACATTCACCAGGAAATTCAGGGTTAACTTGAGATCCAACTGTAAATACTGCAGACTTTCTCTACACAATTCTTCATCATCACCCTTTCTCTTTCAAACAAAAGCTACAAAGCTTCATATTTATTTGCTTGGATGTAGACTCATTTAAGCTTTGTTAACTTAACTACATTCTGGAACACATTTTTCTAAGTATGACGTTACCAAATTAAATCATGACATGCAAATATGCACACATAAATTTAACTACAATATTAATTAAAATGGTGTTAAAGCAAAAACTGAAGAAATGAGCATATAAATGTGCTGGTAGTACAGAAACCTTATCTTCTGACAGAGGTTGGTCTTGGGATTTCGGCAGAATTTGCAATCGTTGCACTGAGGAACATAAAGTGGAATAACATGATCTCCTAAAAAATAAATAAGCATTAAGATAAAGAAAAATATATTGACTACTGTTACAAACTCAAGATCTACTGATGAGATGCACTGTTCGTTAGATAGCAACTTCAGTCATACATCCTAGTCTGTTTGTAACATCATGAGCTGAATGCTTCCATACTTTTGATGAGAGTCACACAGCTATAGAGGGACATAAAACATCAGTTATCCTGATCTTTTATTATTGGTATATAAACATAACAAAAACCAGAAATTTATTTCATGTACAGCACACAAATATTCAAGAGTGTGACACTACCTGGACTCAAGTCAGTTACGCCTTCACCCACGCTTTCCACAATTCCACCACCTTCATGGCCCAGAATGATGGGAAAGGCACCTTCTGGGTCCAGTCCATCCAGAAGGTAAGCATCTGTATGGCAAACGCCCGAGTAGAGGACCTGAAGAGAAAAAAATAATCCAAATCTTACAAAACAACAATGTCTGAGGTTCAAATCCCAGTGACTTATCGGATACTGGCCCTTTACAATATAGCTCAATAAAGGCTAAGACATGTTAGCTGGGTCTTACCATTTGCAGAAGAGGACTACACCATTCTGTTGGTATCTTTCTCTACAGAGGATGGTATGGTTTACAATTTTTACTTTGACCATGGTTTCACTTAAAGCAAACATCAGTTGATCCATTGTGCATTATGATAACGGACTACGTGGTATGTCATTCAATTAGAAAGAAAAAACACAACGAACACAAAAATGCGTAAAACACCTGGCAAAGAAAGTGACATGATAAACATAAAGAGAATTCTCAAATCACCTTAATTCTCACTTCACCAGCCTTAGGTGGAGCCACCTCAACAGTCTCAATTGTCAGTGGCTTCTTCGCTTCCCAAGCCACAGCAGCTCGACAATGAATCGTCTGAAAAAATTAACAATCACACTAAGATTTTCTGTTCCACAGCCTAACTGTCAGTGGTATGGTTTAAACAAAGTTCTGCTAATGAAACTGTGGGATTGTTGACAAATTTATCAGATAAGATATGCACGAAAAATGTTACTTGCAGTTTTATTTCAAAACACTGGGTAACATAATATTT
Source organism: Allolobophora icterica (assembly GCA_963556255.1). Classification (NCBI taxonomy): domain Eukaryota; kingdom Metazoa; phylum Annelida; class Clitellata; order Crassiclitellata; family Lumbricidae; genus Allolobophora; species Allolobophora icterica. Next base: position 59,296,369 of record OY744605.1, read on the forward strand.
TACACCCATAATAAGCAACATAACTAATAATACCTCCCTAACTCATTCAGGTTTCCTCTAATTGTATAAAATTTACCAAAACCAGCGAATCATCTTAAAACTGTCTGGTCACAAAACTGGTAATATATCATTTTAGTGTTCCTGATTATTTACGTTCTACTTCTATTATGAGATTTAGTATGCATTTCATCTATCATCCAACTTCTAGGTTGAGCTCTAGTATGAACTATTTTCATCACTCAGTCAACCCGAGCTTGAGTTTTAGTATAAAATATTTTCATCCATCATCTAACTTCTAGTTTGAGTTTTAGTAAGAAATATTTTCATAGCTCATGCAACGTCTTAATAAGAGACACTAAAACGATAATCTACCAAAAAACTCTAGATGACAATTATAAATTATGGTTAACTAAAACACAGTTAGAACATTTCGTTTTCTGGTGCATTCTGCATCATATAACGCAACGAAACATTTACAGCCTCTCTTAACATTTACAGCCTCTCTCAAGTACTTCCCGAAGATGTCAGGTTAGCGCCAATACAAGTTTTTAGATTTTAATTAGAATGCCCCAAGATTTCAGCAAATTATTTTGCACAAAATTAAGTATTTTAAGGTGGAATCGCGTTACATCAAAACATCCCGCAAAAGTCAAAGTCTATGGCCCATTTTCTGCAGCTACGTAGCTTGAACTGGGATGCGCTAGAGCACTCGAGGTGCTCTTTGAACCGAACGCCTACAAATCCAGCAAAACCAACCAACAACTGCCGACAGTCAACAGTGCTTAGTTCTTTGAATTTGCAATGAAAGACAACAGCCTTTTGCTAATAAACAAAGCATTCGACATTTAATTAACGAATCTTTTACTATTATACCTTTCCTAACGTTTCTGCAGCCATCTTCTTGTTCAACAAGGCTTCGTCCAGTGTAAAGATTCTATATATAAGGATTCCATTAGAGGATTGGTCACTCGTGAAAATAATGTGCATATCCGTTTCATCCTTACCCACAGATGTCGCCCACTTCAAATTTTGTTTTTGACAGTTCATATGGTGTTTTAAATCTCCATAGACAATTTTTACTTCGCAAACATAATTTTTCGTCGATTTGCCTTCATAAATATAATTAACTGAATGCATTTGTTATGTAAATAAGATGCGACAATTTCATTATCCCCGATCATCGCCCAAAAACTAGACGTTGTATAGGGAGTTTCCAGTCCTGAGACGTTGAGGTCGTAGGTCAGTGAAGGTCCTTGGTTCAAGGTCTACTAAAGGTCCTGGTTATGGGTTAAGGTCAGGATTACCATCGACGTATATTGGGCCAATATACGTCGATGGGATGTACAACTCAGATTATATTCGAGTTTTTTTCTGATAAGTAGTGTCTTGTTGCAAAAATACGGGAGCGAAGTTATCAGGGTCTAAATATTGGAACACGTTATAGGGCCTACTACATCACGAAGCCACTGACATTCCAGAAACGTCTGTCCACACACAACAGCCGCGGTAAAATAAGTAAATCTCATTAGTTATTAAGCAGCATAATCTTGTAGGACCTCATTTGAAGTGATGGTTATATTTCGAACAGATCATCGGTTGGTTATCGTTTATTGTTTTATTGGTTCTAGAACTTTGGATCCGACTAAAAATAATATCGATTTGAGCCGACTTAATTTTGCCCAATTGACAGCGTCTAATGTAGGTCAGGAAATTGAGTCTCTACGACGTAACTGGTCGCAAGTTGCGTCAGGGGCGGTGGGTGGTGCTATGGTGCGTGTCCAATACAGGTCTTGGTATTCTCAAACTTTGGAAGTAGGAAGTACTTTGGATTTTCGATTAAAATTTAACGGTAAGTGTTGTATGCATTGAATATTAACAAGTCACAACTACTAATGGTTTTATTTTGCATTTCATGGTATGAACGACTCCTGTTGCCGTGGCACAAATGGATTACTTAACTGGAAATTATAACTTTATCGAATGTAGGAATAGCGAGGACACTCGATCGTGGACCTGTCAGTATGTTTAGGCTACTGTCGGGATTTCATAAGTGATTTATTAACTTACATGATTAAGTTCACATTGTTTACAGAAGGATTGATACAACGGGTATGATAATGGTGTTGCCACAACATTGTAACTGTATGGCTGTGAATATTTACAGCTCTGAGAACTTATTTGTTTTGATAACTACATCTTTCTAAATGGATTTTTCTTTAAAAAAGAACGAAGGAACTATAATAAACTGACTAGTATTAAGCACAACTTGCAGTTTTGCTGTGATTCGTTGCTAGTCTTTAATTATTGCTTCTAGTAAACCTTTCTGTACATAGTCACTGGATTTCAACCTGCCACTGAAAGTGACCCAGTAATTCTTACTCATGCAGAGTTAATAAATTGGTCTCTCTGATGCAGCTTTACTTAGTTGTGTGTTTTTAAGTGATTTTTATTATGTTACATTCATAATTTGCTTTTGCCAGTAAATCTTTTTCTTCATTGTTTACATTGTTCATGTGCATATGCATGTGTCTAGTTATTTACACAGCACCTTTTAGAGCTTTTAAAACCCATTAAAACATGATTATAAGTAAGTAAGTAAGTATATTCTTTAATGAACCGCCTGCAAATGCACTGCGGCTAACAAATGTGTACATTGTGACTTTGACAGATTACGTTTTGCACCAATTGATCCTCATGTATTGTTCCCCGTGCGCGGACAGCCATACAACAGCGCCGTGCCTTCTCTGTGGCTGGCCCCATGACCTGGAATGGGCTCCCTACCAAACTCCGCCAAATACCGATTGGTCATTTCACCTTGTTTCTTACTGTTCTCAAAACTGCGTTGTTCGACCGTGGTTGGGCTGGGAGCGCTCCTGAGTAGGCAATCTTGAAGTCTTGAAGGGGCGCTATAAAAAACTGCTTTAATAATAATAATAATGTAGTAGTCAGTGATTGAGTTTCTGTAAAATGCACCAATAATCTAACTGATTTTTCTTGGATCCATGATTCAAATTTGTCATTTCTAAACAAGGTTATCATAGTTCCTGTGAACTCTTTAGTGACCACAGCAATGCAAGTACTGTACCAGTAACGGGTAAGGGCTATTGGTTAATCCGGATGGGGCAGATGGTGAAACTTCCCCCATTAATTCAGAACTTCAGGGTATAGACTCCCATTTGGCTTTGACATTGAAGTCACTTTATTGATTACCAACAATTTACAAAACATGCAGATATGCAGGTCTGTGAAAAAAGGTGTCAAATGGAAAACTTAAAAGGAACAATATTGGTCCTGCTATGATCCCCAAAATACAGCTTAAGGGTGTACAGGTGGTATTACTAGTCAGTCATGAAATACAGGTTATTAACCCTTAAACCGCCGCATACTAGGTGGGGTTAATGCACCCCGGACGCCAAATACTTTTTTGTTGCAATATACGTCGAAACGTCACAACTCACTGAGAAACAGTGAAAGTTTCACTCAAACCGTGACATTTATTGAAAAATTGTCTATGTTACGTCACCTAAAAATCTATTCTAGCAGTGTCTACATGTAGTCAACTATAATGCAGTTCAGTAGTCCCTGCAAGTGTGATAGTTTTCAAAGCAAGGTGATATGCACAATGCTGGGCCACCATCACAACCAGCAAAAAAGTATTTGGTTTCCACGCGTTTACGAGATTGTCCTTTCACCCATCGCTTCCATTTTCCTCGGTGAGATTTACAGACAACACAGTCACGTCTCGGATTTTTCTTCCTTGCAGTTGGTGGGATTGGGGCTGGCCAGTGCTTGGATTCGCGGAACTCCGGGCGAAGCAGGTTTGAGCTGTCTGAACTGAAACGTCCTGGTTGAGCTGGTCTTGTAACATGATCTTCTTCAATGCTGCTGGACACCATGTGCTCAATAACCTAATTGCTAATTCACGCCAGCTTACAATAAACAACTGCGACAACAACGCGAGCAAAAGAACAGTTCAGTCTGCATACTGAATGCCAGCGTTCAGCCACAGCCCGCTGGCCCAGCTGACCACGCCGTAGGCCTGGCCGACGCTGCATGGGTTTTTAGGGGGCAGCTCATGTACATCAGTCAGCTCAGATAGTCACAGAAGTTTGTTACCGACTATAGGCGGTACCGGTGTTCAACAAATATGTGTCACCGGCTATAGTCGGTTCCGGCGTTCTGTTAAATTTCCTGGGGAACCGAAAGGGTTCGGTTCCGGCGGTTTAAGGGTTAAATTGTGTGAACTAATTTCTTTGTAAAGCTTAATTATTTCCATCAACTATGTAATGCATATGTTTTGTCTTTCTCCACCTTTCTCTCTGCTGCAGACCATAAATTATACCATGGTAATGGCAAGAATGTCTCCTTGCTGCAATTATTTTTCTGAGAATGAATGTTCTTGGTTGAAGAACCTTTGGTTGAACCACATACATGACAAAATCGATCAGTATATCATTAACTGTACTGTTGCAAGGTTTAATATTAAATTATCAACTAAACAGTCTGGGTTAGGGTTGGTACCAATATCTTGAGATTTTGAAGGTTGCTTAGGGGGACATGATAGCCAAGTGATTAGCATGCTGGGCTGTCAACTGAGATGTAAGGGGTTTAAATCAAATCCCCAAGACAGAAGTTTGTTTCAGAATTTCTGCTCCACCTGCATCCCCTAGCAAACTCTGCCATAATGAGTACACTGACCGGGATGATCAGACAGCGAGGGAGAGGACTGGCCACCCACCCTCATGTGCCAAGACTAAGAAAAATTATGGCATTAGCACTTCTTGCCCATGGCTGCCTCTCAGGCTAGCTTTAGAAATTGTAAGTAAGTAAGTAAGTATATTCTTTATTTTGCTCTTCTTCTTCATGATTCATGCTCTGAATGAATGAATGAATGTGAATTATTGATGAATGAATGAACCTTAGATATCATCATGAAAAGCTGATTTGTGACCAACCATCAACCATAACATCTGAATTTTATTTTACGTAGAATGAGAGTAATGTGCATAAGAACGTAATTGCATAAATATAGCAATTAAATAACTGTAGAGCTTCACAATTCAGCATGAAGTGGATGCTAAACTGAGAACAGACCTTTCGAGAAGTTCTTAGAGACAGGTGATGTGAAACTGTAGAGACATAATTGCATACCTTTGTAGCCTGTTTCTGGAAGTTTGCATGGTGCAACATAATTAAGACGTATTTTGTTAGGCAGGTCGCATTACAAATATGCAGAAAAATTTCTGTGACATTAATTCATTCGAGAATTTAGAGAATTTATGTACAGCGCCCCTTCAAGGAACTACTCAGAGGCGTAGTACAAATTGTGATAAAAACATGGTTGGAACATGGATTACCAAAGTAAATTTGATTCAGGAATGCATTTAATCTTTATAGCAAGGTATTTGATAAAGTACTGGTAGTAGTTTAAAAAAGTTTCAGATGTACAAGTATGTACAATTGTACAGTACTTAACTGTTTTCTTTTGTAGTATCGTCATGGAAGCAAAAACTTTATTTGATTTTAATGGCCAAACTGCGGAAGAGCTCAGTTTTCGGAGAGGTGTCACCATAAAGGTCTGTGTCAGTTGAAGTCCTGTGAGATGATGCTTGTCTAAGCCTTGTTTTCAGAGTTCAGAGTTTATTGAGATTAGTGATATGAAACGATTTTTTACCGGTAAAAAAACCTGGATTTTGACCAGTGGATTTTTTACTGGTAAAAATCTGCATTATATTTTGACGTGGTAAAAAATGGTAAAAATTCTAAATGCTTTAATTTATATTTCTTTATGCTTATTTATCTGTCAGAATGAATATTAAAAATATTACTACCAATATTCACTTATTGCTGTCAGTGTGAGCTTCGTGTGCAAGACAGTAGCAACTAATCATAAGCTTGGTGTTGCACGTATAGGACCTTTGCACTTTTGCTTTGTAAAATTCTGATCATGGGCTCGTTAGCTGTTGGTGCTGATCGCATGTCTCACTGTCTTTCTCCACTCGTTTTGATCCTGCGCCACCAGACTCTACCTTTGCTCATCCAGTTTGCACCAATCTCTGACGTCATCAAGTTATTCTTTGTTTACCTCTAATCCACGTGCTGTCGATCTGTTTAATCATCCTGCTTATTGTTCCATTGCTTGGTGTATGGTGTTTATAGTGGACTAGACTCTTCTTTGCATCATTCTCTGGCAGTGCCAGTACCAAGCCTAGATAAAGAAGGAGGGTGATGCTAATGATCTTTGTTATCACACAGTGTCGTTAAACTGAAACTACTAATGCACACTTCTTTATCACTCCTTTATTTGATATTTTCTATTGCCATCTTATGCATAGGATCCTTCTGTAGCATCTCATCTCAAATGCTGGCAATCTATCCTTGTCCTGTTTGTGCAACGTTAATGATACACAAGCATATAATAAAATGCTGAATACATACTTTTTGATCATCTTCATCTTGGTATGCACACCCTAACCTCTCGGCTTCTTTAACTGTTCCTAAAACCTGCCATTCCTCCAGCTGCCGTCGCTACTCTTCTCCTCGTCTCCTTGCCGCAGTCATTGTCCCAAGTCAGCCGGCTTCCCAGATAGAGAAATTCTCCACATTCTCAGTTTCCACATCATCCACATCCACTGAGATCATGTCTCTTTCATCCTAAATATCAGTGATTTGGATTTATTGATGTTGATTTTTAGTCCTGCAGCTTCCTGAATGGTTTTTATTTGCCCTTTGATCAGATCTATGTCATCTGCAAACCTGAGGTTGTTGATTCTGCTGTCATGGGCTCTCATGTATTCCATGTTGCTGTCCCAAGGAATGTAATCAACTGTGTATGTTTCTCCGATGCTTGAACCCGTTTTCTTCCTTGCATTTTCTTCCTTCCTTCAACCCTGGAATGAACTTCTTCCTGAATTCTGCATATTGTCAGTTCCTCCACCAGCACCGCCACTCCACTCACCCACTGTCATCTGCCTCAGGTGCCTCTACTTGTCACCCTACACTGTCCTACAGGCTTTCCACTCCAAACTGACGTCTAACCTCTTCAATAATTCCTACCCTAATCCATCCTATCCTCAGCATTTTTCGTCCTTAATGAAACCCCCTGTAGCAGCTGCTCTGCCTCCTTTCTCTGGTATCTCAGGCCACCAGACATCAATCTCTGGACAACCCCTCTGATATGATGCAGCACTCATGAATACGCTGGTGCCTGTTCTTCACTTGGCGATTGACTAACTCCGGGTGGGCAGCATATGGCCTGCAGGCCGGGTCCGGTCCCTGAGGACCTTTGGACCGACCGCCCCTACATGAATGTCTGTATTTCTGTACGTAGGCCATAGGCCGACATTAAAACATCTGTTTCTTGTTTATTAAGAATTCGGTCTCTAGTCTAGTCAACTAGTTTACTACTCAATCATCATTGTAATGACTCTCTGCATGAAACAAGACCACAGAGTGGGTAGGTTCACAACTTTAGAAGCCATCTTCACTTAGATTTAATGCTCTGAAAATGGTTGCACTGTTTCCAAGCACCTATATTTGTGAACAGTTCTTCTCAAAGATGAAACTAACAGATGACAATCTCTCCAATGAACTTTGAATTGCCACTTTGAACGTTTAAGCAAACATCCAGGATTGTGTTGTGAGAAGAAGTGTCAGATCTCACATTAATCATTAAATATAGTGTACCAAGCAAATGGATATTCTGTACAGACTAACAGTTTTATGTATTTTTAAAACTGAAGAAACTTAAAATATATTTTGTTTTTTTATTGTAGTGTAGGACTGTAGTTATTAGGATAATTATGTTTTCATCATAAAAATTATCTTCATTTACTTTAAACTCAAAGTTTAACCATAATGGTTATTCCGCAATATTTAGTTTGAATAAAATTGATATTGCCTAATTTGGGGGGGGGGAGGAGGCAAATGAATCTGCAAAAATTAGCCCGCAATTGGAATACGACCCCTAAGCTGCCCTTAAAATCTTAGAGCGGCCCTCTGTTAAAGAAGTTGCCCATGCCTGGACTAACTGCACCACAAATTCACATTTCTGTTTGACTTTGTGTGTGGTAAATTTTTTAATGATAGTAATGGGTCCAAAGTGAGAGTGATATTATTTTCATGGCATTAACTTTTCCAGTTGTGTGACCATCTGATCTTACCACTGACTGTGTATGATGAGTCATTATACTCACTTTATAGCTTGAATTCACTAGGTGATGCAAATGGAGCAGAAATCTCTTATCTGTTTGCCATTGCGAAGGTTTTCAACAGTATTTGTGGAATAATGGTCCAGCTCAATAGATCATCATAAACCATTGCTCAAATACCAAGCGACGTAGAGGTCAAAGTATTGAAACAGTTCATGTGTATTCCTTTCAAGTTACTGCTTATGCTTTTATTGTATGACCTTGTGCTTGTGGCTGCATAAATCATACATTACATAATTAATTACATTGCAGATCACTGGTAAAGAGGATGACGACTGGTTCAAGGCAGAAGTGAATGGCTCAGAGGGAGTTGTGCCTGGAAATTATGTCGAGTTCAAGCCACCAATGTGAGTGCGATTTAGAGAAAATAACTTGTACAGTATACTGGTATGTTGTGAATGTGGTGTTGAATTGTTCAACTGATTTGCAGAGATGTTGTAGTTGGTAGGCCTACTTGTAATTGAGTTCGACTCAAGTACAGGTTTAAAGTTCATGCATTTGATGCCAAAGTATCGGTTCATGTACTAGAAAACAAAAATTTCTTGTACTCGAGACTTGACATGTGCAGAAAAGGTATTTAGAATGAAAACATGTGACAAATAAACACAATTGTAGGCGTTTACAGATGTTATGATGAATTGGTTGTCAGTTAGTCATTAACTGTTATGATATTGACATTTTTATATTTCATTGGTGCTGGCCAGTGGCTAGATGGACCATGTTTTGATTAAATTTCCTTCCAGGAGCAGCAACATGGAATGATCCTTTTGCACCAAAAAGTCTAAGCTATTTGGTTTTACACAGCAACTGAACAAATTTAACTCGTTGATTTCTGTCCATCTGAACAGTTCTGTCACACAGCAAAGTTGTTTGGTACCTAACTTGGGTGTTGTATTTGTCTATAACTGATCCTTCAGTGAACATGTTAACTTAGTGTGTATGTTGGTCCATCTACCATAATCATGACGTCATTCTGTTGATGACTTTCAAAGCATTGACTCAAGTAAAGACGCACAATGTTTGATTTCTTAATTCAGTATTAACTAAATTAACAGTTCAGTGTAAGTAAGTACGGTAAGTATATTCTTTATTTGACCAGTTGACATAACGCACTCTGGTTTACATACATGTCAGACAATTAGAACGTATACAGCATCCTCGACCGCATGACTTTACCCTTCCCCCTAAGGATGATTCCAATTTTGTCCCAAGAGTTCTCTATGCCACATTAAAATAACTCTTTCTTTACTTTAATTTATCCAAAAATTTTAACGTTTTCAATACTTGTTAAGTTTTCAGCCTCTCCTAAATCCTCCAACATAACATTACTATTACTTAGCATCACTAATGTATTTGTAACATATTGCGGTTTGTCAATGTGAGTCGATAATAAACAAATAATAATAATAATAATCCTAATCAAGAAAGTCTTTTGACCATCAGCCTTAGGTAATGTCCGTTTGTGAGTTCTTGGTTGCAAGGTATATCCAGTGTTCGTAATGGGTGGTAATAAGCCATGCAAAACATGTCCTGGGTTACTCAAAACATCAGAAAAATGGCAGGAGTCATCTTTTGTTACATAAGTAATCAAAAGTCGGGTTATCACTATAGGGAGATATCCCAGTCGAATCAGCTTGTTCATTACTGACTGAAGTTTAATAACAACAGTACTTCCTAGTTTGACACAGCTTCTCTACATGCATGAATCTGTTGATGACATTTTTATGAGTTTGACTATCCACTGACTGCATGATAAAGAATTGATACAAGGTGTTTTCACTTTCTCGACATTACCTTTCTAATATTGTGTGTTTGTCATATAACGTGGACTCTAGCCATCTTGACTTTTATAACTTGCCCAGCGCCGGCCTTAGGATATTTCGGGCCCCGTGCAGAGTATACTGCACGGGCCCCCTATGACACAAGTCAAATAATTGTTTTCCATTGCTAATAATTTTATTGATCTGTTAATAAAAAAATAAATTACATAAACTTGGAAATTTTGACAAACATACGTATACATATAAATATTATATGTGATGCGGGATCCCAAAACCAGGCGGTTCGTAAAAATTTACAAAAACTAGGTTTTAATATATATTTGTAGATCTTTTCAAGATCTTTCCAAGATGCTAAGGGTTTTTCTCATGGGTCTAACCGTTACGAAGATATGCGGTTTGGAAACCATGCCCTATATGAGAAATTATTTAGAGAAAAATGCCAAAAACAAAACCGCATGTAATCTATTATAAAGTCCTTGATTACGATAGTTATTGCTTGAGTTTAAAAGCTGAAATTTTCACAGGTTATAAACACACATGTCTGCCAATATTACAATATTAAATTATGTTATTATTTTTTGTTTTTATTTAATAAATAAGAAACTTTTGGTAACTGACTAAGCTTTTATTCCACTCCACGCAGATACAAAATAGCCCGAGATGCAGCGCGCGACCTTGTTTTGCCCAATCAGGACTCTAGCATTGCACTCACGCAGATAAAAATAGCCCGAGATGCAGCGCGCGACCTTGTGTTGTCCAATCAGGACTCTAGCATTCGGCATTTAAATGATCACGTCATACCAACCAACGGGAAAGAAGATTTGGGGGACCGGAGTTTCTTTGCTATTTATGGCACAGGAATTAATTATTCAGCCACGAAAGTCGGCCAATCGGTTAAAGGGAATTCCAGGCTTTCAGAAGATGTATGACATCATGGGTATTTCTCAGTCGCTATTTATAACCGCTACGCGCAAAACAATGAAATTGACCCGAAAATGAATTCATATTCTTTTACAACTTTGCAATGTTATTCGAATTTGTATGAAAACAACCAATAAATAATCATAAAGACTGCAGAATTATATTCTTCAAATATTAAACAATGCAATTATGATATAAAACGCTTTTCGCTAAAAATCAAGATGAAGCGCTATTTTGAGAGATTACTCGTAATAGGTTTTGCCGACTTCCGCCTGGTTTTGGAAAATTACATCACATATATATACACGTGTGTAAAATAATAAACCATAAAAAACAAGTTCCTTGCAAGTGCAAGAGAAAAAATAAAAAATAAAAGTGCTATATACTCGCGCGCAAGTCCACGTTGCGTTTAAGTCGACCACTAAATTTTCGACCTTGGAAATGGAAAAGTGTAGGGCCTACGACTCGCGAATAAAGTCTATGTATAGACTGTAAATCCGGACATTTCATGGCTCCTTTAACAACCAACTAAACGGGAAATAAATTATCTGCTAGAATCACGTACATGTGCTCCGCGCATATTCGTGTCATCCAAGAAATTATCCGTCACTAACCAAATAGCTTCTATTTACATAACCCTTAAAATTATTATAAATTATTTCTGTAACTTTAAACTTGAGGCTAAGAGCATAAAGTAATAAAATGTTCACTACCGAGGTACGGGTACTTACTGTAATCGCCAGCCCATTGTAACGACAGTTTTTATTTCTCGTCACGAGAATTCTGGGATATAGGCCTAGAGAAGTTAAAATGTTAGGCCTATGTATTATATTGAAACAAACTAAATTGCTTGTACCATTTGACTTCTATTTTTTGACAAAAGAGAAGATTTAATCGAAGCCATAATAATATTATTAGGGTGTCTTGTTAATGTTAATTTTCTGGGACATTTTCAGGCCCCCATAAATTGCGGGCCCCGTGCGACCGCACGGTTCGCACGCCCCTAAGGCCGGCACTGACTTGCCTCTTAGTTCAAAATCAGCTGGTCTCCATGATGCAGCTTTGGTGTAGTGCTGATAAATTTAACAAATTTACATTTACCGTACACATCATATCCTACCTAGTTATGTCTTGAGAAGATTGTGTTTTGCCTTAGATGGTACATGGCGGTAAGCAAGGACGAAGCCGTGAAGATCCTGATGTCAAAACAGGGAGCCTCTTTTCAACACAGAGATGGCGCCTTCATCCTACGACCAAGCGAAACTAACCCTGGTGAAATGTCTCTTTCAGTCAGGTAAGGCAACAACATTTCAAACAGCACCTCTCACGGTGTGCCATCAAAAGTGCCCACAACAACTGTGTCCCGACAAGTACGCACCAAGAAAGGCGCCTTGCTGAAAGCTTTAAACTAATCGCTGTTAAGCTTGCAAGAAATTAATCTGGGGTAAATTGTGGGTAGAGGTGAGGGGGGGAATTCTCAGCATACTGGTGAGCAGCAACTCCCAGAGAGGACTTAATTATTGATTGATAGTTTAAGTATCAGTGCTTTTTTCAGCCGGAACGGCTTTCTGGCACCTTTTTTCAGCTACTAAAAAAAATTTATTCATTTTAATAATAAAAACAAAATTTTTGTTATTTTAATTTAATTTCAGTGTTGTGAACTGTTTTCAGTGTTTATTGAGACCACTCCAAACCCCCAATCCCGTTTTCCTCGGGATTTTAGCCTTTCCATAATTGTTCAGTTCCGGAACCTATTGTTCTGTTCCAGAACCTTTTTTCTAGGAAAAAAGCACTAATAATACTACTTATAGTAATAATAATAACAACAACAATAATAACATTTATAGAATTGTTACTATAAAATCAAATAATAATTTCAAATCTTCAGGGATCATTTGTACCTCAGAAAAAAACTAATAATAATATTCGGAGATGTTAGTGATTCACGCTGTACACGTTTTGTTATCATCCAGAACTGGTGATGTTCAACATTTTAAGATCCTTCGTACACCGCGAAGGGATAAATACTATCTGTGGAACAATGAGCCAGAGTTTACGAGCGTTAATCAGTTGATCCAACATTATCGATCTGCATCTGTGAGCAGACAGTCGCATGTTCCACTGCGCGATCTTCAGTTTGTAAGTACATGACTTGCAAATCCTAGGACATTCCTTGTATTGGATGTAATGTAATGTAATCTTACTGCATTAATATCATGAATCGTTACGAATAATCACGAATTTGTATAGCACCTTATCAGGAGACACTCCTCAGAGGTGTTCCCACTTTACAGCACAAGATGATCTAGCAGAATGGTTGAAATATACTCTAGTTGGTCACTGGCCATCAAAACCAATACAGATTCATAAAAATAACATAGGTTGTCATTCCATCACCGAAGACCAACTGCTTCCAATACATATTAAAATACTTTCAAACATTAAGTAGTACCATTTCAAGGAAGTAACTCGGTGATGAGTGGTTAAGCTAGGAAATTGTGGGTTACAGGTTCTGTTGCATATATCCCTCCCTTTTGTCTTCCTGTTGGGACCTGTTGTTTTAACAAAGTGTAATGAATATGAAAATAATTGTTTGCAACCAGCTGTGGCCTTTAATGGTCAGAGGGCCCCGATCTGTTGAACCAGTTGAGGTGTGGGTACTGCAGTTGCAACAGCACTGTCAGCCCCTCTCCAACCTGACTGTAAAGCCACCATTGTCAGAGCGGGGTATTCAGCTACTGTTAAAATTGAGGCTGGAAACATGGAATCAACGTCGGCATATGGCAAGGCAGAAGATCACAAGCAGAAACTTTAGTTTCTCAATTAAGCAAACCCTTAATTTTAAGCATTAGGTTTTAAAGTAAAATGTTCATCTAACTCCAATTGTAAACTACTGAAATGAGTCATTCATTCTTAATCGGGTTGTAATTTACCCTGAGTTTCGTGATGTTACATTAATGTAATGTGATATAATACAGAATTTATATACAGCCTGTTAAATCTCTATCTGCTGCAGCGTTCAGTTTTTTGATTGATGTAGTTCTAATTGCATTGAGAAGGGAAGGTCATTCTAGACAAGCAACTGAAAATGCGAAGGACTTGATGCTAAAACTCTGTCCTTGATTTTCAACAGAGCAAGGTTAAGGCGGATTACGACTTTGACGCACGTGGAGAGGACGAACTGGTGTTGAAGCGCGGTGACATCATTATCGTAACAGACAAAGAGGACACGAACTGGTGGAAGGGCTTCATTGAGAGAGATGGAAGGATGTGTCGAGGTGTTTTCCCCGCATCATACGTTTGTCCATACAGCGAATGATACGGGAAAGAACAGAGACTCAGATTTGGCGTATTCATTCCTTGTATATTTTATCTGTTTCATTTCAGTGTGCGCGTATAGTTTAGCCTCGGGATGATCTTTAAGATGCAACTGGAGTTGCAAGTATTTCTCTGAAAGTTTAGTACCATAAATGTTGAACTTTTACATGCCATGAGTTCTTTTAGTTATCATTATAATTATCACATAGGCTTCAGGTCCGAACTTTGTACCTTGTGTTGTTTCTGGGGTGGAGTAAATGGCTCAGATGGATGAGAAAAGATGGGTGTGTGTTGGTGTAATGTAATGTAATAGAAACATTTGTAAAGCGCTCCTCGCAGCACAGCTGTTCAGAAGTGCTCTCAACGTGATAGGCTCATGCAAAAAGAAAGGTCTTTAAGCATATAAGTGAAGCTGGTGAAGACGCCTCGAGCATCCTGCTCCAGATCACAGAAGGGAGAGTGAAGGGTCAGCCACACCAAAGGCCCGATGCTGCGTTAATGAGGTTCGCGAACGAGGTACAAACAAGTCCAATCGAGATCCTTTCGGATAATATCAGTTAGGGTCTTCTCAGGGTACTCTGTTTTTTCGTTTATTTTCTGAGATCCAAGATCAGAGAATTTCTACAAGATTCTTATTTTAGAAAATTTGAAAAAATTCACATTCAGTTCAGGCATTTGGTAATTTTATACAATTTCATATTTATTTCTAACAGAATTTGGTAATTGCAAAGTATTGTTTCTTAATGTTCTTCCTATGATATTATGTTAAACTAACAGTTGCATAGTAAATATCCCTGTCAGGGTTAAATCCCAAATGGTTTGGAGGCATTCGCTTCAGCAGTCAAACAGTTTAAGTATGGTTCAGGCATTTAATTTTGATAGGTTTAGAGTCAAGAAGTCGTTTTAGCAGAGGTGTAATAAGGCTAACGTGACTGCTCATTATTGAATGGTTAAAGGGTTTATGTTTTAAAAACAGCTAAAAATGTAGTGGCGGCGATCTTGTCTGAGAGGTGGACAAAGTCGGCCATGGTGTGGTCGATGACGTTTTTTTTAGGAATTCATGTCCCCCCAAAATTTCTCCACAAAAACTTACTCCCAAAAAAGTTGATGACCTTTTTTTAGTCATTCACCTTTTTTTTACAACTTTTCCGGGGCTTCCAACAATAATGTCTAATATCATTGCCTTCTTCTTAGGAATTCGTCTATAAAATTTATTGCCTTTTTCCTTTTTCTATATATTCATCCCCCAAAAATTTGATGTCCTTTTTTTGAAAATTCATCTCCGAGACAAAAATTGAATGACCTTCTTACTTTCTCAGAATTTTCGGGGGGGGACACTTCTCTCAAAAAAAGAGTTTTTACCTCATCTGGTCAAAAAGGCAGTGAAAACCCTCACACGCAATTACATTTGTTGGCCTTTTTTCGTGTTTCTTCCAAATTTGGGGGGGGGGGACAAATGTATGGCGTGTCCCCCCATTCTTAAAGGTGGGGGGACATGTCCCCTCCGACCCCCCGTGATCGCCGCCCATGCTTGATACATAACTCCGAGCATTAGCATTTGCACTGAAAGTGGACAGTGTGTGTGAAGCATCCTTGAAGTAGCATGCTACCGATGAAGCTATATAAACTGTCATAATTACAATTACAAGTTTTCTTAAACCTGTTAGCAAATTTATTAGCTGTTAAGTTAACATGATTTTGCACCTGAATGTCAGTTTACGGTGTAGTACTAGAGGTTCAACTGCAGAAATAGTCAGAGACTAGCTTTTTAAAGTGTGAATGTGTTTTTGATTTTGAGCAGTTTTATCAATTAAGATACGAGTGTTCTGAATTTTTGTCCTAAGGCTTTATCTTGCCCAGAATACAATATATAATCGCCAACTATTAAAACAAATAATTGATTGGCCGATCATATCATTAGAGAAAATTGGGAAAAATTACAATTGTGTGCTAAAAGCTTTTCAAAATTTAAAACAAAGCTTATTTTACTTATGTGAATAAAGTTTAATAGTCTTAAAATTTTCTTTGGTTCCATGATTGTGTGCTTACATATCACAGCACCTTTGAGAGGTGCTTAAAATATGATATACTAAAATGTGCTATTATTCTTGATAGAAACATATGTGCATGCTTCTACATTCTTGAACTGGCAAATTTTAAACGAGATTTCTCGACTGTTTCTTTGGAACTTGTATAGGTGAAGCTCTAGTACATGTATATTGAAGTTTTGAACATTGTACATTAATTTAGTACAATTTTATAACTTTTAAAACTATCATCTTTTCAGGTACAACTTAATGTCAAGACATTTCTTCATTCGAACTTAGGTTAGACTATGAAGCTGTTGGTTGTTTCATGATCTGAAACTGAAGATTAAACTGTTGATATGTTACTTAACGCTCAATGCATAAACCAGCTGTGTGAAACCGTTAAGTTTAAGTATTCCATGTTTGTTTGTAAATACAGTTCACATAGAACATTATTGCTACAGCTTGGCATCAGAGAAAATAAATAAAACACAACAAATGGAGACTGTGTCCTTCATTTTATCGTTTAAGCTAAAATGTTAGCAGTTAATGAATAAATACAGTGTACAGAAATTGAGTAATTGTTATTCATGTAAAGGATTCTTCTTAACAATGCATTATAGATCAAGTAAATTCAGCAAACATGATTTACTTCACAATCAAGTATACTAATGATGGTTCAATGATGACCCATTGCAATCATGGGCGTCCGGAGGGGGATTTTGAAAATTGTCTTTGTTTTCTGTGTTCATGAATAGCTATTCTATGCAAAAACGTCATCCCCCCAGGACAATTTTGACCCCCTAGAAAAATTCCCCCCAGAAATATTCCTGTTGACGCCCGTGGTTGTATTGACAGTTTGCGCATAGTTGTGCATTTATATATTTTATAATTTCTACTACTGCAAATAAGTAAAATAATACATTACTTACACTAGTTTACTTCTTATGACTTTGCAGAAACTTGTGTCTTAAAATACATGCAATAATAACGACAAACACTGATGTTCATTCAAAGTAATATAGGAAAGATTTTAAATATCTAATCTAATGGAATATGTATCATTCAGAGTTATGTTATTGATCCACAATGGTTGATAAAATTACACAAACTAGTCTTGCTCTGTTTAGGCACCAACGCTCCAGTCAGCTTTTACAAATCAAATCTATAAACTGCAATGATAACGTGCAAGCAAAAGTTTGCTGCGAAATAAAAACAGTGTAAAGATGATGATCACGTCATGTACTATTCCTTATTACTGTTAATTAAGCACACTGACTACTCTTTGCGCCCACAATCTCATAATCGAGAGCTACTTAAGTATGATAACTTGTCTCGGAAATGCTTCCTTGCCAGGATGCTATACAAATAGCCTTTTTGTGTCCTTAGTATCTTTTATGTATTCATTTGTGATAACTTTTCTTTTAAATGTGTAGTACAGGGCATCGTCAAAAATTAATTGGTTACATTGTTTGATTGTAATATGTAATACGAAATAATATGCTGTATTATCTTTCTTGCACGGCGCTCTGCGTTTGCTAGCGCTTCTTAATAAAGAATATACTTACTTAATTACTTACAGTCCAGTCAAAATCCAGCAGGTAAATGTCCGAAACTGCGAATCTGTAAAATAAGGCTTACCAGTCTTTCTGTGTTTTAAGTTATGGTTTGTCAACATTCAAGTATATGTTAGCGGTAAATCTGCACACATTTTTCCATCCCCTCCCCTACATTAGAAAATGTTTTTCCCAAAAGTCACTGACAATAATGGTATCAACCAATCAGTCTTGTGGTTCTTCAGTGATAGGAATTGTCTGGTTTACTTTTGGCTTGTATGGATTGTTGTTCAGTAACCATTCTGCCAACGAAGTCTGTTGAAAAAAGTCAGAAAGAAATAGGCATCAGAAATGCTAACTATGAACCAGTTTAACAACTGGTTTTCAACTGTGGCAAAATTTAAGTTATGGCAATGTTCTGTTCTAATGGAAACTAGTATGTAGTTTCATTTGGAGTGATGACTTCATTATGGATTTCATTAGATCAGATAAGATGATAATAATTTATTAATGCTCATCCAGATGATGCTGTTACTGCTAGTAAGGATGCAGAGGACCATTTTAGACCAATCAGATAATCATGTACCCAGGGGCGTCTACACCACAGAAACCGTGGAGCAAATGCTCCATCCAAGAAATAGGTGGAAGATCTGTCAGTGTGCGTGCCACCATTTTAGGGGGGAATGAGGAGGGAGGAGGGAAAAGAGGGGGAAAAGGGAAGTTGCTCCAATGTCTCAGGGGGGTTAGATGCCAGGGCTGCATGTACCATCACCTTTTCAAGATTCTTTCAATGGTGCTGTACAGATAGATATCCAGATATATATAGCAAAGTCCAACAATTTAGTCTGGCAGAGAATGCCTTTCAGAAATTCTTAAATGATGCTGCACAATATGTAAAGAATCACCTTGTCACCTTGTGCTGTCAACTCCTGGAGCTCTAGCGATCGTCATGATAAACATTCTCCATTGCTTCCTATTCGAAGTCAGGTCCCTTAGTTCTTCCAAATTCATGCCAGTTACATCGTGAATCTCATCCATCCATTTCTTCCTTGGTCGACCCCGTCTTTTTTTTCCCTCACCACAAGCCAACATCATTTCCTTTTCTAGCCCATCAGATCGCATAACATGACCAAAGAATCCTAGCTTTGATCTTGTTGCCTTTTGTTTTAATGACTCTTCATTCTCGACACCAATCTCCACTCGTATTGATTCGTTCGTCCTTTTCTCTGTCCATGATATTCTCAACATCTTTCTCCATATCCACATTTCACATGCGTTGACCTTTTTCTCCATGTTCTTTGTCATTGTCCACGACTCGCAACCATACAGAACCGTTGGAAAGATTAGGACTCTCACAAGCCTTTTTTTGTATCTATGCTCACATGCATAAAGAATATTTACATATAAACCAAAATACATGAAGATGATCAGATAATGCTGATAAGAACATGACGATGATGAGAATGACACAATGGCAACAACTCAAGCATCCTCATGTATGTATTTATGTATGTATGCATTTATGATGCATGCATGTGTGTCAGTGTAGGTATGTATGTATGTATGCATGTATGTGTGCATATTGTATGTATGTATGTATCTGAATATTCGTATAACATCTTCCAAGAACATCTAATAGGTACTGGATACATACTGTTACATACTGCTATATACCGTTATGCAATATTTGAGAACTGGAGTAGAATGCAACAGTATTTACCACAGGATCTAGTGGCTTCTGTTTGCAGAGTTCTGTCAGAGCTTTGAGTAATGTTGGATTGATGGATTTGGCCATATAGTCTCTGGCTGATTGGCCAATTGAAATTGGTTCAACGATACCTAAAACATCATATAACGCTTGTTATGAAACCTACCATTTCAAAAATACTGCCTAGTTGCCTGCACAGAAAATCCTCTCTCATCAAGCAGCAAAATTGAAATCAGCCTCACTCCTACATACATTCATTTGTTAGTTCATGTGGCCATACAGCCATTTCTTTATCTTATCTATTCATTCAAATCACTTATATAGCTACCATTTCAAAATACATTTATTATTATTTTTATCAGATTCTTATATTGTGCTTATTTATGAATTCACCTCAAAAGTGCAGGTTGTCTTCAATTGTTTTTTAAATTAAATAAGAGAAAGAGAAGTGTCCCTCAAACATTGAGGTAGTCTATGGAGGATTTACGTATTTCATCTGCAAATATCTGGCATAGTTGCAATTCCAGTACAGCATGCAGGACAGCTGCACAATCGTAAACTCAAGTGCCTTCAGCCTTTCAGTCCAACCCCAACAAAAGATGAATTTTCAACAAAAGGAGAAGGGCGCATGAACAGCTAGGGACAAGAAGTTTGCCCTGGGTCAAGGAGACAAACGCAACAACAAACTAAACATGACATTGACAGCCTGAATCAAGCTAACAAAGCAGACAAATCACCAAGCGGACACTGCCAGACCCACACAGATCTTGAATTCAACTTGCTAAGGTACTGGCAACCAATGCAGCATATCATGAGCCCATAGTATAATCAAGCTGAGCATAAACTGGGCTTTGCCAAATTGTGTGATTCTAGCTGCATATGGACTCCACTCTATTAGGCCAAAGTTCTTCAGTTCAACATTTTATTATTATTTAAGCAGTTTTATATAGCGCCTCTGCAAGATTGCCTACTCGTGTGTGGCAGGTTTTCGTCTGAGGAGGTGTGTGCGAGGAGACCTGTTCGTCACTCAGATGAAGACAAAGTTCAGGGACAGGGCCTTCTCTGTCGTTGGACCACATTGCTGGAATGGCTTTCCACCCGAGGTCCATTCTGCACCATCAATTGAGGCATTCAGATCCTGGCTCAAGCATCATCTCTTCAACAAGGCTTATCCTTCTGCTGAATAGGACCAGATGTTATATTAAACTGTAGGTGGTGTCTGTGCAGTGCCCTTGTAGTGGCATGGTCGCATTACGGCGCTCTAGAAATTGTCCGTGTTATTATTATTATTTTCTGATTTTTCCTGATTTTATCTAATTTTTCATTTGCTTCATTCACTGAAGTTTATACACTGTAAAAACAAAGCTATAGGAGTCAGAATACACTGGTACTATTAGATTCTTACTGAATGAACATACTTACTTTCTTGGAAAAAGAATCTGACTTCACGCTGTGCACTCAGATGACTATCACTACCATGAAGACCATTTCTCTGGTCATCAGTTCCATAACGAGCACGAAGACTGAAAACAACAGGAAAATAATTTAAGTAATTTAAGGTCGTCTACTTGGTACTGCACTGTTTTTGCAATCTAACAATTGCAGGTTGAAGCATGCTGGATGGACTCTGTGTAACAACCCTGAACAAGTTATTTGCATACACTTGTCTCGCATCGATTAAGATTTACTTATCTTGTGCACATCATAAGTACAACAAATGAAGAAATAAACAGTATATGATTAATGTTTAAAATTGGCTTTGTAACGGCACATTATAATCTATAGAAAGTAAAATGAAAAAGAAAATTTATACATTGCTGTGTATTATTTATAAATATAAATTATACACTATAAATATAATTTATTTATAAATTATTTACTGATGTCTAGCATTCAAGTAGACGCAATCCTAGAGTACGTACACAAACTGACCAAAAAGATAACAAAATGGAGCTGAATAAATATGTCTGATTCCATTCCATTATGGTCTTTCTGACCTTCCTCTCGTACAGTTTTACAGAGGTGCTATATAAATGTCAAGAACATAATTTAAAAACAGATACCTATCAGGATGTGTCTCTTGCGCTCTGACTGAGTTAGTTGGACCAATGAGTTCTCTCCAGTAGGACACTGCATCCTGTCGGGCCAGCATCAGGGCTACGATTGGCCCGCCGCTCATGTAGGCCACAAGACTTGGAAAGAACAACTTACCAAAGTGTTCTGCATAAAAATCACTTGCCTGCTCTGGAGTCAGCTGGACTCTTCGTTTCTCAAAACAAAAATCAACAAACGTGATAAACACTTCACATTATTTAACATCATTAGTTCACCTGAATTCATTGTTTTTTCTCCTGTTACTATTGACAATGGCAGTAGCAGTGATGAATGAGACTAAACATATGAGGTGACTTGCCCAAGATGATGATGAGTTTTATGTGAATGATGTTGTGGTGGTGAAGACAACCACCACCACCACCACCAGCACAGTGGTGGTTGTGGTTGTGGTGGTGGTGATGGTGAGAGGAAAAGAAGGTGCAGAAAGATCAGAAGGGAGAGAAGGAGGATGACGACTAAGGCTAAGAAGACAGCGATTTGTTTACAGCCGTATTATTATTATCATTCTAATGTATCTATGTACCTGCAGGATGGTGAAGCCTGATCTGAGAATGATGTCCTCAATCTCTGGCGCTTTGTCCACTGCGTCTGGTTTTATCAGGGCCAGCGTTCTTTCCGCAAATATCAAAGGCGTACTTGTGATATTATCGCTCTTGTCATCCTCCATTTTTTACGCGTTTCGCTTTAACTAAGAGCTTCAAGTTAACAGTTTAATTACAGAACATGTATGCAGTGCTTGCTAGCAGGTAATCGGAAACCTAGTTTGTGCGGTTGTTATGGCGACCTCGGTACCGGAAGCATTCTGAACGCGTTTTGTAGCGCTATGAATTTTATCAATCACAGGTACGGTAGTAGACTGAAACCCGGCAGTTTCATATGACGGCATTCAGTAACATTAACATGCCTACGCTTACAAGCTGGGCATTTAATATATATATATATATATATATATATATATATATATATATATATATATATATATATATATATATACATGTATATGCAGACACACACACACACACACACACACACCTATATTATGTTTTGTGAATGTCAAGCCATAGCTATAGCACAGTATAAATAATTACACAGTACGTCGACTCTCATTGCTGGCTGTTGACAAGTTTTTCTGGTCACGTGATTACGACATCTGGTCACGTGATTACGACGCCATTTTGAACCTGAGCTCCTGAATTATAGATTTAAGCTGAAATTAACGTTAAAAATAATATTGTTAATTCTAATGTTGTTGTAACGTTTAAAAAATATTTTATTTGTTGGATTCCGGTGTATCGGCGTGTAGTCCTCAATGTTGTTTTAACGTTTAAAAAAATATTTGATGTGATTGTTTCCGGTGAATCCCGGCATGGTAAACGACAGTGGGCGGGGCTTAGGTACTTATAATGTCGTCACAGTGGGCGGGGCTTAGTTATTCATAATGTCACTGTCACACATTCTGACCGAAGCAGCGGCGAGGAGTCGACGTACTGTGTAATTATTTATGCTATAGGCTATGGTATCAGACTATAAAATGTAAGATTTATGAATATGCCAGGATTATGCCTATTAATAACTTTAGTTAAATGATAGGGCCTACACGAAATTCATATTTTTACAATTTTGTTATTAAGTTGTTCAGTTTTATTTATTTAAACTAGGCCTCCAGCGATTGTCACCTATTCAGGCGCCGTCTAGGAAAAAAATGTCAACACAGCAGCAAGCAAGGATGTTATTAATTTTAGTGTATGCAGCATAGTTTTGCTACAATTTAGTCTCCATGTTGTCATGGGCGTCCGCAGGATTTTTTAGGGGGCCGTAAAAAAATTCGAGGAACAAACATTTTTGGGGGGCAAAATGACGCTTTTGCATAGAAAAAATTTGCATGGAAGAAAAAATAAAAATAAATGATGATCAAGGACTTTACCTAAATAACTAAGTGTTTCTTCGCATTGAAAATCGTGTTGGGACTGTTGTATAATAGGCTAATCGTAATAATCAAAAGATTTAATTTCTATAAAATATTTGCAAAATCCAGGGGGCGCGAATGCGCCCCCTCCGGACGCCCATGCATGGTGTGTCGTTGTTTGCAATCCATAATAGCGGCCGACAAATGTAGAAAGTGGAAAGCCCTATGTAGCCTATATTATAGTGATCCCATATGATAGATACGCGTGGGAAGAAATTAGAAATAGTGGGCTCCATTTGAGTTTGTCAATGGGCATTGGGCAGGTATCCTATCAAAGGGGCGAAAATCAAAAGGGCGAAATCAAAAGGGCGCAATCAAAAGGGCGAAAATCAATAAAGCGAATGATAAATAAAGCGCATGATCAAAAGGGCGAAAAGCAAAAGGGCGCATGTTTAAAAGGGCGAATGTAAATAAAGAGCGTGTTTACAGGGGCTTATAAACGCTTATAGGGGCCTAAAGACGAATAATATTGAAAAGAGTGAAACATGGAAAATGTAAACATCTCCTATTCCATAACAAACATATCAGCTACACTTGCACTTATCTCAGCAAACTTGGTACATATATAGTTATGCTCACATGACAACTTTGCCAAGACATCGCCTTCAGTATGGCATCAAGCCAAGCATTTCGCAATGCGATACTCTGCACATTTCCAATGAGTCTATGGCCTATATAAAGGTGCGCTTTCTTACATTTCGCACTTATCTTCGCAAACACGCTCTTTATTTACATTCGCCCTTTTAAACATGCGCCCTTTTGCTTTTCGCCCTTTTGATCATGCGCCTTATTTATCATTCGCTTTATTGATTTTCGCCCTTTTGATTGCGCCCTTTTGATTTCGCCCTTTTGATTTTCGCCCCTTTGATAGTAAACCCAAAGGCAGCCGTATGGACTGCACACAATGGGTCAATAACATCCCAGGTTGCATTCCTCGTGCCTCGAGGGCTGCCCATATGGACTGTGGTGGGGCCAGAGCTGGAGCTCATATTCGAATAATTCGACCATCGATGTGTATAATATACGTCGATGTATTCGATTCATTTTTAGACGCATATTTGCGATTCATATTCGCTGGGTGGACTATAATTGTTGCGTCATCGTTTATCTGTGACGTAATTTCGTGCCACAAGGATACAATTGTAATTTAAAGAAACAATGACGTCTTTGCTGCATTGCGAGACATTTTCTTTTCATGCCAAAGTAGAAGACGACATTTTGACAAAATCGAACACGCTATACCTACTTCGAAATCTTGCAAGCCAGCAGACTCACAAAAGAAGGTAAGCATAGGCCTATTTTATATAGCTTGTCACCATCGAAAGAAGGATGTCAATCAATCACTACCGTATTCGTTTAATTCAACAGATCCGGTTGATAATAACGCAACAGATTCAGAAGGACGATAATTTTAGAATAGCTTTGAGACAGAGGATATTTTAAGAAATTTCCACTGGTAAGAACATTTTGAAAAGGGCATTTTTCGCGCGTAAGTTTAAGTCAAAAAGCACTGAATCAGATAAACATATATTTTAAATAGGCCCTATTTGAATTATCAAGCAGTCAACTTATCAAAATGGTAGTAATGAGGATTTCAACTTCAAACCTCACGGCCATAATGAAATCAAATCATTTCATCATTGGTGGCGACTCCCGATTGGTGGGACTAAAAAGGCCAAAATTCACTGGTGGGAAAAAGCGCAAGGACTGGTGCGGAATTTGAGAGGGCTGGTGGTGAAATTTCCCCACCAGGAAACATGTTAAAATATATTTCCCCACCAGGAAACATGTTAAAATATGCTCTGCAGTCCCTGCTTTGAGAGAAGAGAATAGAGGGATGTGTTGATTAATAGGCCTAGCGGCCTACGCATTTTTGAGCAAAACACGAGGAATAAAATTACATACATGTATATCTTTAGTGGGAAGGGTAATATTGTGAGTTCTTGTCCGTAACTCGTATTTATTTTCTTGTGGGAGAGGAAAAATACCACGAAAGGACATGACAAGGCTGGCAACAGATTTGTTAAAATAAGCCATCATCTGTCTGTCTGTCTGTCTGTCTGTCTGTCTGTCTGTCTGTCTGTCTGTCTGTCTGTCTGTCTGTCTGTCTGTCTGTCTGTCTGTCTGTCTGTCTGTCTGTCTGTCTGTCTGTCTGTCTGTCTGTCTGTCTGTCAGATTTATATAAAGCCCTTCAAGGAATCTACTCAGAGGCGCTCTCGATTCAGGCCCGTTCAAAGAGAAATGTCTTAAGAAGACCACTGGAAAACGTGAGGTGAATTTGTCATCTGGATTCATGATGTTCGGTAACTCAATGCCCAGAGTCTGGTTACTGATGAAATTGTCAGACCATTTGGAAGATGCTAAGGGGCCATCTATATATTACGTACGCAAAAATCCGGGAAAACTGAACCCCTCCCTACACGCACACTTTCTTTTTCCACACCCCCCCACCTGCGTACGTACGGTTGACGCACCCCCATAAGACCAGCTTCAGAATGTCCAGGCAGCGACTGTCTGCACTTTAGGCCAGATTGAAGGATGAGTAATCCATGGACTCACTGCTGAGTGGTGTGATAGTTTAATAATAGCGTTCAGAGGTAAGGTGGCATACAAGTGACAGCTCTCCCACAGTCCTACTGTCTCTGGTAGTACCGGATAGCTGGAAAGACTCACTTGAAGGCGAATCAATTTGAAGGCCCCGTTTCCTATGCGCACGTACTTTTTCAGTGGACCTCCACACCCCTCTTCATCAATTACAACATATATTATTTTATTAAAAGAGATTTTCAGCATTTACCAGCGATGCTAGTATATTGACGTCATTTCGTTACCGCCCGCTTGAGTGTTGATGACGTCATCGTCATTGTCTATCTAACTCAACGAGGAAATAGAAGAACGATCTAGCTATCCCCGTAGTTGAATCTGATTCTTTGCGATAGTTTGCAAATTTTGTCTGTGTTAGTGCTGGACACCCGAGAGATTATGTTTCGTAGGTTACGTTGCCATTTCGTGAGGCTTTTGTGGATACGTCGACACTCGATACGGTCCGTTCTTCTTATCCAGTTCGACCGATGGAAGATGACTGCGAAGACGGAAGTCCAGCGCTGCCACCGGAAGCTCATCTTCGCCAGGAACAGGTATAACCCGACTTTCTGTTAAGGACGGTTTCTTGTCATATGATCCTCACCCTGCCGAGGTCAATGATGGCGAATTGCCAACCGCTGGATGATGTCGCCTGTGGAGAGGCGCTGGAGGATGTCGCCTTTGTAAAGGTGTGCTGGAGGATGTCGCCTTTGTAAAGGTGTGCTGGATGATATCGCCTATATTTGTAAAGGTGTGCTGGATGATGGCGCCTTTGTAAAGGTGTGATGGAGTGTGTCGCCTTTGTAATGGTGCGGGGCTCAGCGGGAGGGTGTCGCCTGTGGAGAGACGCTGGGTGATATCGCCTGTGGAGAGGCGATATATGATGATGTCGTTTGTGAAGAGGCGCTGGATGATGTCGCCTGTGAAGAGGCGCTGGATGATATCGCCTGTGAAGAGGCACTGGATGACGTCGCCTGTGAGGATGCGCTGGATGATATCGCCTGTGAAGAGGCGCTGGATGATGCCGCCTGTGAAGAGGCGTTGAATGACGTCGCCTGTGAAGAGGCGCTGGATGATATCGACTGTGAAGAGGCGCTGGATGATATCGCCTGTGAAGAGGCGTTGAATGACGTCGCCTGTGAAGAGGCGCTGGATGATATCGACTGTGAAGAGGCGCTGGATGATGTCGCCTTTGTAACGGTTCTCGATGATGTCGCCTGTAAAGAAGCACTCGATTATATCGCCTGTGAAGAGGCGCTGGATGATGCCGCCTGTGAAGAGGCGCTGGATGATGCCGCCTGTGAAGAGGCGTTGGATGATGCCGCCTGTGAAGAGGCGCTGGATGACGTCGCCTGTGAAGAGGCGCTGGATGATGCCGCCTGTGAAGAGGCGTTGGATGATATCGCCTGTGAAGAGGTGCTGGATGATATCGCCTGCGAAGAGGCGCTGGATGATATCGCCTGTGAAGAGGTGCTGGATGATATCGCCTTTGTAAAGGTGTACTGGAGGATGTCGCCTTTGTAAAGGTGTGCTGGATGATATCGCCTTTGTAAAGGTGTGCTGGAAGGTGTCGCTTTTGTAAAGGTGTGCTGGATGATATCGCCTGTGAAGAGGCGCTGGATGATATCGCCTGTGAAGAGGCGCTGGATGATATCGCCTGTGAAGAGGCGCTGGATGATATCGCCTGTGAAGAGGCGCTGGATGATGCCGCCTGTGAAGAGGCGCTGGATGATGCCGCCTGTGAAGAGGCGCTGGATGATGCCGCCTGTGAAGAGGCGCTGGATGATGTCGCCTGTGAAGAGGCGCTGGATGATATCGCCTGTGAAGAGGCGCTGGATGATATAGCCTGTGAAGAGGCGCTGGATGATGCCGCCTGTGAAGAGGCGCTGGATGATGCCGCCTGTGAAGAGGCGCTGGATGATGCCGCCTGTGAGAGGCGCTGGATGACGTCGCCTGTGAAGAGGCGCTGGCTGATGCCGCCTGTGAAGAGGCGCTGGATGATGCCGCCTGTGTTGACTCAGGGAAAGAGAGAAGTGTGTTGTCTCCTTTAGTCGGCACTAATAGCGTCGTCTTTCCTCGTGGTATTGAGAATGAGAAGAATATATCGTCACAAAGCACTTATCATATTCTGTGAATCGTCATGCGACATCTGGTGAGTAAGAAATTGAAACAACGCATATCTATTCATTTCTCAACTCATCTTAAGTCCTTCTACTGCGCCGCTATGAAGATACAAAATGCGTCAGTCTATGGTCGCTCCAAGTGAGGTCGTTGTCAAGGGCATATATCCGTGTGAGAAGAGACTAATTGAAACCCGATAAATTATATAGGGGGCCTAAACCTGAAGTCATGATACGATCGATCAGATAGTAAGCTCATTGTAAGCTTATGACAGACGAAGACTTAGACAATTTGAGTAGACCTCGTGACGCGAGAAGTGAACATTGCGGACTAAGGTCAAGATGGTCGGAGACAGATAAAAGTTCAAACCTCATGGTCGGTATCAGAGGCGGATTAAGGCATGTTCAACATGTTCGGCCGAACAGGGGCCCCCACACTTGAGGGGCCCCCACACATGCAACATAATTTTTTTTAATATTTATAATTTTTGTTGTTTGTTAAGTCTAATAGTAAAAATGAGCAAAAAACTCGGAACAAATTATTCGAAACTACTCATTTAATTTACACAAATACACAATTTTCGCACATGTGTCGGCCCCTATTGGATTTTCCATTATCAGGCATGTTCATCTCAAAAATCAGCCAGAAATGCTGGTAAGACCTATTTTTACTTGCTTATTTAAACACTTGCTACCTGACGGTACAATAAAGGCCAATTGTTACATCATTTCAATTAGGGAAACACTATGAAACACGTTTTCTGTTTAAAAAAATTAAATTTTAAGAATAAAGGCCCTTTTTACGTCACTTATTTATATGAAACACGTCTATTCAAGGCCGGATTAACAAATGTGGTGGCCCTGTTCAGTAAAACTGTGGGGGCCCCAACGACTGTATACTGCAAGTGTACATAATAAAATGGCGTCACTTTATAATGTGTCACTTAAGGCCCGTTGTTATGTCACTTCAATTATGAAACACGTTATTTAGGCCTAGTAATTTTTAGATTTAGAGAACAAAGGCAAATGTTACGTCACTTCAGTTATGAAGAAGCTTAGGCTAGTGTATTGTTATTAGGTCTATAAGTTTACATTCAGAGAATAAATGCCTTTGTTACGTCACTTCAGCTATGAAGTCTACTTTTAAGTTTTAATTTAGACAATAAAGGCTTATAGTTACGTCATTACAATTGTTAAAACGTCTATTATTTTTAATCTTAAATTATGAAAATGTCTAATGTTATTAACTTCAAAGTTAGAGAATAAAAGACTATCATTCGCTAAGTACGTCATTTCGATTACGGAACACGTCCATAACTAATAATTTTAGATTGAGTTACGTCACTTCAATTAGGAAAAAGTCTGTTTATGTTATTAAGTTTAAATTTAGAGAATAGGCCTAAAGGCCTATTGTTACGTCATTTCAATTCTGAAACATGGCTATTGTTTGTAATTTTAGATTTAGAGAATAAAGGCCATTCTCACGTCACTTCGACTATGAATAAGTCTATTGTTATTAGGTTTAAATCTAGAGAGTAGAGACCTATTGTTACGTAACTTCAATTATGACCGACACACGCTTTCATAATGAAACACGTCTATTGTTATTAATTTAAAATTTTTATTTTCATTATTATATAATTATTGTTTTTATTGTTATTATATTTATTATTATGCTTATTGTCGTTATTATTATATTTATTGCTATTATTACTATCAGCATCATCATCATTATTACTCGATATTGCGCATAAATGGCGCCAAATATGGATTCATTGGGCGCCATTATAATTAATTAACAGTCTTGAAGGGGAAACGATGCGCAATTTGGTACCCCCACTTTCTAGACCAAAGTTACGCCTTTAACCTGACCGGAACTCAAGTGTTAAGTGACACATTATAAAGTGACGCCATTTTATTATTTACACTTACAGTATACAGTCGTTGGGGCCCCCACAGTTTTACTGAACAGGGCCACCACATTTATTAATCCGGCCCTGGTCGGTATATCTGAAGGAAGAGAGACAAGACGAAGAAGCAGAAGCTTATTGTTGCATGTTATATCTCTTGGCATTGATGAAGGACTTGTGTTGTGGCCACCTAGTTCGAGATAAGACTACCTCTGGTGGGTTTTTTTGTGATAGTTAAGACTGAACGTTCGCTATCCTCATGTACAGAGATTGTTTTGGGTTTTGGTCCACATAATTATGGGCCGTTTTGTATTGTTTGGTACGTGGGACTCTTTGGGTCTTTTTTGTACATTATCGTGGGTTGAAGTCTTTTTGTGGTTCTGACTACGGTTACTGCCTCATGTGGGTTTAGATTTGAATCTAGCCTAGTTGCGTATAGCATTTGGAATTATTGTACATAAGAACGCTGTTTTGCTGTTATCAGATTGTAATGCTCATCTGTAGGTCTATGTTCCCTAGGCCTGTAAATGCAAGAGCAGCAACAACAAAAACTTTTTGTGTCGATTCCGGAGTCAGCCCAGATCAGCGCACAAGTGTTTCCGTCTATGATTGCCACAGTTGTTCAATATTGCAGTTATTCTTTTACCTAGTTCCTGTTTTTCTTGAGATATATTTTATTCACACAATTTCTGCTATTATCGCTGTAGGATCGCAAGCATTCCAGAATGAGAAGCACGTACGTCGAGAGCAAAAATGGACTCTTCGGGCGGCACCTAAGTAGTTTGTCTACAGAAAGAGAAGAACACGTAGGCCTACAATGTCAGCAGATTCTGTCTACATATTCTATATGAATCAAGATATCGAATCATTAATTGTGCATTCCACTGAACAAGCGTTGTCGTCTTGCCAGAACTTGAAAGGCGCTTTAGTAAATGTCCAGATACACACAGACACACATGCATTCATAAATCCAAGCATACGTGCATACATGTCAGTGAGACATGAGCTGAAATGCTGAATGGTTAGAGCGCTTGTCTTGTAGCGTGGAAAGCACGGGTTCGAGCTACCGCTGAGGCGGTCAGTGTTTGAGGACATTGAACAAGCCCTTCACGCACAATTGCTCGGTTCCATCGTTTGATGCTTGGTCATTAGATAGTGGTCCATAATAAATGGAAGCAGCAGATTTACAGTCGCTCAGTCAAAAGAAAATCGATGGACAGATAACGTGAATGTAAATCACTGAAATTTATCAGCGCTACAAAAACGATTGCTGCTAGACAGACAAGCCGATAATGACGACGACGATGATGATGAAGTCAAATGGAATCCGATCTGGTCTCATCTAATCTAGTATAGGCCTAATCTAATCATTTCTATGTCATAATAGAAGAGACATAAACCATTGGTCGGAGTCAGCCGGAGTTTTTATTGCGATTCCGATTTTCTGTTGTGATTTCACTTGAAGCGACCATAGGTTGATCTCTTGGGCATTATGTGACGGCGCTATAGAAGTCATTAGATTTGATTAGATTAGTTGGAGAAGCTCGATCGAAATCCTTTAGCAAGAGAACGAGAAATCTGAGTACTGTAACTCCGATGCAATCCTTTAGGCTAACTTGCACAGTTGCACACCGTGAAGCGGACCTCGTGATAAGCTACGGTCCAACTCAGGGTGGGAATTTTGATTAATCAATATGGAATAGATTTCAGGCTGAACGAGCACTGCAGTTGATCTCGGACTTAGTCGTGTGTTTTATTCCTTTTATAGACGCTCGTATACGTCTGTAAATGTCTTTCATAAATTACATTGAAATTTCACAGTCATCGGTCTGTCAATAAAGAATACGGTAAAATGCATTGCATCATTTATTATCTATACTAGGTAGCAATACTTAACATGCCGGATTACCTAAGAAGCAGATAGCAAGTTGATAAGTCAGTCGACAAGTCTAAGCGACTTAGTTGAAAAGCATGTGACTTAGCTGACTAAGTTGTTATGTCAGTCGCTAATTCATTGAGTCAGTCGGTAATTCCTTAGCGACTTACTCCGGAAATTAGCGGACATTATAACAGTTATTTTAACGCTGGATAGGAATCACGAGATTGTGATTAAAACTATACGGTCCTGTATTCATGCGCACAAGGGCAGTTTTAGGCAGTCACAGATTTTCTTACTCGGCTGGCATCGGCCTTTAAAAATTTCTGAATCCGTCTTGCCCCACTATCAAAATTAAGCAGTATACAAAGCTGTAGCCTATATTTATTATGGCCTAAATCCATTTTGAAAATTGTGAAACAGGTTTCTATATATCAAATCACAAGTTAATGTTAGCAATGTCACGTTTATAAACATACCTGAATAAATAATTGAACGACGCACATTTGCAGGTTGTAAGCACAAGAACGACTTCCTCGAAATCGAATCTAATGAATTTATACAAATTTATGTTTGATCTGTATATATAGGCCTAAAATACAAACATTCTTGATAGGCCTATCACTTGATCATAAAATAGGCGTATAAATGAGTTGCACTTTAACATAAACTAACGCATTCAGACAATGCGCTTATTCAAGCTGGTGATTGCAGTAACATGCAGGGATAATAAATAGATCGATAGGTCATAATATATAATAACACATAAGCCCTAATATATAATCGACATTTTATACACAGTATAAATAATTACACAGTACGTCGACTCCCGGCCTATGCAGCAATCAGAATGTGTAACTGACCGCCATTTTGAAAGTGGACGCTTACACGTCGATACTCCTGAATCCATCATAAAATATTTTTAAACGTTACAACAACATCGAGGACTTCATTAGAATTAACAATATTATTTTTAACATTTATTTCAGCTTAAATCTATAATTCAAGATTGCACTTTCAAAATGGCGTCACCCCAAAAACAAGTCAACAGTAGGCAATGCGAGTCGACGTACTGTGTAATTACTTATACTGTGGAACGACTCACATTTTATGGAAAAGTCAAATATTAAAGATCTTTGATAATCCACATAAAGAACAAGGAACAAAAGACAGACATGGCGGCGTGTGATCATCGTCAGTTTATAGATCGTGTCTTCGCAAACTTTACTCCGCTGTTCGTCTCTTGATTCTTGGAAAGCTGATGTAAATCTTTCTTTAACTTGGAGAATTTAAGGACAGCATATCAGCACACATATATGGCTTTGCTAATCGTCAATTTCTTGTGGACGAATATCAAAGTGAGCGTGCAGATTGCTGACGAATCCAACTTTTCTCGCGTAATATTCTGCCCCAAAGAATGGCGGACACAGCCACTGTGGACGCTTGCAACTGTTAAAACGTAGGCCTGCGTTTAAACGAAGCTGCGCTGTTCAGTGTTTTTGTGGGTTGAGGAAACGTGGTAGCGATGCTTTTGTGAAATGATGCATGGCTGGAAGGCGGCGAAAGAGTTTACTTGGCTGTCATCATTCGAACGAATTCTGGAATCCAATAAAAAAAATATTAAAAACTAGTCTCTTCGTTAAATTATGCAGTGACTCTTATAGACACCTAGGCCTACTCACAGTCGCTCCAAGTTTAGCGTCGCCGGTTCAGAACAATCTTTGAGCGTTCATGAAACGTGCATGCAGCATAGTCTTTTTGGCCATGCATGAATACATGCTGTTCAACATTAAGGCTGTATTCCAGGCAGATTACCCAATCACAGAGAGCACAACGTAAGATTTGTTTCATGAGATCAAGACAGGATATGAAAAACTAGGGTTGTGAATAGCCTAAATTTGCGTAAAATTGTGACTGTGCATTATGTCACTTGGTGAGAGAGCGAGAGACCCACGTCTGTCGTGATTGCGGCATGAGCTAGGGTAGGCCTACATGGCTATAGTGGCCTGTCTTGACGCAGGTAATATAATGATGATGAATTGTAACACTCTTGCTTGGAGAACATAAGCTCTTGAAAGCCGCGGTTCGGTACCTGTAAGCTCCCTTTAGGTCGACTCAGCCTTCCGCTTCCTAGGTGGCAGCTGTAAAATGAGTGGGCGCCTAACAGACTGCTAAGACGCGTGTTCTATAAGATCTTGATAATTGTACGGTCATATCTTTCAATGTTAGGCTACATACTGCGGTTTGTCAGTGAGCTTGTCAATAAACACGAATTTATTATTATATTGTATGTATCACGTATCTCGGAGCATCTCGGAGCGGAGAGAGGCAACGAGAAATCGGAGCACACGGAGAAGGTTGACCACGACAGTCGCTAGGATTCAACGAATCGACAGCACAAGGTGACAAGGTGATCACGTATCTAGACCGTTTTGTTTTACGTGTAACCGTGTGTTGTGTTTATTGTATTTATCTGGATAAGTATGCTTTTCTTTATCTGCGTAGGTAAGTATGATGTTGATACCTTCGTAGTTGACTTGTCCGTCTCCATCGAGATCTGCTTCGTGAATCATTTCGTCTACTTCTTCGTCTGTTAATTTCTCTCCTAGTGTTGTCATCACCGTCCTCAATTCGATCGCGCTGATGTGCCTATGCGTAATAGACAGAAAATTCAATCAATGGATAGATTGATCGACCAATCAATTCAATTAATCAATTGAGTCAATGCTTTCCTTGACGCAGATGCAAGTCATAAATCACATCTAAACCTTAATCACTTCTCCACCTATTCCAACCCCTAAGTCATATGAATTCCATGGGGGAAGGCTATCTAGTTCCGGGAGTCAGTTGCTAAAGAATTACGGAGTTAGCGACTGACGTAACAACTTAGTCGACTAACTCACATGCTTATCAACTGATAAGTTCCTTAGACTTGTCGACTTTCATTCGACTTCTTAGTTAATCCGGTATGTAAATAGTAGTTACCAAATAATGTAATGTATTTTACCGTCTACTATACTGACAGACCAATGACTGTGAAATGTTAATGTGCATTTTAGAAAGAAGTTGACAGACGAAAACTATTGTTTATAAAGTAATTAATCACACGGCTAGGGCCTAATTCTGGGGCTGCACTGCAGTGCTCGTTCACCCTGCAATCCATTCTGTACTGATTAATCCAGTGTTTCCCAACCTTTTTCAGAGCAAGGCACCCTTATCGAAAGTCACTTAGTCAACGGCACCTGGCCTTAATTTATTTTTCTTCCAGTTAGTTCTTTATTTTAATGACGAGCAACGTTCCTTGTGTTCAACCACACTGTTGCAACTATTCATACATTACTTTATATTTAAAAAAGTAATTAGCCTATGTCAGCAGTGATATTCAGTTGTTTTTCACGTTTTCTACTCATAATTTTTGCCATTCAGCTGCGAGCAGCTGAATGCCTAGAGCCTAGAGCAGATTAACGGCATCCATGGCTGCCACGGCATCCACGATAGGAAACAATGGATTTAGCAATCAGCAGCAGTTGAGTAGTTTAACAAGTCACTACAAATAACTGGATACACGTTAAACTAACAGCAACGAAACCAGTTTCAGCTTCAGATAGCCTAAAGAGTTTAACTCGATACAATCACTTGCTGCTGGTTATATTAAAGTTTATAATAGTCACGATTGCATGCTGTCATACAACACTCGGGCAGGTAGTAGACCGGATATCGCAAGTGGTGATCTGATATCGACTGATTGTTAAAATGTTAGTATATTGCACTGTGACTCGTACCACATATGCAAGTGATACCTCTGTCCTGCTGATGTCTTCGTCAAAAGCGGAACTCGGAGACCCAAATTAAAACAATAATCAAAATATTAAAGGAACAAAGTGGCTAGCAGTCGATAGCTTAGCGACTGGTTTCGACTTAAGGGTTAGCGGCGGCGGCTTCGGGGAATAGGCCTATCTCTACTCGGGACTCTGGAAATCGGCGCCTCACATTTGTCAATATTTATTGTCCTCTCTCTGTGTTAAACTTTCGGATATTTTCACAGATTTCCAATCCTTAAATTCCTGATCTCTTTCTCTTCTGAACTTATTATTACGGCAGACAACAATATACGCATAGCCACTTTAAGCTATGCTTCGTAAAAGTTCTTCCAACTCATCATTTGGGCCACACACTTGATCTCTTTATAAATACCCTGGTCTACCTCTTCCGCTGCCAAAGCTGTTTATACTTCTGAGTCGCATTTGTTTGATCACAGGTCCTACTGACATTTCTTCTGAAGTTACCTCCTCTATATTATCTTCACCTCTGATCTCAGTCGTCTTCTTGCCATCTGCCCCAACTAGTTATATGCTGACGACAGACACTGTCATACAGGCTTACACCCACTGCTTTCCCTCTGACGCCGTTGATGCAGTCCGCCTCATGTGCCATTCCATAGACTCCTTGACTGCCTGGATGTCTTCCAACCGCCTTCGCTTGAATCCCTCTAAGACTCAATACATGTGCTGGGCGGGCGCATTCCTAAATTTGGCCATGGTTCTGAATACATGCGAGATGTCCACTGGTTACCACTCTCGTAAGTTACGTCGTAACGCATTGTCTACCGGGTTGCCTCCATTGTCTGGCAATGTCAGCTTGGCCGTGCTCCCTCCTATCTGCGCGAGCTCTGTTCTCGTGCCTCTGTTCCACCTGGTCACCGCTCTTCGCTTCGCCACCCGTGGTGACCTCTCTGTTCCTCTCGCACGCATCGCTACTATGCAGCAGCGCGCTTTCTCCGTGGTTGGACCCACAGTTTGGAATGGACTTCCCCCTGAGCTGCGGTCTCCTCGTCGAGGCTCGTCCACCGCTTTCTTCTCTGTACTAAAGACTGTTCTGTTACCAGCCCGGGGTTGGGATGGTAGCGTCTCCGAATAGTTTCCTTACCTATTTATTATTCGTTCCGAATCAACCAATGCACTTAAATGCAAACTGTCTTGAACTGCATGGGAGGTTTCAAATCATCTTGTGCTCGAGCAACTCCACATGTTTGACTGGCTGATGTCTGCTCATGCAGTTAGGTGGATTGGGCATTGATCATCCCTAATATACATGTACACGCAGTTTGGACGTAATCTTTTACTCAACCATGCCCTATTCTGGCCATGTTCTAACTGTGGGCAAATCACACTTTCACATTCGGGTTACAATTACAAAAATTACCCGCATAGGGCCTATTCGTTTTCCGCTCACCCCACGGACCACCCCAGTGACGGATTCAGAGGGGGTGGGGTACCAAAACTAGTCTGTCAGCTCATGTCACCCTCGTGCGGTACGAAAATGCCAATGTATAGATGTTTCGAGATTAGAATGGATATAGGTTTCTCAAACTTGGACGACGATTTCCTAATTTATTTCTTTTGATATCATGTCTACGGAGAACCTGGAATCATTTCGACCATCCACAACAAATCCTGGATCAGCATGTGAATCCTCCACACATCCTTTCATCGACCCATCGCCAATCACAAGTATAACTCCACCACATTGACCTTCACACCTGCGCATCCATCCATCCGCCCGTCTATCCGTCTATCTGTCCGTCCAACCATTCATCATCCATCTATCCATCCGCCCATCCACACCCATCCATCCATCCATCCATCCATCCATCCATCATAAATAAGAGCCGTAAGACGAAGTTCTCGAAATGCATCATCATCAGCTGACCCGTTTCCGTCTTTGTCGAACACCCGGAAGGCCTCCCTCAGTTCCTCTTCACTGTCTGTCTCCTTCATCTTCTTCGCCATCATGTTTAGGAATTCTCGGAAGTCGATGATTCCGTTTCCTGTTTAACATACAGCTGATTCAAAGTACACCACGTGGCACAATTATTATTATCAAACAATGACTAATAAATCATGGCTGCTTCTGAGCGGTCCAAAAAGCCGCTATATAGATGCTCATATACACACATGCATGCAACATACATACATATACAAATACATGCACACCTACATACATGTCTACATACACCTACATACATATCTACATACATACATAGACGTACATATAGTATACATTCATTCATTCATTCATAACGAACATTTATATAGCACCTCTTAGGGAGAAGTACTTAGAGGTGCTCCCGACTCCAGCACGGCTGAAAAGAGCGGTATGTATACATACATACATACATACATACATACATACATACATACATACATACATACATACATACATACATACATACATACATACATACATACATACATACATACATACATACATACATACATACATACATACATACATACATACATACATACATACATACATACATACATACATACATACATACATACATACATACATACATACATACATACATACATACATACATACATACATACATACATACATACATACATACATACATACATACATACATACATACATACATACATACATACATACATACATACATACATACATACATACATACATACATACATACATACATACATACATACATACATACATACATACATACATACATACATACATACATACATACATACATACATACATACATACATACATACATACATACATACATACATACATACATACATACATACATACATACATACATACATACATACATACATACATACATACACACATACACTTACTTTGTCAACGCGGAAAAGATGCCCACCTTCCCAACGCCTACCACCACCACCGCCAATACCACCACCACTATTGTCACCACTACCGCACCATTACCACAATCACAAATCTTCGCCCAATATCTTGAACATCATCGTTACTGATTCTAGGACGTTTGGTCAACGGACGATTGATCAACGGACGATTGGTCAAGCGGACTGTTCGTCAATGGTACTGTTGATCAAGGGTCCTTTCGTCAAGAGGACGGTTGATCAGAAATTTTAATTTTAGATATTGGAGACGCTTTTAAAATATGTCAGTTCTCTTATCAGTACAAACAACTGCACTGGCACAGATATACGATAACCCTTTGAAATCGACGACCACTAATTATCCCTAGACAGACGAACCGGCCGACCAATTAAGCCATTACAAAACAAGGCATCTTTACATGCATAGCAAAGCGTAGCCCATCAAACAACATAATAACCGATGTACGTCTGTCTGTCTGTCTGTCCCGTAACAAACACTATTGTGACGTCACTATACTGCCGCCTTGGCGACGGCGTTTAGAGCAATTATGACGGGGAAATACGTATTGAAGGAGGGTTATGACGTCATAATTTAACGGGCTTATAATTCTCTAGAACGATAGAACTGTTAACCGTGATTTTTCACGGGTTACAGCTAGTACACAAATAAAACAAATATCGTGACTTGGTCGGAAAAGTCAGAGTGCTGTTGGGGGATATGGAAGAGCGAACGTGCTAATATACCTTCGTGCCATTGCACATTTGTCTCACAATTAGGTTCCTTTGTGTTTTAACTATTTGACTACATTTGATATAAAAACTACTGCATTAAAGTGTGTTATTTTGAGGAATAACAATGCCTATGACCTCATTGATTGGTTTATAAACTATAAACTTTATAACCTCATTGTTTGCTTTAATAAACTATAAACTTTATAACATCATTGTAAACTTTTGATCAACCGTCCTCTTGACGAAAGGACCCTTGATCAACAGTCCTCTTGACGAACAGTCCGCTTGACCAATCGTCCATTGACCAATCGTCCGTGATCAACCGTCCGTTGACCAACCTTTGACCAAACGTCCGCATACCATCGTTACTGTCACCCACCGATCACGGTAACTGTTCAACGCATAATGACCACGATGACCATGACGTCCTATCGAGGACGAAGTATAAGGAGGAGGAGGAGTATAAAGAGGACGAGGAGGAGAAAGAGGAGAAGAAGAATAAGAAAGACGATGATGACGACGACGATGATGATGATGATGACGCGGAAGATAGTAATGATTACGACGACGATATAACGTCTAGAGACCATCGACGTCGACTTCATTGATCATGTCCATGAGCTCAGACTCTGTGGGGTTCTGTCCGAGGGACCTCATGACCGTTCCAAGTTCAGCTGAGCTGATCGTTCCATCGCCGTTCTTGTCAAACATGGCGAACGCCTCCTGGAGTTCTGTGTAACGTACAAAACACAATCACTGTAACAAGCGGCATAACTCTTCGTCTGTACGTAAGCCACAATGATCTGTACTGTACACGAACAGACAATGTTTATATACATACTTCTGTCCGTCCGTTCATGCATTCATCCACCCATTCATCCATCCATCCACCCATCCATCCGCCTACGAACTCATCCATCTAACTATCTGCCCATCAACCTATCCATCCATCCATTTATCCGTCCATCCATCAAACTACGTACCCATCCATCCATCTATCCGTCCATTTATCCATCCATACATACATCCGTCCGCCCGTCCGTCCGTCTATCCGCCATTCATCCATCCATCCATCTATGCGCAGTGTTTAATCTAGACGCCATTTGGGGGAATCCCCCCCCCAGATTTATGTTTCCCCCCAGAGGCCAGCAATATTATAATGTAGAGACCTGTTTGGGAGGAAAAAAGGTCATCAACTTTTTTTCAAGATGAAATTTCCAACATTCCAAGATGAAATTCCTTAAATTTTTTGGACGTTGGAACACGGATGAAATTTCTCCCAGAAAGGTCGCCGTTGTTGGTCCCCCGACAAACCTTGTTTCCCCCCCCCCCCCTCAGAAGAGGGGGACTAGATTAAACACTGATCTATGCGTCTATCCATCTATATGTTTACTGGACTTATTTATATGGACTGTAATCTCTGTCGGATGTCCTTAGCGGTAGCCGCACGTAGATCGATGCTCAGGGCATAAAGGCGGTGGCGCTATAAAAATTATCAGAATATAGTTTGCCATTGGCTAATCGTAAGTTCTAGAATAGATTGTCCTATAGACCGTTGTATACTGACCTGCAATTTCATCGTCTGTCAGTGATCTCTCGACCATTCCTGATTCCTGGATTCAGAGAAAATGCAGGCTTGCAAGACGAGTTATTCTACTGATCCACAAAGAATTCAACTCCCTGGTCAAAGCCACATCGACAAAGAAAAACAAATCTCAACGTATCACTCTCATGCTGCAATCATTGCACCGGCTTTTCATTGAACAGAAAGAAAAAGAAGATCAGTCCCATAGGCTAACCTGAGAGGCAGCCATGGGTTTGAAGTGTTAGCGACTTTATTTTCTTAGCCTCGGCATATAGGAGGGCGGGTGGCCAGAACTCTCCTTCGCCTTCTGGTCTTCCCATTCAGTGTGCGGTCAGTGTAGGGGAGACCGGGGCTATATGTTACAGGGGGTTATATGTTATTTCGATATATCTATGGTGTTTACTTATTTGTAGTG
This sequence comes from Allolobophora icterica, assembly GCA_963556255.1. Taxonomy (NCBI): domain Eukaryota; kingdom Metazoa; phylum Annelida; class Clitellata; order Crassiclitellata; family Lumbricidae; genus Allolobophora; species Allolobophora icterica. The sequence continues at coordinate 59,337,875 of OY744605.1, forward strand.
TATATCTATGTTCTAGCGCATGCACACAGTTGGCCTGCAGGTATAATGGCGGAGCTGTTGATATAATTATTTGACAGCGTGATCAATTTAGGGCAAATAAACGTTTTTTGAGCACATATCTTTTTCAAAGGTAAGTGCGCACTTTTGTTATTTCTGCGCCCAGTTTTAGTACTTCGGTTGTCATATTCTGCGTGTTGGTGGCATGGTGATATGTGTTTATAAACAGAATATTACTAGCGATGTAGCTTGACCGTTGTATGTGTAAAAGCTTGTTGTTTACGAAGATGTGCCTAGGGGGCTATATGTTACATTTGTAACATATAGCCCCGCATTATTAACTTGTGCTATTGACTTATTGGCCTATGTAGGCCAATAAGTCTTGATTTCTATGTCATTAAGAATAAGCTGTAGGCTACCGTGTAACTGCAACGGGCACTAGGTTAATGTTTGAATAATCTGCTCCGAAAACCCGCAAAAAGAGTTCAGTTACGAAAAACAGCGACAATTATAATAAATCTAAGAAAACGGTTTGCCTGGTTTGCGGCGTATCGTTCGATGAGGACTGGGTACTATGCCTAGAATGTGGTGAATGGGCACACGATAATTGCACTGATGGAAACGATTATTATGTATGCCACAACTGTTATGACTCTGACTAGGCCTAAGCTTAAGTAGACCCATTTAACTGATTTCTGATTTAACTAGTAGTTCAGTTTATTTTTCGTCGTTTTTATTTCATCAACTGTTGAAGAACTTCAGACTTTACATAGGCCTAATCAGTTCTGAATAATCATTTGTATTGTTAGTGATGTTCCTGTTTAATAATCACTTTACATTTACTGTAAAAATGTCAATTCTACCTGTGTAACATTGCAACCCCGGGGAATGTAACATACATATGTAACCCCTTTATCGGGGTTATGTGTTACATTCCAGTAGCTTGCCTAACACCAATATTGCACAAAATTCATTAACTATTAACAAAATCTACTGTGACCAATCTGTGTGTAACATAATGAAGTACTAAACCCCCTTGGTCTTAGGAAAACTCAGGTGCTGAGGAACAGCCAATTTACAAAAAAGTGGGAATTGTAACATATAGCCCCGGTCTCCCCTACTCATTATAATCTTAGTGGAGTTGGTTACGGGGAACAAATGGAGCATAAATCTCGATATTGAACAGAAAATCGCAGTTTAAACTGTCCAGCAATTCACGACGTAATGCATGGCCAACCAGCTTATCGGTTCGCCTGGCTGACATCCCTCTCCGACTCATGCATATTGCAATCGCTTTGGCTCTTCATGCACTCCGGAGAAACGCTATGTAAATGATCTCGGTGAATGAAAGAGTGAATGAGTGAATGAATTAATTAGTGAATTAATTAATCAACTGATGTATTTATCTGAATATTTGTATAGAGCCTTTTAGAATGTGTCATAGTCTCTGACCTTACCTTAACTTAGGCTTAACTTAGGCTTATAAACCGCGGGCAGACAGTAGCAATCTGCTTGTCTAAAGTCTAAATGTTACCTACCGTAAGTCGTCTCAAAAGTCGATTATTTCGAGTTTTACGATTTCCGATAAACCGGATATTACGATTTTAAAACGACCGCAACAAAGTCTCTCTCTGTTCTAATCGATTCCGATCTTATCAGTATCCAATAGAATGATAAGATTTGAGCAACCAACTGGCAGGATTTGATTAATCAAAACAATTCGACACAGTCAGATCAGCACCGCTTGTACATTTGCGTTTTGTAATTATAGGGCCTATAATAGTCTTGCGCAATTGCGTTACCGTAAATCCTCGAAGTTGAGCGTCGTCTAGGCTACAGATATATACACGTTGATCAACGAAGATCTGCCGCCTGCTCGGTGGCGGACCGCGAGCCGCAGCGAGATAGTACGATAAACAGAAGCTTACTGATACATCAACAACGGTAATAAATCCCAACACTGAGCTCCAAAGATTTCATCGGACGGGCGACGCGAAGTCAGATTTCACTTCGATGGCTGCTGCTTGAGTTCAGTTAAAAGCGAAATTGTCGGCGCTCGAAGGTGTACGCACCTTCGACTGTACGTGTTGCCAGCTGTGCAGGTTAGGTGGCGAGACTGTGTGTACATAACCACCGGCTGGCCAAACGGCAGGATAGATAGACAACAGGTAGAAGAAGGGAGAGAGGTCGAGGATCTTGTGCGAGGACCAGATCGGTCTGGGCCTAGCCGCGGAGGTCTGGTTGAGAAGAGATGGGACAGGTGTTCGTGGGGGCACCCTCGTTAAGTCCGACCAGGTGGCTCAGATGCGAGCCATTTCAAAGCCAAGATGTTGCAATCTGAATTATTTATGGGACACGAGTAGCCTATTCATACATCCATACAATATTATGTGTGCATAAATTAATGTAAGCATATTATTTCTATATGTATGCATGTGTATATATATATATATATATATATATATATATATATATGTATATATATGCCTGAATGCATGTGTATGTATGTATATATTATATTTATGTATGTATATCTGTATATTTGTATGTCTATATGCATGCATGTCTGTATGCATATGTATGTATGCATGTAAGCATGTATGTAAGTATGTAGATGCCTATATTTATGAATTATGATGTGTACGTTTGTATGTATGTATGCATGTATGCAGTGCTTTTTTTCAGCCGGAACGCGCCGGAACGGCGTTCCGGCACCTTTTTTCAGCTGCTAAAAATAATTTATTTATTTTAATAATAAAAGCAATAATTTAGTTATTTTAATTTAATTTCAGTGCTTTGAACTGTTTCCAGTGTTTATCGAGACCCCTCCAACCCCAACCCCGTTTTCTCGTGATTTTAATCCGCCCATAATTGCTCCGGTCCGGAACCTATTTTTCCGTTCCGGAACCTTTTTTCTAGAAAAAAAGCACTGCATGTATGTATATCTCTGTATGTATTGTACCTATGCGTCCCTGTACATATATGGCGTCAATGGCTCGTGTTCCATCCGACCGTATTAGATTTAAGCAACAATGCAGGCATGATCTCACTAGTTTAAAATCTGATAGTTCAGCTTCAACTAAGACCACGTGGATGCTTTAAATAAATAGTTACACTATGATAAGTCGAATGTAGCCTCTACTGTGCGCTTGGCTGCTGCCCATGATCTTGTCAGCATGTCCCTCAATTCCTTTCCATGTGGCGTCCCTCAGAGTTTGGGCTTGGCCCTCTACTGCTCACGATGTATACCATGTATGTATGTGTTTATGTATGACATGCATCTATCCATGCCTACATGCATGAATATATACCGGTAAGTATCTATATATTTAATATAATTCATTAATGCACTCATGCATGCATGCATGCAATCTATGTAAGTAAGTAAGTATGTATGAACGCAAGCATGTATGTATGTATGTATGCATGTACGTATACATGTTCGAATCATGCTTGCATGCATATAATGCAATGCACTGTGTAATTTATTTGGCGCCTTTTAAAAATCTCTCAGAGGTATTACATTTCTCGCTAGCCTCATTTACAGTGCAGTTAAATAAGATGGCAGCAGAGATGAATCCAGCGGTAGGCTCCCGCACACGCGTAGAACCATACCAGTGGATTGTCGACAATGACTGAGTATCGACAGATTCAGAGCTCCTGCATAGTTAGTGCTGACTGCTGAGCTGAGTACAAGGAATGATGACAACAGATTGGAGCGCTCGCAACACACGGTCACACACGTGTAGATTAATCACAATTTTATCGATAGGCGCTATCTAAATTGTCCAGATAGTTACATTCACACATATGATGGTGGCTTATTTAATAGATTTTAATCCCGGGTTTGCACGGCCCATACACGGTGACCTTAAACGGCGAGGCTTTCATTCAAACGAGTTACCGACAGGTGGTGAAGAATCTCTCCGATCAATTCGTTATAAAATGAGCAAGGTCTATATCAAACAATCGCTACAGAGACAGGTGAACATTTACATAATGGCAGGATCTTTGGCTGGAAGCCGATAATCATTAACTGCGTGAATGATTTCTCTTCAAAATGGCGTCTAAGTTTCTAAAATGTCGGACGATGTCCCATCTCTTGGTGGTATCGGTTTCAGTGTGTTTCGGTCCCATGTATACAGGCCTAGCTTATAGTCTATGCCTCTATGGGTTCAGACGGCAAAGAATCAAGACCTCGAAGCCTCTTTATTTATCGGCCCATCCATGTTATAACATCCACATTTTTAACAGCGAGCTAACGACCTACCTACAGGGGAAGGAGCGAGGAGGTAGACAGCGAGGGAGGTATGGACGAAGCCCCGCTGGCAGGGTGATACTTTTCTGGGACGCGCTGCCGCAGTGTCGGTGTGCAGTCTATTTGTGAATCGCCGACCCGTATGGCTTTCTGCTTTCGTGTGTCCCACTCATTCTCCTCCTATTCGCCATGCTATGTTCCTCTGCCCTCCCTTGTGCTCTGGATTTTCCACCGCTCCCTACTTTTTGTAAGAAGAGACAGGACTCTTCCCGCCGAGTTGGCGCAATGCGGATTCAATCTTTCTTTTCCATTATTTTTCCTCTTTTCTTCACCTGTTCCTCCATGCGTCTGCTCACCCGCCTACACCTCTGTTTCTTTATGCTCTCTCTCCTCTCCTCTCCTCTCTGTCTTTCTCTGTCTGTCTGTCTGTCTCACTATCTCTCTCATTGTCTCTCTGCCTCTGTCTCTGTCTCTCTGTCTCTCTCTGTCTTTCTCATTGTCTCTCATTGTCTCTCTCTCGCTCTCTCTCTAGCGCGCTCTCTCTCTCTCTCTCTCTCTCTCTCTCTCTCTCTCTCTCTCTCTCTCTCTCTGTGTGTCTCTCTCTCGCTCTATCTGTCTCTCTCTCTTGATCGTTCTCTCTCTCTCTCTGTCACTGTCTCTCTCTCTCTCTTGATTGTTCTCTCTTTCTCTGTCTCTTTCTCTTTGTCGTTCTCTGTCTCTCTCTCTCTTGATCGTTCTCTGTCTGTCTGTCTGTCTGTCTGTCTGTCTGTCTGTCTGTCTGTCTGTCTGTCTGTCTGTCTGTCTGTCTGTCTGTCTGTCTGTCTGTCTCTCTCTCTCTCTCTCCTCCTTAATCGTTCTCTCTTGATAGCTCTCATTTTCATTTTTTACTCCTCGTCCTTTTTTCACTCTCTCTCCACCTCATTATCTTCCACCTCCTTTTCTCTCTCTCTATGATATACCCCTTATCAACCTCTGCAACAACTTCTCCATAGTTTTTTCCGTCTCCTCTTCCCTCTGTTACTACTCTTCCTCTTTTTTATACCTGTTCTTGTTCCTACGCATCTTGTTCGCCATTCCCTTAATCCAACTCGGTCACACCAGCTACTCCTCCACCACCACTGTCTCCACTTTCCTTCCCCGCCCTAATTCTTTCTCTTCCTCTTTCCCATCCTCCACCTTGTCCTCTTTCCCTTACTTCTACTCCTCCTTCCCCTCCTCCTTCTCCTCTTCCTCCATCCTTTTCTCCTACTCTTTCTTCTCCTTCCCTTCTTTCCTTCCCCGCCCCAATCTTTCTCCACCTTCCTCCAACTCTTCCGACTCTTTCTCTTTGTACTTCCACTCTTCTTTCTCCTCATCCTCTTTTCCTTCCTCTTCCTGATCCTCCTTTTCTTTTTTTTCTTTCCTGCTGCTTCTTGTGCCTCGCAGGTGTCTACTGTGTACCAATAGAAAGATTGAATCCGCGTTGGGCCAAATCTGCAGGTAGAGGCGTGATCTGTCTCTCCTTGGACCGCCATGCACCGGGAATTGGAGATCATCCGGATTGTTCCCATAGATCACTTATTGTACAAACAGACAATGATACATTCCTTTAGGACATCGCTTTGCGTTGTGCTATAGAACAAACTCTACATATATATATACATATATATATATATATATATATTTATATATGCATGCACCAACAGCTGCTTTTATGAGGCAATTAAACAAGGCTGAACGTTTACCTTGAGACAAGATGGTTAAACATGCGTCAGTATTTCCACCAAGCGAGTCTAAATAGCAACACATTCCGAGGCTGCAGGTTAGTCACGGCTCCCTTGAAGTGTCTGGCTGTATCTGTCCACGGACTTCTAACTGTCACTATGACCTCTCTGCCCTCCACTTTCATGGACATACTGAAACTGCGTTTAATAGAAGGAAGTCTCTTACCAGTGGCACGTTCCCTCGGCTCATTTGTGAAGTTCTCTACATAATTGCTCTATATAAAGTGTTCAGATGAAAGCATGTATCTGAAGGGCTAAAGATACATACAAACATACAAATATGCAAATATGTAAACACACTTGTATACATACATACATACATACATACATACATACATACATAAATACATACATGCATACATACATACATACATACATACATGCATACATACATACATACATAAATACATACATACATACATACATACATACATACATACATGCATACATGCATACATACATGCATACATACATACATACATACATACATATATACATGCATGCATACATACACACATACATACATATATACATACATACATATATATACATCATACATCATACATATATGCATACATCATACATACATACATACGTACCTATAGATGAAACGAAGTGAAAACAAAGGCACAAGAACAACGAAATTTACGTGGATAAAATGATATTTGATAATGTCAATGCTTTCTTCCGGGACGGCGTTGTGTACGGTACCTTTTTCAGCTATTAAAAATAATTCAGTTCTTTTAATATATTTTCAGTGTTTTCTGTGTTTATTGATATATATAAAATAACTAATTTAATATTGCGTGTTATAAGTTATAACATTATTCCATAAAATTTGCCTATGACAGTAATACTAATGCTATGCTCACAAGGACCCCTCCCCAAACCTCACTCCCCGTTTTACTCTGGCTTCGCCCTCGATTTAGCCCTTCCATAATTGTCCGGAACTTTTTTCAAGAAAAAGCACTGGGCAATTTAATATGTAAAATGTGATATGCCAGTGATGGACCCAGATGTTAACAAAGGCGGCGTATATATAGGCCTACCTATAAGGCCGTACGTAGCATCGCCCATTCAACCACGTCGGATGTTCAGGAAGTAAAACCTGTCTGTGCCACTTGCCTGCAGAGGTTGACGTCGGCTTCAAAACCTATTTGATCTCTATGACACAATTGTTCGGTCTAGCTATTTGATCTCTATGACACGACTGTTCTGTCTAGCAATAACAATTCCTGCTTCCATTGTTGTCAGCTGACAAAAGAAGCAGTCATGCAGGATCACTCGATCTGCACTCCACGAGTTTTTGGAGGATTCTCCCGTATCACCACATGTCGACTGTGTCAAGCTACGTGCATAAATTTTTAATTTTCCAAGTCTTTTATATATCAGCTCTGTAGTCGAGGGTATACGCGGATATACAGCGTATACTCACGTCTAGAGACCGTATACTCACCTCACAAAATATTTGTACTCACCTCTAAATTGTTTCGGAAAACTTACTGGTATCGTGTACACACCTCTAATTTTACCACTACAGCTTTGGTAATTATTCTGATTCAGTTAGGAATCAGCGCATTCAGATCTGAACCTAGGACTCATCTCTTTCAACCTGTCTGGCCGACGTAGCCTGGAATCTGGTTTCTCTGATGATCTGGTCCATAGGATGAACTGCAACCTTTCTTATCAAGTGTGACAGTGTCTTGTGACTTTTCATATCAACTGGGCTTTTCCAACGGTTTATGCTGTCGACTACAATTTCACACGAAGAGACCATCGATTGATACCTTGTGCGTTGTGATAATGGCGCTACAGAAGTCATTAGATACTATGTAGCAGAGGTGCTGGCTACAACCCGAACGAGAAGGCAATCACCTCAGACAATCGCCAGAGGGCTGGAATTCTGGATTGTTCTCCGTGCATTCGACAGGTGCCGACACAGTCGTGTGCATAGTACCACGTGATCTATCGGCGGTCCAGTGCCTTTCATTCGGTTCCTCCATCAATTCATCGAGAGTCCATTTGGGAGTCCGAAGGGAGCGATTGGCGAACACAGGCAACGCAACAGAGAACAGATCTAGGCCAAGTACAGCCGCCCCAGTGGAAGAGAAGAACTGTCGACCTGTATTCAGTTGGAGAATTCCTCTTTCTTCTGACGCCTTCTGAGGAAACATGGATTTTAAAGGTCTAATCATTCTGGCTTTCGGTAAGAACTGTACTGAATTACCGAATCTTAATTTAATCGTTAGAGTAGCATGCATCAATTGCCTAAACTAAGGGTGGACAGGACCCCTGTTGATGGGGTCCGACCCAATCTTCCAAAAATAAAGTATGGATAGCTACGCTGTTGGCACGGGCTCTGCCGTCATATCTTTGTTTTACAAAAGACAATTAATATAATGAAACAAAAGGTAAGGTTAAAAAAGGTAGCGTGAGCCAAAGTCAGGTAAGATAAAGTAAGGTAAATTGAGTGCAAGGTAAGGTAAGGTAAGACCAGATAACGTAAGGTAAAGTAAAGAAAGGCAATATATGACAAGGTAAAGTTAGGCAAGTCAATGTAACGTAGGTTACGGAAAGGTAATGTAACATCAATTAACCGAATTTTTAAAGAGCACCTCAAAAAGCACTTTTCCCGGTTGAGATATGTGATGATAGCCTCATTCAACATCTGGTTAGGCGGAGTAGCCGGATGCCATTAGAGGCGCCGACTTTTCTGGTTCTTTGGTTGATGCTGCAGGCGTTCTGCGAGTTGTCGGTTGTCTGGATTCTAGACATTCCGTCGCAGATCAATTGGAGCATTCTAAGAGTGACCGCAACTACTCACTGTTGTGTATCAGGTCATCGTCATGATCATCACAATCGTCGTCGTCGTGGTTGTTATTATCATCACAGTCGTCATCAGTGTCGTCGTCATCATAACCGTCGACAGTAGCAGCAACTGTCAATGTGATACAGTTTTTAGCTTAAATACAGGGTGCGGCAAAATAAAGTAATCCCCTGCAGTGTTTGGTTGATATCTCAAGAACGAAGTTGGATTTTTATAAGAAAATTTACACGGCCATTGGTCATTCATATCTACGTACAATTGCCAAATTACATTATATTATCACAACAATTGACTAAGTTATGCTATTTCAACAGAGACAAGCCCACGCTTTATAACGTGCAAATTTTACGGTTGATGCCAGTCGGGTTCATTTTCCAGCAGGACGGCGCTCCAGCGCACACGGCACGTGTCACGCAGGAGTGGCTGCACGCAAACTGTCCTGAGATCATTGAGAAGGACCAGTGGCCACCAAATTCCCCAGATCTCAACCCCCTTGACTATCACGTGTGGGGAGCCATGCTGGAAAGGTATCACAAACTCCAGCCGAAGCCAAAGACAATCGCCGAGTTGAAAGCCGCTTTGCAGTCAATATGGGACGATATGCAACAAGGCCATCAAGAACTTTACCAAACGGCTGAAGACATGCGTGCAGGCCAATGGTGGACACTTTGAACACTTAATGTAAAATTGAAAGTGCAATTCGTAAAGCTTTGTTGTAAAAATATTTCAAGTTGTACCATTTATTTTCTTGTTTCTTTACAAAGTAACTATTTTTAACCATGTAAAATCGTGGGGGGTGTCGTGTTTGAAATAACATAACTTTGTCATATTTCAAGATTGTTAAATAACATTTGGAAGTTATATGTAGATGTGAACAGACAATATCATTACCAAGTTTTATATAAAATTCTAGCGGTTGCTACAGAATTTGCAACACACTGCAGGGGATTACTTTATTTTGCCGCACCCTGTACAATTATGTACTTAGAGTAAAGGTTACACATGCACTCAATTGAGGCATAATTACAACGTCGTCGTAGAAGTCAATTTATTGTATAAAGACAACTAGAATGGCATATTTCCAGATATGAACCAAATTTTGATTTTTCAGTATTTCTGGCCTTTTAACAGTCTACAGCTTTCTCTTTAAAATACCCTGCCTGCCCTTCCGGGCGAGACTTGAACCGAGAGCAACTGTGTAACTAGGTGAGCACATTAACCAATCAGTCACATGCACAGGGTCTTATTCTTTGTCGATTACCATTTCACTTTCAGATGAATCAAGTGCTCTCTTTCGTGTCGTGATCGATAGACGAGGACGAGAAGTGGATAGGAATTCATTAACCGCCTGTAATTTCCTTTCACGGCAGTCCATTCATATGTTCCGCTTGGCTGATTTCGACGCCTTTCACTTAACCGGTTGAACGAAAGTGTGCGTCACTCGCAGAAATGATGTCTGGTTAGAGCAGATGCTAGTGTGGCATGATGTCTGGTCATAGCAGATGCTAATGTGGCCAGCCTTTCAAATACTTTTGGTAGAGTATGAATCGGTCAATTATACCGCGCCTTATATGAACCTGTCGCGTCTATCTGGTGGATCCTAAAGGGGCGGTTTAAGCTTAATTGCTTTTCTTAAGAGCAGAATATTAACTTGTCTAAACTTTATTCCCGTACTCTATGATGCATCAGAGAGTTGACCGCACTAGTGTAAGCTGTCACCTAGTAGTGTCCGTACGCGGGGACCTTAAATGGCATGGCACCCATTCACACGGGGAGCGGTGGTGAAGGATCTCACCTAATCGGTACACTGAAAAATGAGCAGGATCGAGGCTACCCGGTCGCTACAGACAAATGTTGCAAGATGCCACAATTAGTTTCTAATACCTTAAATCGTGCCACCAATATATCAGTTAGACCGCCATTTTTGTCGCGCTATTAAAGATGAGAAAAGGTGCTATAAAAATGTCTGGATACCTGATGTTTAACAGCGTTTCTCATAGCAATTTAGCCGCATGAGTGTCTGATGTTACGAATCATGAATCTACGGAGTGCCTACAGTTGAATTCATATCAATATTTGTCGGTTGAAGAATCATTGATTATTCGGTTCATCGGAGATAATGACTCTCTCGTGGAATTAGTCATGCGTATTAGTCTGCGACGTGATCGATGACGCGTGACACACGCCTCTTCCTTCCTCCCTCTATTCTGGTGCCAACTGATGGCAGGCACTTCCGGGACTGCCTGAAGAAACGGGCGACAATTGGTCGCATCGATAACTATCGGAGGGCAGTGAGTTGATGCGCTCTGCAGAAAGTAATGACTGCAGAAAGGGGCCAATAAATTTAGAGTAAACCTTATCTCTGGATTCCTGTATAATTGCGGCAATCGCATTTAGTGGCTGACCCTTTTGATGTTGACAGCACAATTATGTTTATGCCCTGCTCGTCCGATGAGTCAGAGCTGTCATGAAGAATCGAGGGATTGAAGAGATAACGACAGGCTTCTTTGGTCCTATGAAAGATGACCTTTTCTCCTTGAGTACACACTTGTGATCAATTTAAATTGGGGTCTGTGTGGCTTATCTAAACTGCTGGAAAAGTCCAAGTACACTTCTTTCCCTCTGCTGTACAGTTAAATGGCATCTTTACAGTTGTACTTTAGAAATTTCGAGATTACGATTGCGATTACGATGGAACAAGATTAAAATTGCTGCATTTGTTCGAGCCTTTCAGGTCTCTGATCTGCATGCCCCCTTCCCAAATGTCTTCGTCAATTATCTCACCTCAGCTTCATGAACGATATATGTCTTGCGCTTTCTGTACAACGTTCATTATCCACTGGCCTATTTTTTCTCTGGTGCAAGTATGCGAAGTATGTTAGGCAGGATAGGAAGTCCAGTTGGTCCCCAACAATTCAGACAAGTTTGCGCCAATGTGGTCACAATTCAAAGTCTGAGTCGGATCGTTGATCCAAATACTGATCAGAATAAGCAGCATTTTCAGAATTCCCTGCCGTGCTGCTGCCTCCTTGGTCATGGACTGCTTTTAATGGTAGTTGAACGGAGAACTGTTGGGTTAAGAAATTGGGATGGCGTGCATGATATTCCAGTAGTTACCCTAATAAATGTAGTTAACTCTCAACCCAGTGATAAGAGGTCCAAATCCCCAGGATAGAATGACCAACCAAGATGCCCCTTTTACTGGTGCCACACACGGCTACCCGAAGGGCCTATTATTTTTATATTCAAATCATCCTCAAGAGAACTGGCAATAAACGATTGGCTGTAAGTTGTCAAGATCGAGGCTATTTACAGCTGCGTTGCCCATACATAACACCTATTGTCTGAACATTTATATCTTTAGAAAAGAACTAAATACGAAACACGGCACACGTGTGACACGTGTTCTCATTAATTTTAACGTCCACACCACCATTGAAGTCTTAGTATCTTTTGAGAACGTCTCAAAGGCTCTGCAACGTCTCTCTGTCTCTTTGTCTGTCTCTCGCTCTGTATGTCTCTCTCTCTTTCTCTCTCCTCTCCGTCTAACTGGTGTGAACAAGTGTGTTTTAAGGCAGTATGAAAATGCTTGTTGAACAGTCAGAGAAATAGTAGACCTACAAGTATCATCATGTTTCAAGAAGAACAGCCTTCCATTATCGGTAACGTGAGGTATGAGGCAGACATACTGTGCAGTCTTATGTAGAAGTTTGCATGTTACATTGGCTTTTAGGCCCATACCATTAAAGAGGAGTCCACGTGCTGCATCATTTCGGATGGACTCCCAGTGGAGTCAATAACTGTTGTGACTCAGCTGAAGAGATAATGAGGCGGAACACAGAGAGTGGGAAGGAGAGGAGGCTTCGTGCGGGAGGACGGAACGTTTGGAGGTCTAGGCAGGAGGGGGAGCACTGTAGGAACTGGGCTGACAGTGCCACTGACACGCACTTACATAGTTCTGACTCTTTTCCCAGAGATGGACTTCGTAATTGTAATCTCGAGATTTCTACAGCGCCCATAAAAGCGAAGTTGCGGTAACCAGCTTATTCACAGCGCTCTTTGTCAAAACAAAATTGATAGGCTGGAGGGGTATCGGTTCCAGGTCAAGATCGAAAGGGGTCAAGCAGGCAGACTGTCAGACGAAACGGGGAGAGAGGTAAGGAAAAAGGAGGAGTCAGGATTGTGGAAGAGGTGTGGAAGAGGTAGGCCCAAAGGAATGGGAGACTGTACGGCGAACTGTTAAGTAGGACTTAAAATATTCTCATTTCTTTTATTTAACACACTAAAAATACATACACATGCATATAAACATATAGATTATAGAGTGCAACTCATATACATATCACTTGTGTATACATATCAAAAACATAATTTATTTAATATAACGGCATTTACGGCGCGTTTTCGCGGCAATGTTGGGCGTTAATTTGTCTATCGTGTTATTTGTTTGGCATATTAATTCGTTTTCTGCGGAGTTTGCTCGCTAATTCTTATACACCCTTATTTTCGGACTCATTGCAATATTATGTGTTTCGTAGTTTTTATTTATTTTTTATTCTATTTTCGATTGCCTGTATTTTGAACGGTCTTTGGTCGCTTTGGATCGACACATAGCCTAATCGTGAATTTGGACTGGACCACTTATAAACGGTAGATATTTCCATCTGGTTACTGTAAAGCCTTAGACCTTTGTATGCCGTCTGCAACCGGGTACTCTTTATTCAGGGAAATAAAGTGAACAGAGTGTCTGGAGTGGTGTCTACCGTCAATCACTGAGACGTTGTGAACCAATTCGGCTGCAGGTGACAAATGCCTCTCCTGCAGATAGGTGTATACCTGGTGGCTTGAGGGATATCTGGACGCCCCGTCTTCTTCCATCTATGAGGGACTGCTGCATGGCGAGGCAGCCGTGTGCTGCGGACGTCATCGGTCTTTACCGTTTCCTTCATACTTGAAATATAATGCAGTCCATGGATGCATTCTGAGACTGGTTATCACCTGTCATCTATCAAACTGGGATAGGAATCTTTGTGCGCGGCTCTTTGGAACTCTGCTTGTGACCGTCCTGTCTATAAAACATTTTATTAGTTCTGCATACGGCGTTTGTTTTCAGCAAAGTAAACCACGGAGCAGAAATCAATCATGTAAATACCTTCTGATTTGTCTTTGGGTATTGGATGAAGCGACTGCCCCAGTTAGTGAATTTCTGGGAGGCCTTAAGTGGCGCTATACAGATGCTTTGTTACACTTAGACTTACAGTTAGGTCTACAGGACAGTTGCTCGATAGTATAGCGGTTAGCATGCTGGATTGTCAATCAGGAGGTCGGGGTTCAACTCCCCACCAGGGCAAAAATTTGGTTCTAGATTTCTGCTGCACCTATGCCTCCTAGTCAACTCAGCTATAATGAGTACACTGACCGTACACGGTCGGTGGAAATATGAGACGGCGATGGAGGCGACTGGCCACCCGCCCTCATATGCCAAGGCTAAGAAAATGAAGTCGCTTACAATTCATACCCATGGCTGCCTCAGGGCTAGCATAAGGGACTGCTCTCCTCTTCCTCCTGTTCCTCTTCCTCCTCCTCCTCCTTTTTCTTCTTTTTCTCCTTCTTTTTCTTCATCATCATCATCATCATCATCATCATCATCGTCATCATCTTCTTCTTCTTTTTCTTCTTCTTATTTTTCTTCATCATCATCTTCTTCTTCTTCTTATTCTTCTTCTTCTTCGCAGTCTTCTTCTTTGCATTCTTTACATTCTTTGCATTCTTCTTCTTCTTTCTCTTCTTTTTCTTCGCATTCTTCTTCTTCGGTTACAATTAGGATAATTCTTAGACAACTGCTGATTTCAGATAACTCACGATCTTCTCCTTGTGAGGAATCGTCATAAATTCCGCTGTCCCTAATTGAGTTTCCTAAGGACCTGATGAACTCTTCATCCATCTTTTCTCTTCATCATGCATTCCGCTTCTGTTTACTGATTAATGCGACCCGATCTATTTGTTGAGTCGCACTCCCATCACTCCAGTGACCCCAGTCCTCCTATTCAGTGGCCGCAGTCCATTTTCAGTCATTATATGATAGGCCTACTATAGCATTCAGCTGATTGCCTGACATAGACCATATATATATATATATATATATATATATATATATATATATATATATATATATATATATATATATATATATATATATATATATATATATATATATATAATTACACATGGATGTGTGTCTGTGTGTCCTAATTTATCTGACTAACTGGTCTAAGCGTTCGATACCATGCAATGCAAGCGTTGTTGTAAAATGCAAATAAAGTCTATCCCTACTTATATATATAAGCCTAAGCATACAGAAGCATCTGTATATATATGCATGTATGCACTCATAGAAATTATGTCTGGTATCAGCATACACTAGTGTGGTCAGAATACAATAATGCTTGTATACGCATATTTTTTCTGCAGGCATTTTATGAGCAATAATTGTAGCCTCTTTTAAGATGTGTAGACCTACACACTTTATGCTAATCAAACAGAATTGTCTGACTCTAAACCTCGGTGAATGAATAATTTCTATTAACACTCAAAAATATATTCGAAAGGCGAAAGCCTTTTGAATGCTTTAGTGGCTAGCAGAGCATTCATTTTATATATATATATATATATTATATATATATATATAAATATATATATATATTGCATGTATTGTAATTATATATATAAATACCAATTTCGATACATGATTAAATTGCTATCCTGCGTCCGGTAATTGCATTTATATTTGTATACCTCAAATGCAATTTCCAATTATGGGTCGAAATTTTACTCGTGGCCTTAATTAAGTGGCCTGTGGTTCTGAACAAACTTATAAACTCTACTATTACAGGCAACACAATTAGTCACAAGCCTAAATATTGGTCGTCAAAAAGAAAACTCCTAAGAAACCAAATTAGATCCGCTCTTTGTAAACGTCCTATTATAAACTCGGAGTGCGTTTTTAACATCGGTTGCATATTTATATAGTTCGCGATTGCGATCAGCAAAGTCCGCTGATGTTTTCGTTCCAGCAACGAAAACCAAATTGGGAGTTTCGGGCGTTTCGGGTCGCTGGCCCGCATGCTTGGAACAGCCTCCTGCTCAGAATCAGGAAGCTAGAAGCATTTTTGTTTAAAAAAAACAGTTGAAACTTTACTTGCTAGGTAAAAACTCCGACAATTAGCTTTTATGCTGACTGTAGATAGTGTGCGTGCGTTCGTGTGAAGCATCCTAGAAGTAGCTCGCTACCAACGATGCCATTATAAATTGTCGTAATTACAATTAGGCCTACAATTTGTTGAATGGAAGGCAACATCATTTGTTAAGCAAATTTTTAAGCGGACTATATTAGGGTGCTTCCAAAACCGAAAGTGTCAAAATGTTACTCTCCAACCTATTATTGCGCAGTGATGTAGTCGAGTCCACCTAGGCCGAGTCCGAGTCAAGTCCGAGTCCATCTAAGCCGAGTCGAGTCCGAGTCCTGAGGTGTTCGAGTCCGAGTCCGAGTCACTAAAGATCGAGTCCAAGTCCGAGTCCGAGTGCACCCACATCAAAATACATTGAACCACGCAATGCAATGCCATAAAAAAAATAACAGGACTATTTTTGCCTTATGCAGAAAGAATTTTTAATGTAATTACCCAAATTTCACATTAAAAACACTAAATTAAATAAAGTTTTGTTCGATAATCTGGCACGATCATGAGGACACATACAAATTCTTCCACTGCCAAACACAAGTTCAGTAGGTAGGAAAGGTTAGAACTGTAAATGCCACAATTGTCAAGTGCAGTCATGTCACGTCCTCGCTCCTTCTCTACACTGGAAAGGGCGATACGAAAGTTTCTTCTAATGAAGCGATAAATTAATAACTCCATGCATAGTTTAGCATTATGATTGAAGATATATTTACAAATCGACAATCCCTAGTATTCGGTTCAATATCATGCCCTTCACGGTGTTCGCCTCTATAAATGTCCACGCCGATAACAGACCCTCTGTTTTACCTCTGTCTATTCATGACACTTCATTAGTTCCTATTGTCTGCCGTAGGAACTGGTTGGCGTATGAATATAGGCCTATAATTATATGCCTATACCAGGCCAAATAGAGACTTATACCCCCAGCCTATTCAGTATTCATGATACTCGTCTTCAAACGGAATAGTTTCACCTGTTCTGGCTGATATCTGTAGCGACGGTCGGCCAGGTAGGCTATTCACGTCAGTTCTCGCATGACGGGTGGTCTTAGCCGTGACACGTCAATGCTGTTGCCTGTTCTGCCCAGAAATTGTGACTCGGAAAACGAGTCAGCGAGTCAAATTCGAGTCCAGGGTTCGAGTCCGAGTCCAAGTCCGAGTCGTGACAGTCCAAGTCCGAGTCCGAGTCCGCAGAAAATCGGTCTCGAGTCGGACTCGAGTCCTTGGCCGGACTCGAGTACTACATCACTGTTATTGCGTGGTACTAAATAGAAAAAGTAACCTGTAAATTTTTCAGCATGATAGAATAATATTTAGGACTTGTTCAAGGCAATCCAAATTTGCTATAGCGTTGTTTCCGTAAAATCGTCAAGTGAAACAGTAAACAATTGAACAATAAACACACTGAACCAAAAACACGCGTGAAAAGAATATAAACAGCAGTGCAATATCAATTATATCAGCTTAAAGACTAATGTAGTGTATACAGACCAGTCGCTCACTACAGGCAGTAAACACTGTAGCTACAGTGTAGCAATGTAGCATCAACTGAACGCCAAAGTGCCGTAAAAGTAGCAGGAACAAATTTCTGTATGTAGAATTTAATGGCTGCCACCAAAGAAGGAACTAAACTTCTAAAGCTATAGGTTGCCGTGTTCACTGTTCAGGACCCGCTGCATAGGATGAACTCATGACCTGGTCAGAGATCAACTGCAGAGGATGATGATCCACGGATTCTAAGTTCAGTTTACCGATACCTTAATGGTGTGGCGTATGACCACCTGCTGGCACTTTCATGGTTCTCATAGAGCCCTGTCAGCATGACAGCCTGACAATATGCTGACACGAGATAAATGACCGTTCCTGACGATGCCTATAAATCGTTATAAATGCAAATGGTAAACCAATTAACCTGTGGCTGCTTGGCACGTTGAGACCAGACGGTGATAAAATGGAACGATTTGCCAGTGTGTTCACTATCTATGCCGATGCTTTTGGCCCTGACCGTGCACAATCATTAAGTCTCCACCGAAAAGAAGGTGGGTCATTTGCTCCCACCCATTGCCGCCAAAGAATATGTATACGTAAGCATACATCTTGAGAACCTCTAAAAAACTCAGAGGCTCAGTCTTGATACGAGGTTAATCGTAGTACATAAACGTAGTGTAGGATATAGGCTAAACGACATGCTGGGTCTGATGATGAAAATGCCAATAATATGCTGGACATTGTAATAGGTAAAGGTAAAGAATATAATAAAAATTCCCCAGATACGCGGTTTGTGATCGAAAGATCACCTGGTTGAAGTGCAAGCACAACCGCAACAATCCAAGCATAGAAACCTATGTTAGGCCTATCTAAGTTTTGCTTATTATCGAAAGAAAATGGTACCGGTATCTTTGCCCACAGGCGCCGACTCTTTGGGAGCCTTGAGTGCGAATCAGAAAGTTCAGTGGGTGCGTCGCATCCAGAAGAATTCGGACCTTAAATTCTAGTGTTTTACACCTAAGTAATCTCACAACTTGAGAAGTACAACTACAAAACAAATACCCAACATTGCATGATCTCACAGTCACAGCCTGTACGTAAATGAATTATTTATTTATTTATTAAAATAATAAATATGCCTAAATAATAACACTGCAACGTCCGAACTTCACCGATTTCAGATACTTTTTCTAATCTCGTAACCCTTGACAAGAAAACAACTTTCTTTCTACGAAAATCCGCTAAAACTCACTTAGGGCCTACCTAAGGGGAGATGGAGGGACGTGGTGTAGGGTGGAAGGGACGAAGAACGCATGCACCCAGTGACAAAGGCAAAAGTAGGCGCCTATGCCTTTGCCAACCCGAGCCCCTTATCCTAATGCCCATGCACCAACCACTACAGAGAGTAGGACTGGAGCGGATGCCAGATGCGTGGCACTCCACCGACGGTCACCATATTATAGCTATCTAACACAGCTTGAAATTGCTTAAGTTAACTTCGCCTACCAGACTTGTATGAAAAAACCGTCAGTGCAGATTGCCTTCAAATTGCCACAGCAGTCTAACCTCAGAATTACGGGTGAAAGACTTGCAGCTGTAATTGCAATTTTTTAGTTGTGATAGCAAATTTATATAACGCTTCTTCACGAGAAACTCCCAGAGGCGCTCTGAAGACCCGATCTGAAAGGTTAAAGCCTGGATCGAGTCGAATAGTTGAAGCAAACTGCATGCACCCAGTTTGATGAGCAATTTACAGGCAATTTTGGTATACGGTGTTAATACCAGCGTGCATGCCATGAGTCATGTTGACGTGAGTCATGCATGTTTGCGACTACTCACAGGGTCATGACTCCATGCGTCATGGCTCATTATCTTTGTGTAGACCAACTAAAGTGGTCACCTGGACCGAACGATAAACAGTAAACATACTGAGTCCATCCGAATGAACTCTTGAAACTGGTTGTGCACTGTAAGTGCGAAAGTCAGAGCGAGAAGGAGGCACTGACCACTCACCCCATATGCCGAGGCTAAGAAAACTAAGGTCGCTAAATTCATACCGTGGCTGCCTCTTGGGGTTAGCTTAAGGGACTGCTCTTCTTCATCACGATAATAATCAGTTGAATGGATAAACTTCTCAGTTCCATCACCATTACCTCCGCTCACCCATCGTTATCTGCCTCAGGCTCCTCTACTTATCACTCCGCAGGCTTTCCAATCCAAACTGAAGTCTACGTCTTTTAAGAATTCCTCTCCTAGATTCCTGATCTATCCAATCCTCCTCCTATCAAGGAAACCCGCGCTCTGGTCTCTCTGGCAACCGGACTAAAATTTTCCCTTGGCCATCCCTGGACAACCCCAGTGATGGGCAATAGTTAACTAAAAAGTTGCTAACTTTTAGTTTAACTAAAAAAAATTAGTTAAGGAAGAAGTTTAACTAAAAAAATAGTTTAGTTAAAACCATAGTTTAACTAAAAAATTTTAGTTGCTAACTAAAAAGTTTAACTAAAAAAAATCAGCAAAATGCAACTTTTTTTCCACAGTGAACATTGAACACTGTCAGTAAAAAAAACATTTTAACACTGCTTGGTTTTAGCATTAACAGCCTGTGTTTTCAAATTCATACACTACTTACAGTACACATGTAACTGTATGCCAGAACGGTACATATTGCATAGTTTGAAGGTGAAATTGTCATTGACGCTTTGCATTATTACAGTTCACTTAACGTCTTTTATTGTGAAAATGTTTGTCGTAAAAAGTTGGAATAAAGTTGGAAAAAGTTTAACTACTCTTTTTTAGTTTAGTTAACTAATTTCCAAAATCAGTTTGCCAACTTTAGTTAAACTATTTTTTTTAGTTGGAAAATAGTTTTAGTTTAACTAAAAAAAATAGTTTAGTGCCCATCACTGGACAACCCTTCTGACACGACATAGCGCTCGTAAATAGGCCGGTGCCCTGTGCTTAGCTTTAGAGTAGCGCTTTATAAATGTGGAGTTTACGATTACGATTGCGCTTACACTGACAACAGACAGACGTGTATGACCAGTCAGTCAGTCAGTCAGAGAACTCAACAGTTAAATCACTGTGGCCTGCAAGCAGACAATTAATGTATTTTCGTGATAATCGTGCACGGGATTCGTGTTGGTATGTTGTAATCACCGGCTTTTTTCTACGAGATTCGAAGAAGACTGGCCATTTAATCCTCTGCCATTACCAAGCGCTGATGATATATGAAGTGCATCCACCTGGTACGTTTTCCACCACCAGGTCCCATCGTCTGGTACGTTCTCCACCACCAGGTCCCATCATCTGGTTCGTTCGGACCACCTGGAAGGAATTCCATGAAGGAATTCCGAACACCAATTCCGACTGGTCTTAAGCCTTCTTATCTCTCTCGTTGGCTATTGTCTTCTCCGACAACACAGCAGTTTAGAATGCTCGAGAATGTACCCATCCCATGAAGGATACGCGCCTCCGAGTATAGTTAGGCTAGTTATCTTGGAGATACGCTATTTACATGCTCTGAATGACTGACTGACTGACTGACTGACTGACTGACTGACTGACTGACTGACTGACTGACTGACTGACTGACTGACTGACTGACTGACTGACTGACTGACTGACTGACTGACTGATACGAAAAGGCTGACTGACTGACTGACTGACTGACTGATACGAAAAGGCTGACTGACTGACTGACTGACTGACTGATACGAAAAGGCTGACTTATAGAAGGTGCCATGGTCTCTCGTGGATGCTGTCAGCTAAGGATGAGAATTCGTTGGTTGAGTTCCACGTGTGTGCGAGGGCCAGCCACTGTAGACTTCTAGTTTTCAGTGCATTGCTTTGCTAATTGATAATTCTATTCTTTATTATATTTAACATAAATTAATTAAGGTAGCGCAGAGAGCGCATCTGACTACTGGAATGACGCCATATAATTACCTTGATAAATAAAGAACTAGTGGGACGTAGATGTGCTGTAGTCTTCTTCTATTACCCTTTCAGGCTTCAAGGACCGAGTAACAGAACTTGACGTTTACTTTCCAGCTGGACGTTGATCCATAAGTCTAATGTCCGATGAAAGTGCTGAGTTACATGCGAACTAGGCCTACTTGATAAGTTGACTGAGTTATACTGTCTGGCTGACTGAGATTGCAGCTGTCCAGATGCGCCTCTGAGGAGTTTTCCTGAAGAGGCGCTATGTAAGACTGTGATTACATTACATCACAACAGTACTGTAGCTACCTTTATTTCCAGAACTGAAATCATATTGAATTCATTCAGATTTCATTCAGACCGATTGAACTTATGCATTCATTCAACTTGAATGAAAGCATGAATGAATTAACTTTCCAATTCTATCACACTGCGCCCCGATTATAACCCGCGACCTATAGCTGAAAAGACACGAACTCTACCTGTTTGCCATTTTTACATATAGCATATATACAATAATACAGGTCTCAAACCCACCGAGTCATATTACATTTGTAATATTGAACATTTTCTGTCTGGCATTGCCTGAGAAATGCTCAAGGAGAAATGCTAACAAGTATTAAAACGAAAGGTTATGTAATGATAAATTTATATAGCGCCATCAGTAACGGCCGTGAGGACGCAAACCGGTATCCTTTTGTGCAAAGGCGTTCGCCTTTAATGAAGGAGCTAACAGGCTTCGTGTGATTGCGGAGGGAACGTTTCCCAATGCTTCCCATGAAGATAGATATTCCCATACATTTAGCTGATTGGTCGGTTGTCTTTCCCTTGCGCCTACTTCTTCCAACCAATTACCGTGCCCAGGGAACATGACCAAAAGTGACCAACCTCCCTGCCTTTGTCTTTCAGCACTACGCCCTAGAAATATCTCCCAGTGCTCGGATCCAGGAGGCAGTTCCTCCCTCCCCCTTCCCTGCGTACCGTGTGAGCTTAACCTGTTTGGATGAAATCACGCGAGCGGCTCTGATTTACATGCAGGTCACGCACTTAGTACAGCATGCATGCGGCCAAATCTAGACGGTGGGTGCATTTAATCATTGGAATTGGGAACAAAGAGAGATTGGCTCCGCTTTAGGAGTCCGCCGAGGAATCTAATAACCAAATACGGTGCTAGTCCGTCATGTCTGGCAGAATACATGTGTCCAGAACAGTGGTTGCGAACTGGCTGGAATGGCTGCAAGGCTGTTTTTATATTTCACTATGGCATTCGCGTGTTTCAACCAAGGTCTCTTGAGGGGTTTGTGGCACTTAAATGCCTGTAAATGAAAAGAAACTTATAAAAACCGACACTGTAAATATTGCATTCAGTATTATTGGAACAAATTATGAGGCGTGTCCTCTGTCTCAGTGCTTGGAAGCATGTTCCCGACCCTCACCCGGATAAGCATGCCCCAGTCCCTCCCCAGAATACGCATGCTCCAGTCCCTCCCGGGATTGCCGCCTTTGGTCCAGAAGACGGTATTCTGGCAATTTCCTCAAGGCTGCAAACAAAGTAGGCCTAAGGTGCGCCTTCGATATGGGAATACCCATAGACCCCGGGTATCATTAGGCGAAGCCAGGACATGTAGCTGTAGTTTATCATATACAACAGTAGATCTACTGTACACAGCAAGCTTGTGCCAAGTTGATACTGTCACAGCATTTAAGAAGCCAGGAAAGATAGACTATTAAGCATTTCTAGTAACTTTGCAATTCTTGTAAAACAGATTACATGTTTAAATTTATTAACACCCTTTATTATGCCAGCAAGGCAGAAGAAACGCCACCAAGCAATACAGCCATGGCAAAACAAAGAAAGAACTGAACAAACCCTTACAGCAGATTATGTATATAGCAACATTTAATCAAAAGTATAAACTACATACTTTATAACGAATTCAAAATTCAATCTGTCCAGTCTATTCAGTAAACTTCATTCATTATACAGAGGTCAGCAAACATTCAATTCATTCACTTTGCCTAGATGGTTAGGTCAAAGCAAGAGGACACATGTCAACTGGGGTAAAGAATAGCTCTTCTGAAAATGGATTGTTAAAGAGGTTAAACAGAGCAGGAGACATGGTAGTGCCTGCCTGAGACCAGTGCCAATGTGGATTTGAGAAGACAAGCTATCACTCCATCTAACTGTAACAAAAAGCCTACCAATCCAGTTACAGATAATATCAACAACTGTCACAGAATGCATTGTCTAGGAACTCCATAAACCCTAGTTATGTTATTATTTGTTATCTCATGTAACTATAACCGAGAGGCTGCTTTTCAGTCTGATCAAAATTAATATTTTAAAACAATACACACAAACAGAAATAGTAAATACCTGCCCCCATAGAAACCGGACTTGGACTTCCTCTGGACTACTCTTTGGAAACCCCTCTGAGTTGACGCAGAGCTCGTGAATAGGTTGGTGCCCTACGCTTGGCTTTCGAGTGGCGCTTTAGAAATTTCGAGATTACGATTACGAGTCGAGCGTCAGTAATTATGTCCTTTTTCTCTGAGTTCACTCATGTGATGAAGTACTGGAGAGTTTGGCCAGTTTGCGCTTTTTGGCTGATGATTTTCCAGATTGTCCCGACTGTTCATAGGCTTTACTGTTGAACTCTTTTGCTAAATTCTTAGCCACACAGTTAAAGAACCGTCTCGCAATCAATGACACCATATCGTGGCCACCGGTGCACATATCCTCACCAGAGAACTGGTCAGCAAAGTTGCCAGTGTACGAGGCACGGTCCATCAATTTACAAAAAAGTGATCGTTGACAGGAACTGGTCAGGAATAGCTGCATCATGTCTGGTGTTGACCTCACTTCTTCCCAGACTCTCCAACAGTGGACGGCCATCATGAATGCGAAATCAGTCGGCTTTGAGAGACCGCCGCGATTAATGCTGTCCAGGAATATTGTGGAGGTATTGTCCAGTGTTTCATTCAATGTCAGCGGTTCCAGTCGGTCAGAGTTGATCAAACTCTCCTTGCAGTGTTCACATCGGTTTGATCTGAACACGGACCTTGCAATGTAGCCGCTAACATAAAAAATGATGTTAGCATCACTGGAAGATGGCGAATAATTGAACGTTAACTCTTCCACTATCTTATCGGCATAGCTGTTTTCCACCGACAGTGACTGCTGTGTGTCTGTCTGAATGTTATCATCTATTTCAGACAACGAGAATGAAGAAAACTTAAGCAGAGACAATGCTCTTATCTTGCGGTCACTTTCGAGCACCTGCCTCATGGAAATATAATAATTAGCGCCCGAAAGTTGCCGCAACCACCCAAACCGTGATTCAATGACGTCAGATTGGAGATAGCCAAACAAGACGTAATTGAATGCCAGTCTGTCAAGCAGAAATGCTGCACAATCAGCCAGAGCTAGGCAGGTGTGTCGCAGAGCCAAGAAAGTCTGAGGGGTCAATCCTCGCGACTTGCTGGTTTCCCAGCGCCTCAAGAAGTCGGCAAACTCTCTCAAAAAAACAAGCTTCCAGTCACTTGAAGATCGAACTGGATCCATCGTGTAATCGCGTTTGTGCTTGCCTTTGTAACTGGACTTCACGTTCATGATGTTCCAGAGCTTTATAATTAGCTTGATGAAAGCTGCCGTGTTCATCCACTGTGGCTTGTTCTCATTGGCAGCATAGAACTGCAAAGCATCACGAGTCGACTCATTGAAGACTGCGGTAGCCAGTTTCACTGAAAGTTTCTCAATGTTTTTGGGGTGCAGTACAGCTGGGCTCAACCGGTGTGCCTTTTTCAGAGACATGACGGCCTCCAAGTTGAAAAGGTCTACGATGTGCTGGAACTCCGCTGTACAGCCTTCCGGAGGCAAGTTGGAACCCATTGGTGGACACTGGAAGGTTTTTCTGGTTTGAAAATTATTGTAAACATTCTTTAGGTCATGGACTGGGTCGAAAATGAGGAAAATTGGCTGGCCAGTGACGGAATCAATGATGCTTGTCTGCAGCTGGCCGTTGCAGAGGAAATCAACAAAGAACTTCCGGTTTGTCGCTGCATTATCCACCGAGATTGCGATAACATTCAGATCAACGCCACGAAGGAGAGCCATCACCTCATTATAGCACTCAAACTGCTTTGCTGCCGTCAGATTTGCCATCGGATAGATACCGACGAGATCCTTGAATTTTGAAACCAGGGATTTCACCATAAAACATAACAGGGTTGATGCAACTGCCCCATCTGGTGTCAGCCCCTTCACTTCTCCGCCAGCATATTCCACTCTCTTGGCAATGTAGATCTCGTCGATCATTAACACAACAACTCTTTCAAATGCGCTTAGCTTAGAAACACGTAGCTTCAAATACGAAGAGTTGTCCAACCCCTCACTGTTGTTCACCCGTCTGGTAACTTTTCGCAGTGTGCTAATTGAAGGAATTTCCAAGATGCTTTCCTCCCGTAAAACAGTGTAGGCTGCTTTGCTGGCAGCATATACCATGAAGCACAGAATTATCAATTGAGGCGAGTAACGGCGAGAAAATTTATGTTTCACGAGTAGCTGCAACTGCTCTACAATAAAACTCAACTTCCGATGTTTTGGACTTTGTGAGTCATCTATGTTCGCCAACGCAGCTTTCAGACACTCTACGGCCATGTCAACTAGCAGTTCAAGGGATCTGGTCGGTGTTTCTGAACATAAAGATTTGACGCGAGCCATCAAGTTGACGATTTGTGACATCTTTGTGAGAGAGCCACTGACCAGGTCTTTGAATTGTGACGCAGGAATGACTTTTTCATCAATGCTAACAACTACAGACAGATCAGCCTTCACTGCAACGGAGCCTTTAATTTTGGGCACATCATCTATAACTTCAAGCATATAGATGAAAAGGGTCTGATCAATATGTTGTATTGTGAAGCCCTGAGGAAGAGTAGATTCTGTCTGCAGCCGGTCAGCAATTTCAGCTGTTGACAGCTCTGAAATGTCATCCTCAGCCAGGAAAGACTCTTCCATTTGTACTAGGATGCTTGCCTCAAATTCCCTTCTGCTGCTCGTTGTGGCTCTAACAGTTGTCCTCGGTACCACACTTGTGTCTGTCAGGTACTGAGGAGCATTTGGAAGGATTGAAGGGACAGCACCATCCTTTAGATAGCGCCTGCGAAGCTGTTTATCAGATTTTCTCCTCTGTTTATTTGTATCTCTGCTGGCTTCGATGAAATCGCTTTCCTTGAAATGTAGTGAACAGAGTTTAGAATATTTACTCGCTACAAAATTCTCTCTCCGAATCGCTCGAACCCACTTGTCACACAAATCCTTATTTTGAATGGGAAAGGCATGATACGACAGTTTTGGACCATCATTCGCATCACCAGTGGCGGACTTTTGGGAATTATATCCGCTTCGACACCCATAAGCAGCACAGACGACCATGTTTACACACAAAAGTATTCTACAGATAAAATATATGTAAACACAAAACGGCTGCCATGATAAACAATCTAAATAAACAGTGAAATTAAAGTTGCAATGTGAAGCTTTTTATGTCTTCTCCATAATTGTTTGTGAATATTATTAATTATGAGCTTCTAAAGCACCAACATCTAAAGCACAGGACATAAAACGATGGCGTAATATATCCGAGCCCAAGTAAGGTAAATATCCAGCAGGTTAATCCACTGGAAGAGAGGCAGCCTATGACAGATTAGCCAAATGAAAGAGTCAAGTCTTAAGCAGAGAACTAAAATAATGAAAGTACAGACCAAGCCTAACAGCAAAGGCAGGAAGAGAATTTCAAAGTGTAGGCCCATCAACCAAAACTCTCGTTCAACAAGAAACAGTTTTAGTCTATGGTAAACCAGAGAGCACATTTAGATGACCTCGTAGAATGCTGATAAGCTTGGGGAATGAGGACTGATTTTAATTATTGTGCCTCCTTGCCTGATAATGACTCTGTTCTTGATTTAAATATTAGTCTCAGCATTTCATAGTATTTTGAATTACTTACCAAGTTGAGAAGTTTATCGAGTACGCTAACACTTAATGTTTAACAAAACGACTACAAGTCTGTAACTATTTCTATCCAGCATACAACCTAACTGATGTGTGTACAACTCCGATGTTTTGGACTTTGTCATTGCATGAGCGGCAGTAGATCTACTGTGGTATATGATTCATGTCTACAGGGCCTGTGCTGGATGTCCTGGCTTCGCCTAATGATACCCGGGGTCTATGGAATACCATACATACTATGATCATATGCTGCCACACGAAGCACTGTGCGTTCCAGCCACAAGATATTCCGTAGAGTGCATCCGTCAGAGAATTACTACAGATGGAAATTGAACAGATTTCTTGAGTCACTGACCAAAGGGGACTCCTGCTACCCACCCCCGCCCCACCCCCACCAAATGTCCAATCCAATCAGCCGAATGCTGTGTATTATAAACGAGGCCCGGGCTTTGGAGAGAGCGACAGATGTGAGCTTACTACTTATCTCTGGGGATCTCGATGACCTTCTTGGTGCGCCTTTCTTCCGAGGGCTACTTCGATGTCGTGCGTCGATTGTACATTGGCTTTGTTATTAGGTCATGGGTCATGAACTTTGCGCTATGCCCGGCGGTCACCCCTGCGGGAAAGGGGTTTATATGATTGGGAAAGGATAAAGGATAATGCAGACAGACAATACTGATAACAAAACAGACGAAGAAGTACCAAAGATCAAGGACTGGCGGCAGCGACAGGCAGACAGAAATACATACAGAAATACAGACAGAAATACAGACAGAAATACAGACAGAAATAAAGGCAGACAGACTGACAGATACTGGCAAACAGACGAAGAGGAGTAGATGGACAACCGACATAGCAGACACACCGATTCGCACGTCATGCAGAAACAAGGACTGACTGACCGGATTGGCTGACTGGCTGGCTGGCTTATTACTGACTCACTCACCGAAATGACTGAGGGGTGGAGGGAAAGAGACTGAGAATGAACGGGAGAGAGATAGGCAAACAGATAGATGGAGAAAAAGACACAAACAGAGAGAGAGAGAGAGACAGACAGACAGACAGACAGACAGACAGACAGAGAGACAGAGAGACAGAGAGACAGAGAGAGAGAGACAGAGAGAGACAGAGAGAGAGAGACAGAGACAGAGAGACAGAGAGACAAAGAGACAGAGAGACAGAGAGAGACAGAGACAGAGACAGAAAGAGACAGAAAGAGACAGACAGAGACAGAGACAGAGACAGAGAGAGACACACACAGAGAGAGATGGATTTTGCAATAGAATGACACTCAACCTGTCATGACGCCGTACATAATCCTTATCCCTGTTTTTTTCTGCTGGCCAACCAGTGGAATGCCTATGCATCCAATATTTGCAGCTTACCTTGGACCCCATCCACTGATCAGCAGGTGCGATGAGATTATCCCACCCCACCAGCCCAGCCTCTTCTCTTATCGGTCCCTTCAGAGAAGTCCAGACCATCCAACCCCAATAACTTGGACTCAGTTTATAGACTGGTATAAACAGCAAAAGATCGACGCCATCAGGTGATGTACACGTACAGAAGTTGTACACTCTTAACAGTAATGTAGGGTAACACCAGACACTAATGTCGCCAAATCGACTACACACACATACATACCAGTCTGCATGAATGCATCCATGTATGTATGTATGTATGTATGTATGTATGTATGTATGTATGTATGTATGTATGTATGTATGTATGTATGTGTGGATGTATATATGTATGTGTGCATGTATGTATGTATATTTATGGGTATGCATATGTATGTATGTACGTATGCAAGTATGTATGTATGCATATGCATTTATGCATGTGTATGTATGTATGTACGCATATATGCTGTGTATGCATATATGTATGTATGTATGTATGTATGTATGTATGTATGTATGTATGTATGTATGTATATTTTAAAAGACCATCTGCTGTTCCCAGACTTTACTTCAAAGAGTGCAACTTAGGCCTATCCGCGGGTACAACATTGTAAACACTACGCATCTGCAATTAGACATAATATGTTTGGGACTTATATAGGCCTATACGACATAAGACATTATGCTTATATGGCTTCATATGTTCTACCATCTGAAACCATATGTATTTGCATGCATGGGAATATTGCAATATGAGCCTCAACAGTCCCTAATATTATGATCCTGGTGGGGATGAGTTCCTGACGCTGTCCACTTTCGGCGATGAATCCGAAAAACTTATCTATTATTCTTTCGGTCATATTTCAGAGAAAATCACTCATCAAATAAAAGTCTTGCTAATGTGTCTTCTGTGGGAACAGGAAGGCGAAACTGTTTAAGCAAAGGAACGCCCGTTGGGAGGAAGACTAACTGGTCGAACTGTCCGTTTCAATCGTCTCCCAGTTTGCACATCTGGACTTAATGAAGAAATCTCCTTCCACACCACGAGTGCAATCTCTTCGCTTAGATTCATTTAGCGCTAGTATATAGACAGCGCCAAATGGCGTTTGCTTTGGTCAAAGACTCAGGCTGCCTGTGGTTAGACTCGAATTTCAGTTTTCCTAATTACAAAAACACAGGAACTGTCTGTTGGTTTGGTTGTGGTAGAGGCAGTGGTTGTCATTAAATATGGCCGACACTTGGCTGTCAGTCGGTCAGAAAATTGACCTTTGCCCTATAAAGGCTGGCCCGTTGTCCTAAGTTAACCTCATTTTCAAGTCTATCTGCTGGAACGTATATAGGCCCTTACAGGGTCTATGCATACGTATCCATGTAAACTTAATTGTTTGTAAAGGCCTACATGCGCAGAGTCGATTTGTATACCCGGATGCGTGGTAAATGGGAAAATGCATGCCAACCATTGTGGGAGAGTCTGAACCAGTGATGACTAAGTTTTCCCTTCTTGCCAGCTGGAAATAATTGCTCTACACGTTGTGCGCATAACGCACGCACGCGCACACACACACACACACACACACACACACACACACACACACACACACACACACACACACACACACACACACACACACACACACACACACACACACACACACACACACACACACATGTGCAAATATCCATCATAGAAACAAGAAAATCGACAGTCAATTCGCCAAGTTCATAGCGTGTTTACTATTTAGTCCATTA
Source organism: Allolobophora icterica (assembly GCA_963556255.1). Classification (NCBI taxonomy): domain Eukaryota; kingdom Metazoa; phylum Annelida; class Clitellata; order Crassiclitellata; family Lumbricidae; genus Allolobophora; species Allolobophora icterica. The sequence goes on from OY744605.1 coordinate 59,368,558, forward strand.
GCCCCTCCGCTGATTCAACCCCTGCGAACTTTACCCTTCTGACCTCTTTACTTACCTTATGTTTCTTGTATCCAGAATTTGGCCTGATATTCTACTGTACGGTATTTAAAGTGTTTTACCTTACCTCACCTGAACTTATGTTGGTCTATAGCGCTTAGCCTACAATATCTTACCATACCAAGCTTACTATACCGTAGGCCGATATAGACTAGGGCCTACGTGTGTGCCTCGCCCTACCTAATTTGCTGTATCTTACCTTGTTTTACTTTAGATTACCCTGTTGGTCCTTTAGCCCACCGTACCTTTTCTTCCCTTTTCCATATAACCTTTACCGCATAGGCCTACCGTACCTTACCATTCCACACCTTACCATATATCCAGGGTGCCATGGGTTGACTACGTGGCCCTACCTCACTATTATAGCCTACATCTTGCCTTATCTTACTGTATACCTTGCATTATCGCAAACGTTGCCTTCACGCAAAACCTTATCGTATACCTTAGCTTAAAGAATACTTAACGTTACTACACCCCAAACCTCTGTTGTTTCTCCAGCTACCGCGTGCACACTTGCGCAAGACGAAGACGACATAACCGTGGGTGGGGTGACGGGTAAGAGCGTCCGTCTGACCTGTGACCTCCCAACAGCTCGGCCACCCAGGGTGCGATGGGTCGACTACGTCTACAACACGGATGCGAATCCGAGCGTCATATTCAACAGCGAAAACAACGAGGCTCTGGTCGTAGACCCCAGACACGAAAACGCGGCCAACTTCTACGTCAACTCCGACTTCTCGTTGACCATATCGAAGCTCAAGGTCGACCCCGATCCGGGTAACTACATCTGCGAGAGCCGGGTCGATGGCGATTTGCACAGAAGATCATACTACCTCACAGTCGGAGGTAAGATTCGTATATACAGTATTACTTAGTCGAGGGCATAGGCCTACGCGGGTATACAGCGTGTACTCACCTATAGAGACCGTATTTTTTTTTCTACTCGCCTCACAAAATATTTGTACTCACCTCTAATTTGTTTCGGAAAACTAACCGTTAGCATGTATACTCACCTCTAATTTGTTTCGGAAAACTAACCGTTAGCATGTAGGCTACTCACCTCTAATTTGTTTCGGAAGACTAACCGTTAGCATGTACTCACCTCTAATTTGTTTCGGAAAACTATCCGGTAGCGTGTACTGATCACCTCTAATTTTATCACTACAGCTCTAACAGTACTAGGGTTTAGCTACTGTTAGAGAGTGATGGGTTTAAAGTATACGCTCTGACTCCTAGCTCTGTATGGTCTGTCTGGCATCTGGACTTGCACCTCCACTGGACATCGATCTCTGCATGGATGATACGACTCAGCGCTTTTGAATACACGGTTATACACCGGTGCCTGTGCTTAGCTTCAGAATAGGTCTAGCGCTTTAGAAATTTAGAGATTACGATTACGTCACCACGAATCCATCTTATGAACTCACCAAAAACAAAACTTCACCTCTTGCCAGTCTTGTTGTCCTCGAGACCAAGGTCTTGGTCTCGAGTGCACTCGAGTTCGTTTTTAAAAGTCTTGGTCTTGGTCTTGGTCTTGAGACCAAAGGTCTTGGTCTTGGTCTTGGTCTTGAGGTTCAAGGTCTTGGTCTTGGTCTTGAGGTTCAAGGTCTTGGTCTTGGTTTTGCAAGACCAAGACCAAGACTTTTGTCAATATGAACAGTCATTTAGTTTAACAAACGGCAAGAATTTTAAAAATTTATCCAATGATTACTCATACAGTTATTGCTTTAGTATTTACACGGTGTCAATGAGGCTTCACTGTTGTTTTGGGCAATTGTTTTGACTTCCGGTTATTTACCATGGAATGATTTCAAAACAGACTCATGATTAATTTGTACATTTACATCCGGTTCTTGAAAAGCTGCTTTGTGTGCTAGCAATTTCAGCACTTGTAGACCGTGTTTTATCGCATGGCAGAATTTTTATGAGACCCCACAGGTCACGTCTTGGTCAGAAAATTCTTAGCAAATTGATTTTTATAAAATTCGACAGGCATTTGGAATAACATTTCGCATGAAGGACTTTTGTAAATACGAATTCGGAATTCTCTGCAGTCTCCATTTAGAGTTGTTTTGCTTGAATAAAAGAAAAAACTCATGTTTTCATTAAAATAACGAGTAGTCCGACTGGACAATTTTTAGTAAGGAATAGAAGTCTGGATACGACTGTGATTTTTTGGGTCTTGGTCTCGGTCTTGGTCTTGAGGTTCAAGGTCTTGGTCTTGGTCTTGAGGTTCAAGGTCTTGGTCTTGGTCTTGGTCTCGAGGTTCAAGGTCTTGGTCTTGGTCTTGGTCTCGAGGTTCAAGGTCTTGGTCTTGGTCTTGAGGTTTAAGGTCTTGACAACAAGACTGCCTCTTGCTATATCTCCACAGGTCTTTCACTCGAAACTGAAAACACTGCTCTTTCACAAATTCTTTCCCGACTCTTCCTATAAGTCCTATTCCCCTTACCTCCCTCGCCGTTTCAACCCTAAACACCATACACCTTAGCCATCTGACTGTCTGTCTGCTTGACCCTTTGGATCTTGACCTGGAACCGATTTAACCCCTCCTCCGCCTATCGATTATATATTTACTAAGCGCCTGTTAATAAGTTGGTTCCCGCGACTTTGCTTTGTTGGGCGCTGGAGTGAAATTTGGCCTATATTCTACTTCCAGTAGTTTGATACCCGTAGTCACGAAAAACAGTTGGGGTCATTGTTTTCATCTGAATCCATTACCGTTGCTGTGTTAGGCAACGAAAATTTCCAAACTTAGCGCCTCCTATCGGATTTATAACTGTACGACATACACGTTAAGAGTAGGCCTAAAAGTAGGCCTAATAATTTATGTTTTAATTTTCCTATCTACGTTCTGGAGTTTAATAGGCAGTTTAGAACGAAAACACTTCTGAGTCTAATTTCCGAATTTAGTTTAAGGTTTTCCTAAGATGGCAAGAATGCAGTAAATACAATGAGAAAAACGGCCTGGAAGAGAATCCAGGATTTTAAGTTGGGGCGAAGCAATAATGCAGTCTGAGGTGTAATAAGAAAAGCAATTAAGAAAGAATAAGTCAACGAAACAGGTTTTAGGGGCGTACGTCCAATAAGCCCCTCCAGAATCTGCCAAGAGTTAATACTAGATGCTTAAACAACACCACTATTAAAAAGTACCATACATAGTTTCTATTGATAACGACACCGTGTAATAACAAAGATATGAGAGTTGCCCTTTTCCTTTGTCCAGGGTTAGGACTGGCACCACACGAAACGGTCACCAGGCCAAGTTCCACCCGTAACAACAACTGAATCGTTCTGTCCCTGCGTCAGCAATTGGTGTAGGGGAGATCGGGGTTGGTTGCAACAGGGGATGGTTGCAACACCCTCGCTAGCTAAGCGCTGTATAATAGCAGCGTGAAATTAAGTCACCTCACGTGTACAGAATAGCTTTTAGGTCAATATGACCTAATGTGTTTGTAGGTAGTTGATGATGGCTACATCAAATAATTAAAAGTTTTTTTTCGCAATCAAAGTAAGTTTCCCGGCTTCGTTTTCTTTCGTAATGTAGCTGAATGTTTTGGATCAATTTAATGTGGTTTGGTGTCATAATTGGGACAGGGAATTGGGCTTCAAAATGCATTTAGCCATTTTGTTTAAAAACAACGCTGTCGACAAAATTTTCCATAACAATGTCTCTGCATTGCCTGCATTGCCTCGGGGTTGGTTGCAACATTTTCATTGGTGTTGGTTGCAACATGTTGCAATCAACCCCATGCATTTGTTTCAATAAACCGTATTCATATACTCGTCACAATTATGGCACATTATATTCTAATATTATATGCATTGCACTAATTGGTACCAATTGAATTATTTTAACCATGGACGTGCTTTAATCACCTAGTCTTTGTGTCTTGTAAACCTAAATACTATGAGAAATCATAAACGAAAAAGTGATCGCGGTTCTGCTAGTAAAGAAGCAATTATGGATGCAGTGACAGAAAGTAATTTATAATGGAGCTTGTCTTAGACAGTCTGCAAAAAGTCAAAACGTTCATTATTCAACATTAACTTAAATCTGCTCGTTTGGCCAATGTGGCAATGCCAAATCCAGGATATAAACCAAACAGAAAAATATTTTCAGACTAACAAGAAGAATTAATTGCTAAATATTTGGTGATGGTTGGGGACATGTAACATGGGTTATCGCCTAAGGAAGCACATGAACTTGCTTACCAATGTGCTACTAAATTCAATGTGAACTTTCTCCCTCAGTGGGTGGCTAAGTCTGCTGCTGGTGAAGATTGGCTTTCGGGATTTATTTTGTGAATCGTTTTATCAACACAGAGAGCAGAAGCCACGAGTATGGCAAGATCAACTAGTTTCAACGCAACAACCGTTTACTGGTTCTTTGACAAACTATGTGCAGTTATTGATTGTCATACTTTCCAAGCAAGTGATATTTACAATCTCGATGAACCCAGAGTAACCAAGTTTTGCAACGTTTTCATAAGATATCTCTCGCAGGCGCCTAAAGCAGATTGATGCGTTGACATCGCTGAAAGAGGGCAGTTGGTGACTTTGGAGTTAGCAGTGAATGCATGTGGGAATTCTACGCCTCCAATGTTTGTTATTCCGCTTTAACTTCAGAGAACATTTTATAAGTGGCTGTTTCGGAGTCGCACATCTCTATGAGACATTTTAACAAAAATGTTAAACAAAGTTTAGATCATTGAGTCCTTTTTGCTGATGGACAGCCACACATTAGCATCGAAGCTATAGATCTCTGCAAACAGACCGGTGTGGTGATACTGACGTTTCCACCACACTGATCTCGCAAACGTCAACCCCACTTGACCGCAATGTCTACGGGCCCTTCAAGAAATATTTCTATTTTGTGGGTGTAACCTGGATGAAAAATCATCCTGAGATTAACATGACAATTTTTGATTTACCAGGAATTGTATCTCAAGCCCTCCCAAACTCAATAACGCCGTCAAATATACAAGCAGGGTTTCTGGTATATGGAGTATGGCCATTCAATTGACAGTTTAATATTTTTTATTGATGACTTTGAACACTTGCATTTTTAATTTGTTCAGTTTATTACATTCTTAGATGTAGGCAGGCCTAAGTAAACAGCTTGAGTTGAATAATTAGACTACTTTCAATACTGTTGCAACCATCCCCAGGGTCGTTGCAACCAACCCCGGTCCGGGGTTGGTTGCAACACTTTGAAGCCCTCTGTTCAATTGGCTATTGTGGGCACATGTTTTGTCACAGAGACTGTCGCCATAGCTTGTTTTGGTGCCGAGATATAAAGGATATATATGGGCTAAACTGGTTTTAGGTTGTTCCAAAAATTAAAAAAATATAACAACATATGTGAAATTTGTTGCAACCAACCCCGGTCTCCCCTATATTGGCGGGACATATTTTCGTTTGTTAACTGTTACTTGTTTTAAATGGTTTGTTTTTCTGGGTTTATGGTTTGTCGTTTTGGTTTACGAGTCCGTTTTCTATTTACACTCGGTGTTCATACTTTCTGTCTCCTCTGCATACCGTAAATGTTGTCAAAGCTGACCCAAACACCATAACTGATAAGGTTTTATTGGGGAAAAAAACAAGGTTAACAGTAGTTTAGAAAAGCATAGCGGAGAACATAAAAGAAAGAACTTTAGAGAACTGGTCAGCGTGAAAAGATCCAGTTAATTCTGTTTACAGGGTTTGAGTATTTTGAACCATGGGCTAAATAATATGTAAAAGGATTCTTAAAAACATTCAAGATAAAACATTAGGACAAGGTAAAGCTGTGCTTCATTCTCATGGGTAATGAATATATCAGGTCCAATAGCCAGCACAATATTGCTGCTAATTTTAGCCCAAGCTTCCCATGTGTTGAAGAGAATTGCAAGGAACTATATGGCTAGGCTAATTAACTGAAAGTGTAATTTAATGAAAACTTTTGAAAGTGGCGGCCATTAATTACGCCTGGGCCATTAACATTTAGGATCAAAGACTCAAAGTGCTTTCTAAGTGGACCTATGATAAACCGAAAACAAGGTACTAAGCAACTATCACAAACACATTTGCAACAAAGATTCAGTGAATCAGTTTCCTGTTTGTGACTCTGAGTTTTTTAAATGAATTTCTTGTTATCCTGTGAGCGGCAGATTGTTAATGCTTTGGCTTTTCACCTCCTAGTCTGGAGTAGTTCAATCTCGGTGCTACATGTTACCTTGACAGCTGTCAAGCCAACCGGTTTTTGGACAGCTGCTCATGCCCCCCCATGATTTTTTGCCATATCTTTACGTTTTAATACCCTAAGGGATTTATCATGAGCTGAAGATTAGTGTGCCATTTTTAAAAACTAGTACTGCCAGTGTTGTTGGGTAGCTGTAGTTCTGTATCAACAAAAATCCGTAACCTAACAAGGACTAGTAGGATCATTGTTGATGGCCATTAGTCACAATAGGAATCTCTTGTGCTTTCCAGCCAAACCGGAATGTTCCGGTGAAGTCAACCTAAAGGAAGGATCCAGTACAACCCTTGAATGTCAGTCAGAGTACTCTGGAAGTCAACCAACTCTGGAGTGGCTGCGAGGATCGGAAGAGATCGAGAGCGATGAAAACTTTGAGATCCGTCTGGCCAAACGATCTCTTGATCTGACTGCAACTTACAAGGACGACAAACAGAGTTACACATGTCGAATGACTATTGGGGATGTTGTTGAAGAATGCCACGTCACCCTCAGCGTAAAGCGTAAGTGCATTACATCCAATGTTCCCTCTAAGCTGCGCGCGTGCGCGCGCGCACGGCATTTCAAACTAGCGCGCACAACATTTTCCTCCTAGCGCACAAATTTCTAATTTTTATTTTCAATGCTAAATTTTGCCCGTTGTTCCAGCTGATGACATATTTAGTCTACGATGTTCAAAAGGCCAAACAAGGCTTGTGTTAAGAAATGTCTTCCCGTGTAGGCCTCTCTGCACTGTAGCCTATAGAACGGACGCTTCATGATAGGACCTAATTGATACAGACGGCAACAGGTGTATTAGTATGTGTGGGGTCTGTCTAAGTCACCCGATGTGTCAGAGTAGTGGACCCACAGAAGAAGCCATACTCAGTTGTACACACCAATATGCAGCCAGGCATGATTCGGAAGCTTACAACAGCTGCATGCCTTCTACGGCAGATCACTCATCTCTGACCCATGACCGAGGGTGTTCGAAATAATACCTGCCTTAATTGTTCGTCTCTCTTTCGCTGTCTCATTCGCTCTCTCTGGTTTCTCTCACTCTATCTCTGTAGCAGTCTGTCTCTGTCTCTCTCTACAAAGCCATGTGACCTGTACACACTACATATGAGATGAAATACTCGAATGGAAAGTGAGCTATGCCTGTTGGCAGACACACAAAGTTATGATTTTGGGCAAACCGAGATTGCTAGATTAGCAGTGAAATACTGTAAACTACTTGACAAAACTGGTGACGAATACGAGAAGCAGGCTTGCAAGCAGTATCGTGACTTTAAATACATTGCAATGGAAAACTTTAAGGTAGGAATTTTCAAGATATTTGCCGATTCAGCTAGCATGCAGTGTGAACGTGGCTTCAGCCTTATGAATGCAAAGAAGACAAAATGCGTAATGGACTTAAGTTTGACCGCCTGGACTGTGTAGGCCCTAATCAGAATTAAGATATTTATTCTGGTCAAACAAATTGGCCTGGATCATGTGTAGGCTATGCTCTTTAGCAATCTCACAAAGACAGAAGCGAGAAAATCTAAGCTTAATTTTTGGGCCTTTTTATAGCCTACCCTACAAGGATTTTATAGCCTTTTACAAACGTGAAGTTATTGTTTAGGAAACAACTTGAACCATGTATACGCTGGTAATGCAATCGTAGAAAGTAGTATTGTGAATCGATTAAATATTACTTAATTGCTATGTTGATTGGCGTTATCGGATGTTTGACCGGGCATATGGGCACACAACTTGAAGAAGTTGTGCTTGTCAATTAAGCTTACATTTGTTCATGTAATCATGAATTTGAAATGTGACTACAAGTTATATGTAGGCCTAATTCCGTAATAATTATATACAATTCTAATACAATGTTGTCCCATTCACATAAATGCTACTTACTTACTTCAACTTGACCTTAGCCTTTTTCGTTTTATATGATGCGATTTTCTAGGCTTTTAATGTAAGTCTTATGGTGAAAATGGAGGAACAATCCTTTCTACACGCCTTTGCTACCCCAAATGGCCACCACGCCCACGCCTCCTTCACGAGGTAACCCCACTAGGGATAAAGAGCGCAGTGGACGACCGAGTCCTCGCCGGTGTAATCGAATCCCGCGAGATTAGGAGTCTGAAAGAAGGACGATGGAGGATATCAACGCAGGAGATAGTGTCTCAGTAAAAACACCGATGGAAAGGCAACGAGAAACCACCTCCCTAACCTTCTGGAGTCGCATTTAGCCATTCGCAGTTAGAGCCTGCCAGGGGCAGAGAACTTGAACAGATGTACAACCTTGCACGTACTGTACGTACAATATATTTAGTAGGCTTTAAAGATCACAAAATTTTACTGCTCACGCGGCAGGCCAATGCGCGCACGGCGGAAAAAAATTAGAGGGAACATTGATTACATCTACCTCAGTCTTACACTCAGCATAAAGCGTAAGTGCATTACATTTACCTCAATCTTACACTCAGCGTAAAGCGTAAGTGCATTACATCTACCTCAATCTTACACTCAGCATAAAGCGTAAGTGCATTACATTTGCATCAGTGTGACCTCAGGCTCAGCGTAAAGCATAGTGCATTACATTTACATCCGTCTTACACTCAGGGTACACTCCTTACAGCTTAAGTGCACCACTACATTTGCATCAGTCTTACACCAGCATAAAGCGCAAGTGCATTACATTTACATCAGTGTAAAATGTAAGTGCATTACATTTACATCCGTCTTACACTCAGCCGTCGTACAGCTTAAGTGCACTACATTTGCATGAGTCTTACACTCAGCATAAAGCACAAGTGCATTACATTTACATCAGTGTAAAGTGTAAGTACATTACATTTACATCAGTCTTACGCTCAGCATAAAGCATAAGTGCATTACATTTACAGCTTCCAGTAATCTGATGCTGAGCATACAGAATAAGGGCGAGTATCACTTTCTATCAATGCTACATATTGTAGGTTCTTCTTGTACTGTAATCAAATAACTTTAATACAAGGGTAATTTCAGTGCTACTTCAAGAAAACAAGTGACATTTTAAAAAGTTTATCCTAATGGTAGTAGTCTAAATTACTAATCTAGTACTAGTGGTACTATGGTAGTAGGAATGTAATGTTTAAGACTATTACTGGCTATCAGGTTTAGAAATGACAAATAGGCCCTAACTAAAAATACACACTACAATACATCACACTTGCCTCTCCCAAACGTCTGGAATCAGGAATTGATAATGGTGATGATGAAGATGATAATGACAACGACGATGAGAATTAGGCCTAATACCAGGATTTTCAAAAGCTTATCAGTACATTTTATTTGCCTTTCACCAACTCTGTTTGCTAGACAAATTTTCTGAGCAAATCGAACCCAAACAAACATCGGCAAATGCTACATGAAAGCAAGTGCAGTCAACATGTCGAGTATTTTCATCTTCTTGCACAGAGATAAATATGTATTCGAATACTTGTTCGTGTTTGCATTCGAGTACTTTTTCAGACACGTAGTTACTTATTCTTGAATTTGTACGGCTTGTGCACTGGGGAGCCACAAATCATTCACAAGAGCCTTTGTTTAGATGTGCTAGACTAGAGAGACACGCCCAACGATCCCGTGGCTCCTTCAATTGGTCAGCTGACCCACTGCCCCACTTCCAGTGCACCCATTACACCACTGCACAGTCAATATTAGACATGGACTTGCAATACAGAGCAATGAAACAATCCCGGGAAGCTGATAAAACTTTCATTAGTCCGTGGAGGATAGGAGCTCAACCGTTTTCCATGCCAAGGAACAACAGGGAGCTCTGAGTACAAACACAGTGTTCTGTATACTGTTACTGTTAGAATACCCATCAAGAATACACCAGGTCTGTTTAAGGTGCTAGAAGCCTGTGTGTGTGTGTGTGTGTGTGTGTGTGTGTGTGTGTGTGTGTGTGTGTGTGTGTGTGTGTGTGTGTGTGTGTGTGTGTGTGTGTGTGTGTGTGTGTGTGTGTGTGTGTGTGTGTGTGTGTGTGTGTGTGTGTGTGTGTGTGTGTGTGTGTGTGTGTGTGTGTGTGTGTGTGTGTGTGTGTGTGTGTGTGTGTGTGTGTGTGTGTGTGTGTGTGTGTGTGTGTGTGTGTGTGTGTGTGTGTGTGTGTGTGTGTGTGTGTGTGTGTGTGTGTGTGTGTGTGTGTGTGTGTGTGTGTGTGTGTGTGTGTGTGTGTGCATATAAGTGAGTCTTAGGCCTAATGGTGTGTTGTTTATCCAGGCTGATTATCCAGGGAATAGAACCGGGGCCCTTGGGAAATGGACATGGAAATGGAAATCACTGTAAGCCTTAAGCCTGACAGTGGACCTGAAACTGACCACTGAATGGTCAGAGATTATAAATGGGGGAGGAGAAAGGAGGTCTGTTTCGGCATTGTCCTTTACTATGATTAATTAAATGGAGCTACAAAGAGGCAGCTGCTACCCTCAGTGTTTGTGGAGGAGCTGTCAATGTGAGTATTAATTTCCTGCAGGGGATATTATGCCTTGAAGGGGTGCTGACTGCTGAGTAATCAGTCAATCAATCAATCAAAATTAGGGCATTATATAATGTAATAATGCTCAGATCCGCCTCTTCAGCATACCAGCCTTAAATTCCATAACGATAGAATGTCGTTGAATTAATTAAATCATAAAAAATCGAAAATATGTTTTAATTTATGTTTTCTTAATGAAAGGGTGAAATGAAACAAAGTCTGATTTTCTAAAAAAAATTATATAATGTTATATGTTTGGCAGTTATATAGCTCCTTCGTTAATGATAAAACATCAGTGGATGTCCTGCAGTAGGCATGCATGCATTTCTGAACTTGCTCATATGATGAGATTGTCTGCATAGGGAGATTTGAACTTACACCTTCTGTGGTGAAAGGCAAACACAACCAGGCATTACTGACTGATTAATTGAAGTCACTTTGTCAATGACAGTGATCAATGACAGTTTATGAAGTACACAGACAACAGGTTTCATGTGGATGGAGAATGCATTAAGAACCATTTGGATTCCCCCAGATGGAGTCACCCAATTACAGCAAATGGTTTTACAGGTGGTTGCATCAATGGTCAGCGCCTCTGGTACAAGCTATTATGTCATTTACATTTGACAGTTTCTATTTAAGTTGATAAACAGTGACAATGATTATTTCAGTCCTACAAAATGCTATTTTAAATGTTTGAATTGGTGCATTCACGTTGTATTAGATTAAATTACATTAAGCCTACAGCAGCTGGAACTGATTTTGACCTAACCTGCCTATCGATTTTGTTTTTTGACTCGGTGAGTTTGTTTTGACTCAGCGCCTGTGAATAAGCTGGTTCCCACGACTTTTCTGTGAAAGTCTCGAGACTATGATTATGAGCAGCTGGCTGAAACTGATTGCCACTTTCTTGCCTCGCTTACGTTGTTCACTTGGGTGCTAAACTGGCAAGTGAAGCGAGGAATTAGTTCCAGTTGTTTCCCTTAGCTACCAGATGTCTCATTATACAAGACAAATGCAGCTCTTTAGAGATGCTATCTTGCTATTTCTGTGAGTCCCTAGGACTCTGATGGCTGTGGCAGTGGGCCCTGACGATTGTCACCATGACAACGAAGATGAGCATGGAATATCAATCAGGGTGATGAGGGACAGTGTGAGAATTAAGCATCTCTTGAACAACAACTGGAAGATGTAGGGGAGCGCATGTAATTGGATTGCACTGTCTAGCGACTCGGCCTTTAAGTGCTGTTAGTGGGAACCTTTTAAAAAGCAGGCCCAAGCACAGGGTCATTGCATGTCTGTTACTGCCCAGTGCCCACCCAGCATAGGCCCAAACTGAGTTTCCCTGGAGGTTCGATCAACCACAAACATATTCACTATCTTTATCAGGTCTTTTTTTATGCCATCATCTTTGCCCATGCGCTGAAAGTCCCTTAGTGTGATTGCACATTTTAATCTTTTAATCATTTGCCGAGACCTGGCAACATCTGAGCTTATGTTGCAGTTTTAAATTGTCATATGCCATGCTCTTCCTTTACTTATACCAGTAATACTGTATGTATGTATGTATGTATGTATGTATGTATGTATGTATGTATGTATGTATGTATGTATGTATGTATGTATGTACCGGTATGTAGTCTATGTATACCGGTATATGTGGGTACTTGTGTACGTTTGCTTGTGTTAGGCTTAGTTCTGGGTGGAACCACTTGAATTCATGGCCATTTGGACATGTGGACACTCAAGTGTTGGGTCATTTGCTTTTGTGGGGTTGAGAGCTGTGAGCCAGTTCTACATGCAGAAGTACACTTGACACTTAAAGAGTCAGAGGAACCTATAAGAGACTTTATTATCAAGCAAATGGCCAATGTCCCTCTTTTGTTTTTCTTCAAGAAAACCAGGGTTTATAGCATGCAGTATAACAGGCTATCCTTTTATACCTTAGTATTCTTACCCACTTTCTTCTTTCTAGTGATTCAGCCTGCCTAAGTGCCTTTCTAGTGCATGCAGATTCATGTCTAGTGACAGCAGACATTTGTGAGGCCAGAACACTAATCAACTTGCACTGTCTTGTGATAAATATGTGTATATATGTATATACACCACTGTACACCAAATGTCATCTTCAAACAAAACAGTCATTATAGCTTTTATGCTTTCAGATAAAAATGTCTGGCTGCAGGCCACAGTTGCAGGAGTGGCGTGCAGAGAGCATATGATGATGTCCACACCTAAAAATAGTGATTTACCATTTTTCCACAGTGTTTTATGATCATACTCAAGACCCCGACAACCTATTCATATTCGGACTTCAAATCTTGGGTTATTCCTGCATCGTAAGGTCGGACAGTTTTTGTGGCTAGAGATTTTCTGATCGGATTAGTGTCTCCAGTTACCAGACATCAATCACCTCTAAGAGCTGAACAGTTATTCAATCCGTCTAAGGGCTTTCCCTGTATGCATTTGATGGTTTATTTTATCTTAAGGAGCTATATAAATAGGAAGTTGATAAGATCCTTTCGTCTTTCAAAGGCAGAAGCTGTTTGAAACAATCGGTTTCTGAGGTTTCTGCGTTTCTTATCTGGGTTTCTTGTGTGGCCGCTGGGCTGGAAACTGCAAATCACTGAACTTTCTGCTTTGTGCACATCATCAAAGTTCTTATAATGTCTGTTGGATCAGACACCAGTGGGACTAACACACTTGACAAGCATGTGTTTTCTAGTAGTAGAGGCAGTCCCTTGCAGCCAGACATATTATGTGGCTTATCTGAGTGATCAGACAATGACTGATGATGGCCTTCTGTGAAGACTGCACTGTTGCCACTTTTATCAGACAGTCTGTGTTCTCACTACTTGATTTTAGCCAAGCAGAAAGGACAGAGGACTTCGTACAGTGTACACCACACCTGAAAACAATTTTTTTGTACAGGCAGACACTCATGCTGCCAGGCTACACAGATTCTCTAAAAGGTGATGTCTGGTATCAGGCAGACACCAAGGAAGCCAGAAGGCTCTTAGACATCTACTGTCTGATAATAAAATGCATTCTGTATGGAGCTACATGAATTTCACATTGACTGTTAGGCTGTATTCTTAAATAGTGATGTCATTGAAATCCATATGCAAGCTACATAGCTACATAAATATCTAGCAACATTTATTGTGCTTATATATAGTTCAACAGGTTCAGCAGTGAATGTCTTGAACATTCTGATGATTTAAGAGCCTGCTCTTACTAGACAGCACTATTTTAAGACATATGTGGCCTACTTTCTGTGGAGGAAAAAATATATACATGTGAAACAAATGTGTGGAAGAACGGGAAGTGCTGCTTTTAGGCCGGATGTACGAATCATGCAAACAATGTCGACCAGACATCCGGATTCCAGCTGTGATGTGCAAATGGAAGAGCTTCCTTGTGAATGAACTGGTTTGTTCACCTGGTTTCCATCAGGACCTTGAGCCAGTTCCTCTTGCCGGCAATTCCTCGTGCTCTGCATGTGTTTTCTTCCCAGGCTGTTCTGCAACTGTGCCAACCCCCTCGTCCAGCTGAGCCTGGCAGTGTCAGTGATGGGGCTTCGTGCAGTTTGTGTAGGTTAACCAAGGGGTGGAGTTAAAAGGGTCAAACTGGAGAAAGTGTTGGCTCTTCCGTTTATTTGTGTGCTTCAAGTGCACTTTTTCTTTAAAAGCAATTCCATGAAATTTGCCTGATATCTGGATTTAAGTGAATTAGGTGAAAGCAAAATGTATTAGCTTTAAGGTAATTTAAATGCAAAATTACACTAGTTTTACAAACATCTTTTCTTCTCTTTACACTTGGAGGAAACAGTAAGCTAAATGTTGTTTTCTAGGAACTCAAAAACTTGAAATTTTTATACATATTGTGTAAGACTTCGTTTACTTCACACACTGCACTTACGCTATGCATATGCCGCACTACATCACAATATACTTCATTTATGTACTATGCTCTGCTGTACTACACTACACGGCATGATTATAGTTACGTTACATGACATTGCATTACTATGCTGCATTTTACATAACATTATGTTGTAATAGAATGCATTACATAGACATTGATTTGTGCTTGCTGGTGTAACTATTGATTATGGTAGAACTCTTTGATCTCAAGGAGTAATTAAGGTTTACTATAATTACAGGCATTTCATCCTCAGTGTAAAGGAGTTATTGTAAATAAATGAGACTGGTGTCCTGAGGTTCACTGAACTATAACATTCCCCTCCACATTGGAAATAATGGGATTTTCTTATGGGAGATCAGTCTGGGAAATTAGCTGTTGGAGTCAGAAAGTGTAATTATGGGTTCTGTACAGGTTCTGTGTTCTTATGGATGAATGGTACATTTGTTGGGACAATGTGTTCTGACCCCAGGCCATGTCAGCCTAGCACATGTGAATAAAGGGTAGAATCCTGACATATTGATTGATCTGTGTTTGGAAAACTCAAGGATTCCACTCAGTTTCCTTTATCAAAAGTTGATACAACTATACTGAGTCAAGGAAGTTGAGTGGCTTTGTTGAGCCAAGAGTTTGCATATACAAATGTGCATGCACAGATGTAAGTATGTATGTATGTATGTATGTATGTATGTATGTATGTATGCACAGATGTAAGTATGTATGCATGTATGTATGTATGGATGGATGGAAGTATGTAAGTATGTATGTATGTATGTATGTATGTATGTATGTATGTATGCACAGATGTAAGTATGTATGCATGTATGTATGTATGGATGGATGGAAGTATGTATGTATGTATATATGTGTATATGTATGTATAGTATTGTATGTGTCTGAATTACAGTCATTTAACGGTCAGTTAATTTTATGACTTCCATTATGGAGGCCATGGGCGTTAGTTGTGTTTGTTTTCCTCAGTGGGAAGGGCTAATGTTATACCCAGATGGCCTATCTTGGTTCTGGAGTTCTTATTTAGGAATACTTTCTGCACTCTGCTTTGAACTTTGGATGGGTACCAGATGCCTGTTGTGCCTTGTAGATTTAGGGTGAAGTTTTAATCTGCAGAACTTGTATGCATTATAAATTATTATTTCTGTTTACATTATTCACATAATCTTGCTGATAATTATTATTTCTTATATATTTTTTACCAAAGGAATAGGCTTTAATTATCAAATTAGATTGGGTGACAAGAAACCTATGGAATCTCTGTTTTTAACATTGAGGCTGTAATGATTATAATTATTATTTCTCTCATCTTCCCAATCATACAATAATTCATTTAAAAAATTACAGTATTACACAATGGTTCCATAATGATTGATATCTGAGA
The DNA here is from genome assembly GCA_963556255.1 of Allolobophora icterica. Classification (NCBI taxonomy): domain Eukaryota; kingdom Metazoa; phylum Annelida; class Clitellata; order Crassiclitellata; family Lumbricidae; genus Allolobophora; species Allolobophora icterica. The sequence continues at coordinate 59,384,665 of OY744605.1, forward strand.
ACAGAAAGCCATAAATAATTTGGTCATGCATGCAAAGTACTATTAACTTTAATATATATACAGGTTTTCTTTTCTGCATCAAGTTTTAAAGCAATTGTTAAGTAAATATTTTTAATTTCAAGCTGGAAAGCTCAAGTAGTTGAGCAAATACTAACTTGCCACAAACTTTACTCAATGTAGTATACACAGTTCTAATTACCAAAAATGCCTTATCAATATTTATACAGTTCCTTCTAAGAAACCATAAAGGAGCTACATGATGATCTGAATATTTACATGATTACCAAATCTAGAGGATTGAATTATATGCTGAACTTTATAGGCACAGCTGTTTCAATCTTTTAAGTTTTTTAAATATCAAAGGTTGAGATGCTTTTGAATGATGTTCCCAAAGGTCAGAGGGTAATCTGCTTGAAGATTGGTGGTCTTTTGAAATCTGAGTCCAAATTATTTTCCACTGGGTTGGGTTTTCTTAAGGTTAAATTACCATAACAATGGCTTTGATATTGCCTGCTCACTGGACAAATGAGCTAGGGTTGACTTAAAGGTCATGAGTCATGACCCCGGAAGAGATTTTGGTATGGTGAAACCAGTTGAAGACATAGATAATGGAAGTAGAGCCTTGTCTGACTGTAAAAGAACAGGAGTGGTAGTATGGCCTTAGGGCGAGGGTATGATATTTCAGTTTCTCTGGGGTAGTAGGTCACTTAAGACAGTTGATAGATGCATCCTTTCCAAGTCACAACATCTACTTTTGTGTGTTGGCATGATTGGGAACTGGGGCAACAGATGCCACCCATTATCCATTAGAGACCTACTTGCTTCAGGAGATTTCTGTGGCTTTTCAATGGGAAACACCATCTGCCTCTCTGGGACATCACCGTCATGTTTCGAACCTCCTGAGATAGCCCATTCAGATAATAATGACAGTAATAATAAGGATAGTTATGATGATGGTGGTGGTGGTGGTGGTGGTGGTGGTGGTGGTGGTGGTGGTGGTGGTGGTGGTGGTGATGATGATGATGATGATGATGATGATGATGATGATGATGATGATGATGATGATGATAAACTATTTTCCTGCATCAGTGCTTATCCATTTTAGCCTAATCATTTTTAGCAGTATCTTCTGCACAAAGCAAAATATTGGCAAAGAATGACCTTTCAGGAATAACCTGCTATAATTTTTGTAATCCTTGGGTAAACAAATAGTAGTAAATATTTTAGTGGTGTTATCTGTTTAGATCTGACGCGTGACCTTAAGCTGACCCCGGAGGAGCACATCCTACAAGTGGGAGAGGAACTGAACTGCTCGGCAAGCGGCAACCCCACCCCAACGATGTCCCTGCACCCTCTTAGTTCAAAGGGTCAAGCAGGGCTTGGGTGGAGATCAACTGTTATGGAACCGGAATGGCAGGGCCAAGAGATCAGTGTCAAATGCATTGCTAGCAACACCCTTGACGGCAAGACCGAGGTCATTGCCAAAAATATCACCATCAAGGTTATTGGTGAGTCATGCAAGATGTTTAATTCACGAATTTTTGCCAATTGTAGATCATAAATTTTAAATTTTTACAGTTATTTCAATTTTAAAATTTATTTACATTTAAAAAAACAGTCTAAAATAGACTTGCTATGTAGTAACTTTACCTTACTTCAATTTATCTAGTCATTTCTAAGAACAGTGAAGACATAGTTGTGTGTATAATGGAGCACCACCAGTCTTGTGAGAAAAAAAATTAGGTTTCATCAAAGGTTGTTTTTGTAAAACTGTAATGTTTGGTGTGAATCTTTCAGAGCCAAAGAAAGTTGAAGAGCCTCTTGGTAAGTAACATTAATGTTGGGCTCCTAGCAGCACTTTGCTGTCTGGTACAAAGGAAACATTTCCTTTGTACCAAACACATTTCTTTTTGACCGGGCCTGGGTTGGGAGTGCCTCTGAATAGATTCCTTGAAGGGGCGCTATATAAATGTTTTAGATAGATAGATAGAAATGTTTCTCTGAGCTCTTGTGATATGAGTGTATAACTAGTGAATTGTTGCTGCTGTTAAAGACTTTTGGCTTTTTCGATATTTGACCTTTGATACTGGGTTAAACTGTTCTGTTCAGCAATTCTGATATCTTGGGATATAATAAAAAATTTCCTTGCATTTCAGTCTATGTAAAGGGAAAAGGTAACACACTCATTTATATAGAAACTATTTAGAAACTCCTCAGAAGGGTAAAGGTAAGATCTGATCTTCCTACCAACAATGTACGGTCAATGTACCGGTATGCTGCTTACAGGCTAGAGCTATGGGGTTCTTTGAATATCTTTACTGTGCTAGTGGGGATTTAAACTCCAGTCTTTCGGTTGACAGTCTACATGCTGATCACTAGATACTTGTACACAATTACTTATGCAGATTATTCTAATTTTTCAGCTGCTTCTGCATTCAGCTTCAGTTCGGCTGTTGTGATTGGAGTCATCGTAGCAGTTTTCGTCATGGCCTGTCTAGTTGTCATCATCGTCATCATTGTGGTCAAGAAAAGAAACCACAGGCGACCAAAAGGTTAATCAGTTTTATTGTTGTTTTGCTGTTGTGATTGATTATGATGATGACAATGATGATAATTATATTACTGATGATGCTTGTGAATATCTTTGTGATGCTGATGATGGTGGTGAAGCGGATGATGGAGTCAACAATAGTCTTCCTACGTTTACATGTGAAGTATTCTTGATTTTGTTTTCCTGGCTGCAGAGTATGGGAGTATTTTACCGTGTCCTGGCATGCAATAATAATTCTTTCCCTTCCAATCTTATCTCCCTCAGAGTTTTAACCAAAGTTTATATCCGAATACATTAATGAAAACTTTTTCGTAGAGCTATTCTTTAGTAGCCTATTATTATGGTATGGCTATTGTTAAACTCTAGTATAGCTGAACTGTAGTTTATTATTTATGTTGTTTTATCTGTTACTGCAATCTTGCAAAAATATTATCTAGTTTCTGACAATATATAATGTTGTTTAAATGCAATGTCGACAGGAGATACTGAAGGTTAGTTGGATAAGTCTCGAGTTTAAAGAAGTTAACGTATATTTCACAATCTGTTTCTTGCAAACACTTTATGTTATTTGTTACATATAATTATTACAGTTATGTTTCACTGGCTGTGTAATTTTTGTTACTCTGGTTTAGTTATATTTTAATTTCGGTTATATCTTTGAGAATGGTTTTGTTTGGGGTGAGTGACTTTGGTTCAAGCTGACTTCTTAAATTGGAAATCTGTGTGCATGCTGTTTGGCTCTGTTTACAATTGTTTTTTTTTCTAAAAAGGCACCCATGTGCACTATCTAGCGACTATGGTTACAGCGCCCTTGTAGCGGCATGGTCGCGTTACGGCGCTCTAGAAATTGTCCGTGTTATTATGGTTAAGATGATGATGATGATATATATACACACAACTACTATATAAAAATAGCTTTATTTTATGTTTAATGTTATTTTTTAAACAGGTTCAAAGCCACTGCCGTCAAAGTAAGTTCCAACTGATGGGCATATTTCTGATATTGTATAATAAAAATAGTATGTTTTGGTGAATTGCATTTCATTTGGAGCTCGTAAAAAGATCTTCTTTCTGGTGGTATAAATGGGGACTCAATGGCTGGGACCCGTGTCCAAATGTAGAAACGAAAGAGCCCACTTGTGATCTGATTACGACCCGTTTGAGTATTCATGAGTATGGATCTACAAAATTTGAAGTTATGAAATTTTGAAACTATTTCTAACCTGGCAGTATTTGAGTTTCAGTTTCTTGGTTTAGAGTCCTGTGCAAACTGACCACATGATTGTCATACATGTGCACTTGCACTAGAACCTAACACTCTTATTTATAACTCTGACTTAAACTGTCTTGGAAATGGACCTCATTTTAATTCAGCTATTTAGCATAACCTCAGTTTAACACGACTTCTGTATAGCAATCACGGTACTTACTAGGATGAATTATCTACTTTAATCCATATTAATGCCAGCATAGTTCAAGGCTCAAGTACAGGTCCTACACATTTCATTGTTTCCATATCAAGCTTTGATGGTCATGTCCTTCATGGTCTATTGCCTCAAATTAAATCGACCGGTTACCTGTTGCGCCCCAGAGGCCATAATCTTACTCTACCTCATTCTGATAATCTGATTAGAAAAAGCTTTATTATTAGGATGCTTTTTGATGTTGTTTAATTAGTAAAACTTCTCAAATTCTGCTACCCTTTTAAGATAATAGTAACTATTATAGATTTAAATTTTCTCTCTTGTTATGATGCTTTGATTTAGTGTTATTAGTAATTTTCTACTTTTTAAAAATTTAAATTTCAAATATTATTATCTTTTATTACTTCTATGTTTAATATTTTTCTATACTTGTTCACCAATGTGCGGTTCGCTTTTGGTTTATCAATAAAGAATATTAATAATAATAATAATAATAAAGGTAGACCTATAAGGAGATTACATGAAATTTGCATGTTATTTTGCAGAGAAGAGATTAGCCAAAGCCAGTATGGACAACGTAAGTTTCAAAAGTTTTGTATTATGCTTTCAATTGTGTCAGATTTGCAGCACATTTGTTAGGTGCTTAACAGGCATTTAATGGCTCTAAACTAATGCCCAGGTACTTGCTTAACTTGCTTACCGGTACGTAGGTACCTACATAAGTACATACAATCTCCAAAGGATTTTAAATTTGACTGTGGTTTCACTTGAAGCAACCATTGATTGATGCCTTATGGAGGCTTATGCATTAACATAATGTGCTATAAAATTCATCAAATTAGAATAAAATACATGTATGCATGCATACATACATAATACATACATACATACATACATATATATACACATGAATACATACATACATGAATACATACATACATACTGCATACATACACACATACATATAAATTATGCATGCATACATACTACAATGATACATACATATATACATACATTATACATACATACATGCATACATACATTCATGCATACATGCATTCAAATTCAAAGTTAGGAACACATCTGAATACTTCAATGCTGAAAGAAAATGAGAATAAAAGTAGCTTAGATACTGAATGCTTTTCATCATATTTTCAGCTGTCTAGATCTTCTGGTTCTTGGATCGATCAGCGCAGCCACGTAACTCTCGTTGCCGATTCATTTTCACTGGAAGTTCATCTTTTTCTGGTCGATTTCTTCTGTATATTGAATCCACCAACAATTCTTTTAAATTCTTTTAAAAGGAAAAGATTTTTGTTAAAGACTTGTTCTCAGTGCGTGTTGCAGCAATAACTTAACTGGTGTTTCAAGTAGTAAGGAACCAACAGGGTTATTTCTTTTAGGTGGCAAGAGGGTAGATGGGATCGAAATGGTTCCCTGGGTAAAGATCTGGTCTGGGATGCCATAGGTGTACAACACTGTACATATTTGTGCAGAATCTTATATTGCTCTCACAACAAATTGAGCTGGGGCAGTGACAGAACGGACTGCCATACATAAAACCAAAAATACTCAGGGAGGCCATCTACACATCATTTTCTACACATTGCCTGATTAACTCTGCCGGGGTTGATTTCATCCATGAGGTTGCCTTTGCCTTTCTACCATATGTGGAGAGTCACGTGAGATTAATTTCTTTTTCCAGCGCCTTTCAAACAGAATCCAACATTACAGTGCCATAGCATTGCGATGCACGTTAGCATATGTTGCAAAGGACCAGGCATGTTTTTCCATATTGTAATTATAAGCTTGTGTAATTGTAAACAGATACCCATTAACAGCTCTTAGCATAATTTTTGTGTGTGAGGGATTACATTTACCTCGGGTTAAAGGTAACAATAAAACAATAATAATAATGACTAGTTTTGAGCAAAAACTAGCCATTAATTTTGTTCTCGAAACCTGAAGACTCGATTGCTGTGCCGTACTGAAAACTAATGAAAAGAAATAATTATTGTTTACATTCATTCACCTGTGAAGTTTTTCTGTCAGGTTTGGAAAAATTGTAGTAATATTTAAAGTAGTTTTTAACTGGGATTGATTTGTTGACATTGTATGTGTCACATATTATATCTACATTTTCATTTACTAAAATACGTAAACAATGTATTATGATGTTAAAATTGTAATTTTTGCGTGTGTAATGCCTCTTTGATGCCTTGCGTATTACTCGTAAAACTGCAATAATAATCTACATTACAATGCATTTACTCTATTACCACAATGAGACAGAATTAGTATTTATGAATAACTTTTATATGTTTATGTCCTAAGATTTCAATTGCTGGTAATGATACTGGAGTTACAGTCTTATTTGTTGTACAGTGTGATTGTAGTTTGATAACAGTTTTATTATGACTACAGTATCGTGGCTAAATATATTAGTTATTACTAAGTCTTGTTAGATGAATATCTAAAGACTACCTCAAACAGTGTCAATTGACATTTTTGAAGGTGCTGCATAATTTTGGAATTAAAAATTCAGTATTATTTAAATGTAATTCTTTATCTTAATTGGTGTGTATGATGTAATTATGGGAGGATGTATTTAAAGGTTTATGAGTTAAACCTTAGTCAATTTGTATCACATTTCTGGTTCTAGGTTTAACCAGATAAAAGGCAATGTGAGCAGAGGTTTGTACCCCATACTAGTCCTAAGGGTGACACCTGCACCATATTCTCACAATACGCCGATTGCTTACAACTCAAGCCACGACGATTTTTATACATCCATTCTTATGCATAAAGGTTGATTATGGCAGTGCTACTTATGCAGAGGTAACTCATTCCCGCCTAAGCCAGCGGCAGTCTATCTCAGATGCTGTGGCTCTCGCATTGGAGGCATACCTGGGTTTGGGCTTATATCCAGCTTCATGTGGGAGGAATTGCATTGGTTGCTGATGCACAAACGCCTTGAGTTTAAGATCTTAATGTGTGTACGTAATTGCATTGTGGGCTGTTTGCCATCTTATCTCAGGGAGTTGTGTATCTCTGTATCATTCGTACCTGGGGCTGTAGATGTCTTCACTCGGCTGCACAGGATGACTGGTTCTTAATTGGTGCAGAACAGATGCTTCACTGTGGTCGGTCCAACTTTCTGGAATAGGTTGGTTGTCTAGCGTGCTAATCCATGAGCTCCATTGTCTTTCTTTACCTGTGTTCCAAAAAATCATTAGAAAACCATTGTGTTTGATCCAGGTCTTCCGCCGTTAGGTCGGAAACGCCTCTGTTGAGTCTTTCTTGAAGAGGTCCTATATAAATCTGTCATATTAAAGCAAGATAACCATGTAATAGAAATGTGGGCTATTAGTGACTTCCATAATTTCAAAGGTTTTTAATATGCATTTACATTCTTACTTGCTTTTCCACTGTTTCATGTGATGCGCTGTTATCAAGTGCAGTCTCTGCTGATGCTGCAAACATTTTGCTATTATTTTATACTGTCATGTTAAGATTTTCTATGTAGTTCAAAGTAATCAGACATTTATGTAGCTCTAGTGAGGTGAAACTTCTGTTCTTGTTCAAAGTGCTTGTAATGTGGTTTAAAAACATTTTATTTTTGAATTTCATGTACCTAGCCAGGTTTGTGTGTGTTAGTCCAAGTTACGTTATTTATTTTTAGATCTTGTTTTCTGTAAAGCTGGGAACTGCCTAGTCTAGTACTATTATCTCGCTGCATGACTGATTATGGCCACATTAATGCTATATTACCAGACAAACTAACAGGCACTTGTGTCTGTTACCAGACACTGTGAATATTAGTTTTATGGTCTTCAAGGTGTGTAAATTATATAACACATTTGCTGGCAGTATTGGGTTTTCTAATATGGAGATGACTAGAGGAGAGGACAAGAGGTGTACAGAAGTTTCCAAAAGGACTGCAACAATCTTCAGGTCATGACAAATTCTTTTTGTATATTAAAATTTACAGGAATAGACTTTAACACTGTCTGGGAGGTGCGTATACCGATAGGGATATAGAAAAGGGTTTAGTTGGTGGTTGTGGCACTATAAAGTCTCCTCTGTAGACCTGCCACTAAGTGTAGTGTGGTCTTAGAGCAGAGTTTCCCAAACTGTGGGTCGAAGCTCTGGCAAGTGGGTCGCCAAATTTTTTCGAGAAACATTTATTTTTCGTAGCAACAACATTTGGCTATAATTGGGCTATTATTAGCTGTCGTTACATTACATAGATACAAAGTTGCTTTTGGATTGCAATAAATTGTAAACTGTTTTTACCTAAGTCTCCTTTTAATGCCTTAAATATGCCAACTTCTAAACGCTGTACGTAAATCCGCATATTTCGATGCCAATTAAGAAGCAACTATTAGTACACAATGATTAATTTTACCGAGTGGGTACCGAGAGTGCCAAGATATTCACAAGTGGGTTGCGACCCAGAGAAGTTTGGGAACCGCTGGTCTAAGAGGAAACTGAAGATAACAAGGAAACCACAACATAAATCTCTAAACATAAATCTTTACGTCTGTGTGCAGAAGGATACAGTGCAGTCTAACACTTACGTCGTCAATCAGCCATCTACTAGTCGTTAAGTCAGTAGAGGGTCGAGGGGCCCAGTGGATCCGTAAGTGCAACAGGAGAGTGTAACGGAGTTAATCTCGAAGCTGTGTGAATATAGTGTCATGACATATATGGCTCGGTTTGCCAGTGTTTGTTTCTCTTCCTACCCTTTAATATTACCAGTGACGGATTCACTGGGCATAACGGATGTACTTGGCACCCTGTACTTGGCATACTAAAATGCTTTCCTAATTGTTTTCTTATTAGAACCCAACCTCATTATTGCTTCGCCGACACCCTCACTTCAAATCCTGGATCTGCCTATGGTTACAGTTTTAATGTTATCGTTTAATGTTACTGTTTTAATGCTAAAATTGTCGGTGTTATAGTTTTGTCTAAATGTGTTTGAGTCTGTTAATGTTAAATGTGTGTCTGAATATTAATGTGAATAAGATGTGCTTTACTAAAGGTGACTGAACTTTTTATGAGGTACTAAAAGGTGCTATATTAAGTGTCTTCATGCATGCATATATACAAACATACATACTTACATGAATATATACATATACTTACATATTTACACATATACATACATTAGGCTCTGAGAACTGAACAGTGTTGTGGTCAGCCTTAAACCATTGCATCTGGGTTTGAATCCCAATGTATTGAGTTTAATTAAAAAGCATTGTGAAGCCACACAGCCACAGTAAGGAAGTGCTGTCAAGGTGCTACACTAATGTTGTGTTTATTCTTAACCTGACACTGTCAGGGCCACACATTTGAGTAGGGGTACTTGAAGCATAAAATCCACTGAAATTGTATTGTAATGTGTGCAAATAATTTTCACCCAGCTACGTAACCATACAATGTCATGTACATGCTTGATCCATACATGTACCTTCTTGATCCATACATCGATCTATGCATGTAGCTTCTTATGCATGTAAATGCCTTAACTGGATGAGATAGAACAGTCCAGACGTCCTTAATAGTCTGCAGGAAACGTTTTTCTCCTGAAACATTGCATTTACTGTGGGTAAAGCTAATAGGTTTAATAATAGTTCTGTAATTATTAGCTAAGAATATCTGGACATCTACGTCAGTAGGCCTAAGTGTCTCCCTGAGTTGATATAATAAAAATGTATTTCATGTAAAACTAATGGTGTCATTTTCAATTCATTTATCAATTCATCTGGACATGGGCGGGCATCATGGGGTCGAGGGAGAAAAGACCCCCACCTTTAACAGTGGGGGGACACGCCATGCATCGGCCCCCACCCCACATTTTGAAGAAACAGCAAAAAAAGTAATCAAATTCGAGCGCGAAATTTTTTTTACCTTTTTTCGACCAGATCAGTTCACGGCGATACATTTTTTACCTCTTTTTTGACCAGATCAGTTCAAAACTCTGTTTTGACCGGATCAGTTCAAAAATGTCCCCCTCACCTGTCAAACAAGATCGCCGCCACTGATATATATAGCGTTCATATAATAATATTATGTTGATGCATTCCTAAGGCTGTTTTGGACATGCCTCGGTGGATCGCAAGCCCCCAATATTAGTGAGCAATAGTGTTGCGTATATAGTTTTGTGTTAATATATAGAATATGTAGTGAACAGCATATATATATATATATATATATATATATATATATATATATATATATATATATATATATATATATATATATATATATATATATATATATATATAATGTATATATAATGCGCTCGTGCAGAGGAATTTAACGCAGCCTAATTCATCAAATTCTCAGTTGCTCCACCATTACCACCACTCACTCGACGTCGTCTGCGTTAAGGTCTTCCACTTATCTCCCCCAAAGGCTTTCAACTCCAAACTGAAATCACATCTCAAGAATTCCTACCCTGATCCATCCGATCCTCTTCCTTCCAAACTTTCTCATCCTCAACGAAACCCGCCTTAGCAGCCGCTCTGCCTCCTGTCTGTGCCAACCGGACTCGGATCTGCACTGGACTTCCTTATCTGGAGAACCCCTCTTATACGACGCAGCGCTCGTGGATAAGCAGGTGCCTGACGCTTAGCTTTAGAGTAGCGCTTTAGAATTGGACGTTTACGATTACGATCCTTGACGTCTTTTCTAAACGTTCGGCAACGTGAAGACACCGACATAGAAACACATTCGTAGATTTAGAATTTAACAATCGTACAATTGCATTAGCAGAGATTGCAAGTCGGATCTTTCGCGCAATTAAACCATTGGCTGAACACTCCCAGGTACACAGCCAGACAGACAGACAGTCAGACATACATACAGACAGACAGTCAGGCTCAGAGAGATACACTGAGAAATTGGTGAGCAGAAGACATACAAGTGGAACAGATAAACAGACAGACGGACGGAGCGCTTCAGAGAGACTCAGACACCCCACGTGCTCATATCTGTATACTTTTGTAGCGCCGTTATCCTACACAGGGCATCAATCGTAATCTTAATCAGACATTTGTATGGCGCCGCTTTTGAACGAAATACTCAAAGACGCTCTCTGTGTTTGGCCAACATAATATTACAATATTGAATATTGAAGTCGATCGTATAACTGTCTATATATCCATCGAGCAAAGAATTCTGTTTAAAATCCGTCTTATTGTTCACAAAACACTGCAATTAAATCAACTGGTCAACCTTCGCCACCCTAACTATCATAATACTAATAATAATCTTCGTGTTATTAATCAATACATATTTAAGGTGATCGAAAAAAAATTAAGTTGGGCACCGCTCCTGCTGCAATGGGAAAATTCCTGAAAAGTTTCGGAAGCGCTGTTATAAAACCCACGTCTTGTCAGCCTGTTAGGCGCCCGCTCATGTCGGCAAATATGGCATTCGACCAACAAATATCTGACTCTTGCTTGTCTTCGCACTAAAACAGTCTTGGTCTCTCAGTCGTTCTCTGTGGATGCTAGGAAGCTCTGCAATTCACTGGCCAGTTTTGTTCATTCTGTCAGGTGTCTAATGTCATTCAGAGCTTAACTTAAAACTTATCCGCATTTTCTCAGTTCCTCCAACAGGTTGCAATACCGCGATTTCTTCTCTTTGCTGGAACTGAAACTTAACAATGATTGATTGAAGCCTTCTTCGTAGACGCGTTAGACGTAGAAGCCATGGCTCGTCAATAATTGGATCTCGAGACAATGACTTGGGCTTGTCTCGGTCTTGAGCCTTTGGTATCGGTCTTGAGACTTTGGTCTTGGTCTTAAACCGTTGGTCCTGTGTTGGTCTTGTGCGTGTGGCTACCCACGTGTAGTGGTAGACTAAAAACTGCGAGAGAAAGAGAGACGGAGAGAGAGACGTGGAGAGAGAGAGACAGACATACAGACAGAGACAGACAGACAGAGAAGGAGAGAGACAGAGTGGGGAGAGCAAGACGAAGGAGGCATATGGTGCAGAAGCCAGATGGCACGAGTGCAGGTGACTAAGGATGGAAGGGCGGGACACGAGGAATTCTCCTGCTCAGAAACCTACTATACAAGGTCATGACTGTGTCAAGCGGCAGCCGAGCCTCGGGGCTTATAACGGAGCAATGGCTGTAACCCTATAACCCATGGATGATGGAGAAGGAACGCCATTGAGAGGTGTTGAACCCCTCAACCCCTCGACAATTCTCACCCTGTGTGAAAGCCTTCCAAAACCTCCCCAAAGACCCTCAACCCCTCGACAATTCTCACCCTGTGTGAAAGCCTTCCAAAACCTCCCCAAGGAGGTTTTGGAAGGCTCTGGAAAGTCATTGAGAGGTCTCGCGTAATGTTTCTAGTATTAAGCATCTCATGTAAGGTAGGTTAAAGCTGTACACAATGCGGACCTAACGAAACAAGATGGCTAAGCCGATTCGCAACTTGGCTGCACTAGCTTATTCAGCTGATAGACCTAATTTTGGAAAACTATTCCGCAGCTGTTCGTTTTGCTAAAGTCTCTTATTAATTTAAGTCTCAACCTATAACTTACTTTTTCAAATGGCTTATCACCATACAGGGGCGTCTATCCCCGAAGTCGTTGTTGCAACTTCTCATTCCCTCCCTCCTCTTCCCCTTCCCTCCCCCAATTATGATGGCACGTACACTGACCCCCCTATTTTTGGATGGAGCATTTGCTCCAAGGTTTCTGGAGTAGACGCCTCTGTCACCATAGGCTGCCTCTCTCACACAGTGGCGGCGCCAGGGGTGGGCTAGGGGGTGCTTAGCCCCCCAAAATCTGGTTCAGCCCCCCAAAGCAAAAGCGAGAAATCGCTTAAACTTTGAATGCCCACTTATAAAAAGCAGGCTCCATAGCACAAGAATTTCCCCAATTATTCTCAAAGAAATGATGCGTCAGAAACGTAGCTAGCTAGCCCACTGTGTATTGGCCCCTCTGCACTCATCCATCATCCAGTTAGGGTTGTACAGGCCATCGCAATGTATGAGGCTTGGCTAACGCTTGACACATGACCTTGTATAGCAAGTTTTAAGGCCAGAAGACCTGCGCTCGAGGTAGCTGGCCTCTGCGCTAGGCCTATATGCCTCCTTCGTCCCGCTCTCCCCACTCTCTCCACATCTCTCCACATCTCTCTCTCCATCTGTCTGTCTGTCTGTCTGTCTGTCTGTATGTGTGTCTGTGTGTCTGTCTGTCTGTCTGTCTGTCTGTCTGTCTGTCTGTCTGTCTCTCTGCATGTAGTAAACCAATACTTGTCGGTGGCCACGCACATAAGACGAGTACAAGAAGACCAAGACCATTTTATGAATTTATATATAAATATATATATTATTTATAAATTTATATATATATATATATTATTTATAAATTTATATATATATATTATTTATAAATATATATTATTTATAAATTTATATATAATATTTTATATGCCTACGTCTGAGCAAAATAAGGAAATTGTCAAGCTATACCGAAGTTTTTACTTATTTTAATTTTTACAATTCAATTACAAGAATGGGTAGTTGGAATTTAGCAATTATTGAATTACAGAATATGGGATTTCATTAAAGTGTAAAAAATATTTTGTAATTGACATTAGACAGACAGAAAGAGAGAGAGGTCCTTTATTACTACAAACATTTCATACATTTACAAAACTAAATAGCCAGACACACGTTGGATGGCACGACTGCGAAAGGAGCCTTACAAAACTTATGGCTACAACCAGAGGCGTCTACCAATTAAAGGTGGGGTTTAGACTTTAGAGAACGATCTTCATCGAACTTCAACAGTGGAGGGTTGACATATTTTGGCCGAAAGTAAGGGTTTGCATTTTTCATGATATCTCTTTTGTCCCGTGTGATAATACAGCCTACATTAAGCCATTATCGGTTAACGCCTTTTTTTCCACATGGGATCGAAATCCTCTTGTTTCCATAACAGTAGCCAACGGTACAACAGGACACATACTGCACAGCACAGACGAGCTGCTGTGCAGTATGTGTCCGTGATATCTACATCATCTCGTCTGCTGTACGAGCCTACGAGTAGGCTACGGGCCAACGGCTTACGTGACCTACAGTTGGGGAGGGGGGACCCCGGGGGTGAGGACCGTGAGTTTGCTTCTTTAATGACACGGCGGCCTAGACTGGCAGAGTTCTCCACTGCAACCTTCACGTGTGTGTGTTTGTGTGTGTGTTTGTGTAGATGTGTGTGTAGGTGTGTGTGTAGGTGTGTGTGCGTGTCATCGCTCTGCTTGCCAAACTGGCATATATCTCGGACCTGTCCAGTGTCCAGTCAGTGTGTACATCTATAGGAGTAATAATATAGCCTACGTTGAACTCGCGAATAATTTATATGAACGTGTTGCGAGTTGATTTAGATCACAGGTGTAGTAAATCATCTGCAGGATTATGATTTATCGTACAATCACTGGAATCACTAAAACTTGATTATTTTGATGATTTATTCAGGGGCGGCGATAGTGGGGAGGGGTCCACCTTTAACAGTAAGGGGGACACAGTATACAGTTGTCGCCCGATGTTTAAAGAAACTTTTTTATTGCTACTTATGTTAAATAACTGCCAAGTGGAAACTTGATAACTGAGACCATGCAGCTGACACGTCAACACCAGCAACTAACAAAACTTAATGAGGTTTTTACATATAATTCTGTTTATATTGTTTCGCAATAAGTAACTAACTAATAAAAATCAGATAAATTTATATTTGAATTAGTTTGAATGTAATTATACAATTTTATGAAAATGCATAATCTACATGCCGTTACAAAGTGCTTGCCCCTTGCTTTTTAAACGCATTTTTCGTGCACAAAAAAAGATCAAAAAATTTTTTCGCGCTCACGCGCGATTAAATATTCAGCGTGGGGCTCTAGCCCCCCCAAACCTGAAATCCTGGCGCCGCCACTGCTCTCACAGATGATTATCTGGTATTGGAATGCGATGTTGATTAGAATAGACACAGCTTTCGATATAATACCTCGTGAATTATGATAACCCCATAGAAATTTTAATATTAGGTTAGATTAGATGGGAGAAGGGATCTTACAGAACAGTGTGGTGTCACATTGTGGACACTGATACGTTTAGCCGAGCTTTTGGCACCAGAGAAACACAAGGTGAGTGATAAAATCAACTTAAGATGTCAGCAAAGTAGACTTTGTTTCTTAAAGAGATAGATCAAATATAGAAATCTTAAGACATGAAGTCTTATTAGATTGATGTCCGCCCGTTCAAGCTAACCCCATAATTTTTGTAGCGCCACTACATTGAGTCGATGTTATCTAAGAACATCGAGCCCAGTGGCGTCTAACCCCCCCAAAAGTAAATGGAGAATCAACCCCCCCAAATTTACCCCCTGAAATACACATTTTGGTGTTTTCTGAGATTCTGCAGTGGGAGAGACGCCAATCGTCTTTGATATGACGGCGTCGTAAAATAAAGGAATTAATCAGTCATTCTGAGACAGTTAGGCCTACAGATTAATGAATTAATGGATGACTTAACTGAATGTTTTCTACTTTAGGCCTAAATAGGTGCTGAGTTTACGTGTAGACTGACAGTGCCCAAAGAGAGTCAGAGCAATTATCGCGCGTAGCGCGAAAAATTTTTTTGGGACCTTTTCAGATTTTAAATATTTTTGCTTTGTTGGATTTGGCTCTATTATCACTTGGGACAAAAGAGCTATCATGAAAAAATGCAACCCCCCCACTTTCAGTCAAAATGTGTCAAACCCCCCCACTTTTGAAGTTCGATGGAGATCGTTCTCCACACTCCACCATTGGTAGACGCCACTGATCGAGCCTGAGTTGATTCGGTCAAAGTACACCGTTTCCTAACAGGCATGCAGCTCAAAACGGAACTCGGTTCAAAACAAAATGTAATAAACGAAGATAAGCAGCAGTTTACGATTCGTGTTTTTCAGTGTGAGGTAGTGACGAACTAATTTCACTACTGCGTACTCCATATTTACAGCGTAATTTGATGCAAGACATACACTGTAACCTGGAATACGCGGTTTAGATATCAGTAGAATAGCGACTTAATTCACCCGTTGCGATTGCCTTTTTATAGAAGTCGTTTGTCCCAAATATGACATCATCGCAAGAATGACGTAATTTTCCTCTATTGTCCCATCAGATTCTGGATCATTCGATTCATTTGCGTCAAAAACGCTGTAGATGAAAGACGTCGAAGAACATTGACATTTGAACATTGAAAACGATGAAAAAGACGACGAAATACAACGATTATGGTAAAGAAAATGACAGTCGATCATCGAAGTGAATAAGAAATCATTCGTAATGTAAGTTTATGACAGAAATCTTATCATCGTCATTTCAACGACCGAAAATAATCGGTCAGTAAATTAGGAAGTATGGTAGCCTAAAACATGAAATTAGGAAATGAGCAAGTAATTTGATGCAAGTGAGTATGAAAGTAAATAAGAAAATGAAGGATTACGTAAAAGTAAGAAAATTTTATGGCATGCGCTCCTTTCGTTTACTGCATCTGTTCATTATTTTGCTTTGTTAAAAATTTATATAGTTCGTTTAAAAGTACCATTCAGGACCGTTCTACGTAACGTGTCTATTTGTCTCCTAATCATAGTAAAATTTAGAAGGTCTTCTGTCAGTCTCTGTCCCTGTTTGTCGCAACAGTGAGACAGAGGTCAACAGACGACAGAAAAAGGGACAAACACACATGCAGTCGGAAGCCATGGCAACCAGCATTATGACGTCATTTGCATAGACGTAATAGTCTCATTAATATCAACCAGGTAATAGAAGAATGCAGATTCCTCTAGTCTAAAGAAGTCTAATTTTACGTCATATACTTTGGACCACAGACGTCACAGTTTTATGTAAGGATAAGTGAAGTGCATTATGACGTCATTGTGTATAATTCGTATAAATTCCGCAGATCAGTGTCGCAGAAGCGTTGAAAGAAACCATTCTGCATATAGTTGAATGCATCCTCAACATCTGGTCAATATACATGACCTCAACGTTTGAAAAACTACATGACGTCGCCTGAATCAACTGCAGTACGCCAGCTTATGATCAACTATTTCACGCCACCTTATGGCCAACAACACTGCCCCCAGCTTATGGTCGACTACGTTGCGCCAGCGTATGGTCAACTACATCGGGCTGGCGTATGATCAACTACATCGCGTGTGGTGAGTGGATTGTAATTGTAATCGAGAATTTATATAGCACCACTCATAATCAGAAGCGCTCCCGACCCGTGTCAGTGTCTTCACTGACAAATAGAAATGTTTTCAGGCGCTTGCGGAACTGGATAGGAGACAAACAGACAGACAGACAGGCAGACAGACAGACACAGACAGGCAGACAGACAGGCAGGCAGAGAGAGAGACACACAGAGAGAGACACACAGAGAGAGAGACACAGAGAGAGAGATAGAGACAGACAGAGACAGAGACATAGAGAGACAGAGAGGGCAAGCCGAAATGCCTGAGGCAGGCGGTTCCAGCTGGAAGAGCCCACAACCGCAAAGCTATGCGACTGGGCCGTAGCAGTGCGCATCCAAGGAACAATCAATGTTTGGATGTTTGTGGGTTGGGTGGGCGAGTTTGGTGGTGGGTGGTAGGATACAATGGG